>CM019067.1:324695569-325033069 GCA_009667805.1 Leptobrachium leishanense | reverse complement strand
GACTTTGAAATTCGTCACTTTTTATAAGTTATATGTGTTTTATTCATATTATATTTTCATCTTCACTATCTCAATATTTTGCCCTGTCCGTGTTTTCCGATGGAGCCAGAACATTCTATTCTGGCTATTGCCCCTTGTGTAATTCTCCACACTATATATTGGTTCTATCTACATCATTTTCTTTCGCTTTCTCCTTTTTTTTTTTTCCTTTTTAGTATATTTTTCTCGTATTATGTTTTTCTTTACAGCATATTTGTATATTTTTTCTGGATAATTCTCCTTTGCATCTGTATCACTGACCCATTTATCATCATGTGTGTTTACACGTCTTTTTTCTACATGTCTTTCCCACATATGGAATTTGTACCCCATGGAGACCTGTATGCCCTTATGGAATGCACATTACTAATAAAGACTTGATCTGCGGAGTATGTGTGTAGTCCGGTCGACTCAATGTGAAGACAAAGGACCTCCCCCCCAAAGGTGGCGTTTGTATTAAGCATCCTATGTGCGAGAGGAGAAGGATTGATGACCGAGTACCACGGCGCATGCGCCCGCCCTCACATAGGAGATTGCGCTACCTCACTTCCGGAAGGGAAACCCGGAAGTGCTACGAACCAAGCTGGGACGCAGAGAGGACCGGAAGGGGCGTCCAGCCTACACACCTGTAAATTTGTAAATTTTATGACTGTCATTATAAATGGTTGCTTGTCAGACTTATGTAAATTATATTTTCTTTCTTGATACCAACTGATGAAGCTGCGTTAGCGGCGAAACGCGTTTTGGATATATCTGTTTGTTTTATTCTTTTATTAAATCGTTTTTTACTTCATGGTGGTGAGTTCATCGTTCATTTCCCACTTAATGAAGAGGGTTTGGTGTATCCCTTTTTACACCCAGGCGCCTATACAGAGCCAGTGTATTTACACAGGCTCTCTACCACGTAAGTGTTGCGATCACCTGGCTTACATTATTTTGTAATCTACAATGCTGTACCATGGTATGTGTCTGCTTCGTTTCATGTATGACCCATGTGAATAACCTCTGGAATCTTATGAAGACGGGACGGGGTCATCCCTGAAGAGACCCACTGCGATCATATTTAGCCTTAACTGTATAGGCTCCAATATATGTGAGTTTTACCATTTCACGTATTCACTTGACATCTGTGCATAGACATACTGCACCATATACGTGTTTTCTCTGTCTTTTCTGTATTTCATGCATATTGACCATCATCCGCGTCCATTGGATTGAAGTGTCTTAGGCTAGGGTCAGACAAACGCATTTTTCCCCTCGAACGTGAAAAAGTGCGGTTGAACGAACAAACGTATTTTTTCACGGAATGCGCGAAAGCTGTCATACGATGCGCATTTTCGTACGTTTTGTTTCACGGAGCTGGAAGAAGAGAGATATGATCAACCAAATCAATTGCAGAATGAATCAAATAAAAGGGAAAGGGTATAAAAAGGCATTTTGGGAATGGTGGCATTTTTCCAAGATGGATGCAGTCCAATTGTTTCTTTTTGCTGCACTGGGATACCTGTACCTGAAGAAGAAAAGACAACGGCGAACATGGGTCTATCCAATCAACACTGCCAGACACACGTATGGCCACTTTGTGACACTGTACAGGCCACTGCGAGAGAGGAACCCCGTGAAGTTCTTCAACTACCTGCGGATGTCCATCCACACCTTTGATGAACTGTTGATGAAGGTGCGTGAGCCGCTGACCAAGAGGGACACCAACATGAGGGCTGCCATACCACCGGAGGAGATGCTGGTCCTCACTTTGCGGTAAGTACTATCAAACACCTGCATTCATGACATCGCTGCCAGTCATCAGACATGTGCTCGGTGTGCTCTATTGTAGGTGAGTAGTTATATGGCCACACACACACGCATGCATCACCTTGCAGAACACGTAACGAAAGAGTAATGACACTGACAACGATGTGAAACAAATAAAATATTTAGTCCCGAAATAATATGACAGAAGATAACAATAACATATTAAACACATATATTATTGCATGTCCAATGAAGGTAATAAAATAAAAATAGTAGAACAACATGAATAAACTGTGACAAACATAAACGACCAGACGATACACCTCACATGGTATGATACCGAGGAGCATCTGGGTCATGAGGACCGTGCATATGGCTGCAGTGGTACTCTGGCTCCGGGGATGGCCCAGCAACAGGGGACATGGGTGGGCGGGCAGGCAACGCCTGGCAGTGGTGGGAATAACCATGGGGGTATTGTGGCACGACACCGTGATATACAGGTGCCTGTTGTGGATGGGACAGTATCTCATGTATCAGGTCCAGGCTTCGGCGGCGATAATCCACCTTCTGCGCTGGGGTCATTATGTTGAGCAGGGAGAGACATGAATTAAAAAAGGACATGTCCTCGGAATCAGCGACCATGCAGCGTGGATGTGTATGGTGCGCCTCCATGAATGCGACTATGGCCTGCTCGACATCAGCTGATGGTGGCTTCTTCCTCCTGGGAGCCGTACTGGTGCTGTCTGTGGGTGCTGTACCCGGCACCTGTTGGGACTCCACATCCTCCACCTGGGACTCCGCACCACCCTGCTCGACCTCCACCTGGCAGCTGCCAGATCCTGCGGGCTGCAGGTCTTGCCCTTGTGAGCTAGATGTGGATGGCCGGTCAATACTGCTCACGGTCTTGCGCGGCTCCTGGCTCTTCCTCAGGAAGGACAGTTGGTCAGCATACAAATAGCTGCGCCTCTTCTTTGCAACAGCTCCAGAGCGAGCAGCTTCAGCCTCCTTTTTCAGGACCCGGGTATGATTGTCCCTCAACGTGCGCCATTTATTGATTGCTTCATGTGCTGCAAAACATGATGAGAGTGACATAAGGTTAGGTTTATATGATGTGATCATAACACAGCTTCTTTCATGTTCTAGGTATCTCGCTAGTGGATGCAGTTTGAAGGATCTGCATTACAACTTCCGCATTGGCAGATCGACAGCTGGTGAGATCGTCCGCAAGGTCTGCCAAACAATATGGGAAACCATGAAGGACCAATGTTTGCCAACACCCACAGGCGAGACATGGCTGGCAATTGCAGCAGGATTCTGGGAGAGAGCGAACTATCCCAACTGCCTGGGAGCGGTGGACGGCAAACATGTCCGCATTGTGAAGCCACTGCACAGTGGCTCACTGTATCAAAATTATAAACATTATTTTTCAATTGGCCTACTGGCGGTGGCAGATGCCAACTATAATTTTGTGTATGTGGATGTCGGATCATACGGCAAGGACTCGGACTCAACACTGTTTCGGAACTCAACACTGTGGAATGAGATTGAGGGTGGGAACCTGAACATCCCCAGACCCGCACCTTTGCCTGGCAGCGACGTGTCAGTCCCCTATGCCTTCGTGGGTGACGAGGCATTCGGCCTATCCACACATCTCCTGTGGCCATACTCGGGGACACACCTGACTGTGAAGAAGCGGGTGTTTAATTACAGGCTGTCGCGGGCGAGACGGTATGTCGAGTGTAGCTTTGGCATACTGAGCAACAAGTGGAGGATTTTTCATCGGCCACTTGATGTAAATGTGGATTTCTGTGTGGATATAGTGAAATGCTTTTGCATCCTACATAACTATGTTCGTGCAAGGGATGGGGTTAATTTCGAGGATACCCTCACAGTAACGGGTCTGGATGACTATGCTAATGATGACATAATACCTGTGAATAGACACACCAACAGGTTTCGCGATGCTCTGTCTAATTATTTCACTAGCAATGCAGGGCAGGTGCCATGGCAGATGGACATCATTTGACATGTGACACCTAGGCTTGTGCACCGATTATTTTTTCTGTTCGATTTTTCGGATGTTTAAAGTTTTCGATTCGGCTCGTTTTGAACGATCCCTGTTTTGATTCGATTCGGTTCGACTCGTTTTTCGGGGATATGTCATCGGAATATGGACCATTTTTCGTTTTTTTGTGTCACTTTGCTCGTTTTTTGGATCTACTTTTCGTGATTTCGGACATTTTTCGTTTTTCGCAACGTCTGTTCTCGTTTCAAAGCAATAAATTTCGATTTGACACAATTCAAGTCCAATCGAATATTCGTACAATATTTAGTTTCGGCTCGGAAGCATTTCGGATCTGACATTTTCGGATCGAAAAATTATCTCGGAATCGCCCACATCAGAAAACACGAATCGGGAAAATGTCGTTTAAATTCCGAAATTCTGAAAGCCGAAACGCACATCCTTAGTGACAACGATAATACATTATGCCATTTTGTTTGTTATTACATTCAAGTTCAATGCAATTGAATTCTATGCAATAAAATGATCATTTACTCACTCTGAAGCTTCTGCTCTTTATCAGACCACGTCTCGTACTCTGGGTACACCACCCTGGACACTGTGACCCATGCACTGGCCTTCTTCTGCCGGTCTTTGTAGCTGTCGCAGGCCGTGTCCCACAGCTCGGGATGCTCTGCCACTGCATTGATCAGCCTCTCCACGTCGATCTCAGTCCCAGCCATTGTCTAACGCAACTTGCAGCTACCCCCAGACAAGACAGGAAGTGTTTGGTCTGTGCACGTTATGTTGGCCGGACGTGTGCAGCGTCTGACGTCTCCTAATCACACACACACGCCGCTATGCAGCCGCAGCACACTCTGTACGTCAGTAGTAGCGGTTTGACGTTCTCGAAAAAATGCGTTCGTTTGCAACTTGCATTGCGCGGACGAACTTTCGTGCGGCCGTACTTCGTATGTTCCCCGGCATTGGACGTCATTTGCTGCTAGTACGGCCGTGATTTCGTGCGGCTAAACGCACGTTAAAACTGCGCTAGTCTGACCCTAGCCTAACAGGTCATTACCGCATCACCTTGTACCCGCAAGTTTTTCGGGGTATCCTTCCCCTATTTGTGGTATATTTTTCACCTCCCGCAATAGTGGGGCACTGTACTAGCGCTGTTCTTCTTCCTCCTGTTCTATGTGTACTTTTTTGGGTTACTTGGGAAAGACCCTTTGAGAACGTAGCTGCTGTATTGCTTCATTTTTGTGTTTATTCTTCCCCTTCACCTACTGCCACCCCAGCGCCCCCTCACTTTTGTATTTAAAACTGAATTCCTGTCTGATACAAGGACTTTGCACAGTTGGAGGGGCCTGACCTGCGTGCGGCCTTTCTGATTGCATGTCATTTCCTAGCTTGGCAATCAAAGTGGTGGCACATCCAACAAAATAATCATTAAAGGCATTTGCTACATCTAGGGGGTGTTGCAGGGTTTGGTTGTTTACTTTGACAGCAGCCAGCTGAGAGTGGACAGAGGGTGCTTGTATCTTACTTATGTTTTTCTAAAAGTTTCTAGGGTTTGATATGTTATTGTTTAGATTTTCATTGAAGTAATGGGCTTTAGCCAATTTTGTTTGTTTTGTGCATGCATTCTGACAGTGTCGGTATCTATCCATATCTTTCTATCTATCTCCATCTATCCAATATCTATTTATCTATATCTGTCTATCTGTATCTATCTATCTATCTATCTATCTATCTATCTATCTATCTATCTATCTATCTATCTATCTCTATTTCCATTGTTTTAACTCCAGTTTGTGTGGGAGGGCTATGGAGATCGCCACGTTAAAATTGCCAAAATATTCAAGGGTTATTCAAAGAGCTTTGAAATTTCAACAAAATTTTGGTGCTCTTTCATTTGGCACACTTCAGCGACCTCAATTTGCCGGCCCTGCAGTGATTTCAGCATTAGCCACAGGGTCCCGAAGTGTGCCAAAGCCACCGAACACCACTAAAAAACCCGCTGAACGCATCTGATAATCCGCTGAAAAACCATCAAACACATCTGATAAACCACCGAACGCAGCCAACCATCCACCGAACAGACCGCCAAACAATGGCAATCAGCTGCCGAACCCCACCGAAAAAGCCTACTGTCTGCCAAACGCTGCCGAAAAAAGTCGACCAGTTGCCAAAGAGCGATAAAAAACCCAACTTTTACATTTTTTTTTTAAAAAAGACTATTGCATGAAAATGACTGACAATAGTATATAATATGAATAACAATAAAAGGGTCTGTTATAAAATAAAAAAGAAAACTCTAATTTAAAAAAGTCGTAAGCAAATATTTAGCTGAAAAAATCTAGAAAAATGCCTAAAAATTCTAAAAGCTAAATAAATAATGAGACTTTTTGCTGCAAATGAAAAGAATAAATGGTTGAATAAAAAATTTATGAAAACAGGGGTTTTGATTTACATTAATACCTACGGAATTCGCTTGCTTTAAACTGTCGAACGAAAGTACCAAAAATCAGAGCATTTCGCCAACTTTTCGGTGTCTCAGAAAGATTAACCATTGCTTCTCTATGCGGATTTCACTGTCACCGAATTGCACCGTATTTTGCTTGCAATTCGCCAATATTTAGCAAATTGACAGCTTTTTGAATAGCCAAACAGCCCCGAAATTGCACCGTACGGGGAAATTCACCATTCGGTGCAATTCGGTGGCCAAGTCGGCTCTCTTTGAATAACCCCTTTTGTGTGTCAAACAAAAATAAATGAAGACTAGCCTCAGTTAACTCAGATAACAGGAGAATAATGGCGGTACTGTTGTTCACCTTAGTTTGCAGGTATTCCCCCTGCCGGTGTTGGATTTTCCTGCGTTTGGGGACTTGCCCCTAATATTACACGTGGGAGTATATTGAGCGTTTTTGCTTCGCCTTCATATTCTTTTATCATTATTGCTCTAGCATTTTAATTCAGCTGACCCTGCATCCAGGATAAAAAAAACCATAAAAAATACGTAATAGGACAGTCCCCTGGCATCCCATAAAACCCGTAATGAAATCCGCGGCTAAGAAACTCTCGGTAGACACGGGGTGATATAGGCTGAAAATGCAGTTATTTCGTCTTTACCGTACGGTGGATTTGCTGACAAGGCTGTCCCAAACAACACCGGCCTGATCCTCATTCCTCTGAGGAACCGCGAATAACACAGTGCAGATCCTGTCCGGAGAGGGACGTTAACTCCAACAAACATGGCAGAGTAATTTGTCTTATTTTATTTTTTCCTCTCGTGCAGTTTGAATATGCGAGAAAGACAAAACGAGCCGAGGACGTGGCCAGGTTACTCAAAATCTACTTTAATTATTTATTGGTGCATCAGATAAAGGACTGGACACACGACAGGGGTCCACATGCCACACCAGGCATCAAGACAGGAGGCCCCATGCCACCCCAGGCATCAAGACAGTGGCCCCATAGTGAGTGTGGCCATATCGAGATATCTCGATCTGCTGATCTGCAGCCCAAAAACAAACAAATTTTGTTTGCTTTTGGGCAGCAGAATGTGCCCCCAAAGGTTTAGCCCTGTGGGCATAATGCCCAAAGAGCTAAAACTGTAAAATCAGCTGCTCAAAGCTCTGAAATATTGGGCTTTCAGCAGCCGATGCAGGGAAAAATAAGAAGGGAATAGACCGGCAGCTCAAACGGCTGTATCTTAATTTGTCAGTGAATGGCGCCATCTACTGGCCACAATAAGATATTTACAGTAAGAAATACAATAGGTATAAGCTCGAATATTTCTTGCTGTATAATTAATTAAAAATGATTTTACAGAAAAAACACTGGTTTCTGACAATGTTTTTTGGACAATAGTGAAGGGGTTAATAAAGGTTATGTTTTATCTATACCACCAGTACCCATATATTTCTGTGGTGTTAACTACAGGAGGGTTAAGGCCTGTATGGTGGTATTGCCGTCTTTTAAGGTTCACCTGCTTATTTTGGGAGACTCTTATATCTGTTGATATTTCTATACCTGTACAAAATCTGTATCTTTTCTCTTACACTATAACACTTTTTTAATGGCGCTTTACAATGGGGGAGCACAATCATGAGATGTACATGATAAATGAGGAAAAGACAACCCTGCCCGTAGGCAGGGCCGTCTTTAATATTGACTGGACCCTGGGCAAATATTTTTTTTGGGCCCCCCCTCATTGGAATTTACTCTCCACCCCATCCAAAAAAAAAAAGCGAAAAACCACACATACAGGGTTATTCAAAGAGAATCGAAAAGTCACCGCACTTTTGACTTTTTGTTCAATTCAGTGCGATTTGGCGATCCCATTTCGGCGACCCTGCGGTGTATTCAGCAAGCAGCACAGGGCCGCCGTAGTGCAGGGAAAAGCCGCCGCAAACCCGCCGAACACTCACTGCAAAACCAGGCGAATGCACACCAAGACCCGCAAAAACATCTAGATCAACCCCACCGAACACTCACCGCAAAAATCAGCGAACGCACACTGAAACCTGCAAAAACATCTGGAATAACCCCGCCGAACACGCCGGAGAAACCCGAGCAACCGCCGGAAAAAGCCAACACTGTAGACGAATGGAGTGAAAAAAAATAAAAAAACAGTAGGCTTGAATGTTTGAAAAGTGAAACGTTGTTTGCAAAGAAACTACTGAGCGAAAATGTCTGAAATTTACACATAAAATCCAATGAATGAGAATAAAAAGGGCTGTTACAGAAAAAAACATTAAAAAAAAGGAAAAAAAACTATTTTCGCACAAAAATCCGGAAAAATGCCTATAATATCCTAAAAAAATCTATAAAGAGACTTTTTGCTGCAGAATAAAATAATCGACTGTTTATTAGATATTGGATTAAAATGGGAATATTTTTAACATTGAAGCCTATGGGATTCGCCTAAATAAACCTGCCGCATGAAACCACCGAATGGCAGGGCAATTCGGCAACTTTTCACTGCTGGTTTGTGTTCTCTGAAGCATTGCTTCTCTATGGGGATTTCACTGCCCTCGAACAGGCACCGAACAGGCACCGTATGTGCAGGCAATTCGCCAACATTTGGCGAACTGCCTGCTCTCTGAATAGCCGAATGGCCTGGAAAGGTAACCGAACGCTGAATTTCAGCGTTCGGTTACCTTTCATCCACAATTCGGAGCTCTTTGAATAACCCTGATAGATTAAATAGTTTTTTACAATTACACATCCTTTATACATGTACTGTAAGGATAACACAATAACACAATGTCTCTGTGTGTACACATCATATAAGTATTTATACGTACTATTGTATATACATCCTTTGTAAACGTACACATCCTATATACTGTACATGTACACATCATATACACATTTCCACATTATATACATCACACACACACATATCATATATACACTTGATATTTACATCACACACATTTCCACTCCATATATACAGACACATCACACACATGCATCATATATTCACATAATCTACACTCACACACCATATATACATAATACACACACACAATCCACAATACACACATGTATACACAATACACACATATCCACACAGACACATATCCACATACATACATATGAACATGTGACATGTGACATCACATACCCTAGCTGGAGGGGTGGTGGAGCAGGGGGTCTTGTAAGCAGAGCCCTGCTTCTTACTGCATGCTTGCTGTAGGCTGTCTCAGGCCAGGCTGGCAGAGCAGAACAGGGCAGGGCTGAGCAGAAGCACTGACAGCTTCCTGAATCCTGTCTTCCTGCGCGGAGGAACTGCATGGTGAGGAGGAGGGGGAGGAGCCAAACACAGCTCCCAAGATGCATCACCTCTCTCCGAGGCCTCACCTCCTCGCTGTGGTCCCATCACCACACAGGGGAGGCAGCCCGTAACACCACGATTTTTGCTGGCTCAAGCACTCAGGACAGGAGCAGCTGCTTTGGGCCCCATAACACTGACTGGGCCCAGGGCAGCTGCCCCTTTTGCCCTGCGCTAAAGACGGGCCTGCCCGTAGGAAAACTGTCCAGGTAATACAGCTCTTTAACCAAGTGCTCAGGCAGACATCCCGTGAGCTTACAATCTAAGAGACTGGGGTATGTGAAACAAATGGGAGCATAGGGAAGGTGAAACTAGTGGCCATAAAGAATATAGTAGGAATTGCATGGGCTTAGTAAGAATAATTAGAGAGAAAAGTGGAGACAGCTGGAAAGGAGAGCTGAAATTTGGGACTGGGCCTAGGTGGGGGTGGATGGGGAGGGTGGGACAGCAAAGGGAAGAAATTGATTTCTGTCTGTGAGTATGCGATGTGGAAAGAGAGTGAGATTTAGTAAGAGAGCCTAGGTTTTAAAAGTATTTACAACGTAATGGGAGGGAGAATCGGAGAGCAATATTGTAACAAAAAGAGCAGGAGATTTAAAGGACAGGTAATCAGCCAGAAATTAATAAATGCACACGTAAAATGCAATTGCAAGAATAAAATAGTCTGGAGCAAAGTGGTGGAAGGCATGTTGAATCTGGATACCTTGGTGCTGGTTACAGGGAGCAGAGGGAAGAAATGGAGTATATATTCGACAAAAAGAAACCCATGTGGAATTTTCAGTGTAATAATGGACCTGAATACGTCCAATATATCATGTAGAAAATAGCTAAGGGGAGACAATGGCATTTTTTTATAAAGGGATTGACATTTCAAAAGTGATAACAGACGGATGGATTCCCATGTCCTATTTTTAGGTAATTTAATATTTTTTTTTAATAATGTGTAAAATTAAAAAAAAAGAAAGGAATATGTAAAGCATGTTTGTGATAAGTAATTATGGTGGGATTAGATCAGGTACACAAGATCTTAGCCACAAATTAATGGCACTCTATATGCCATGCTATAAAAATTTTAGTAATAACTATAATTTTCACAACCCAAATTCTGTGTTTATTTATGTTTTCCTTTTCCATTGGAAAAAGCTTAATAATCATAGATTTTTAAAAAAAAAAATTTAATGAGCAACTCACAGGCCACAGTATAACCCAGTCAGGGGTTAATGGGCAACTCACAGGCCACAGTATAACTCAGTCAGGGGTTAATGGGCAACTCACAGGGCACAGTATAACCCAGTCAGGGGTTAATGGGCAACTCACAGGGCACAGTATAACCCAGTCAGGGGTTAATGGGCAACTCACAGGACAAAGTATAACCCAGTCAGGGGTTAATGGGCAACTCACAGGGCACAGTGTATCCCAGTCCAGGTTTAATGGGCAACTCACAGGGCACAGTGTATCCCAGTCCGGGTTTAATGGGCAACTCAACAGGGCACAGTATAAACCAGTCATGGGTTAATGGGCAACTCACAGGGCACAGTATAACTCAGGGGTTAATGGGCAACTCACAGGGCACAGTATAACTCAGGGGTTAATGGGCAACTCACAGGGCACAGTATAACTCAGTCAGGGGTTAATGGGCAACTCACAGGGCACAGTATAACTCAGTCAGGGGTTAATGGGCAACTCACAGGGCACAGTAAAATGTAAAAGAAAAATACTAGGGGACCCTTTCCTTGCAGCTGAAACCTATTCAGCACAATCGAGATCAACTGCTCTCCATGGTGCTGAATAGGTTTCAGCTGCAAGGAAAGGGTCCCTCGTATCCTTTTTTTATCCAATTTTTTTTTAATCATTATAAAATAAAAAATAAAAACAAAATAGGTAATAAATACGAAATATGAATCGATCCGAAAAACGAAATACTGATCGTCTGAATTAACGAATCAGTCCGAAATACGAATCGCGGAAACATAACAAATGAACCGAAACAAAAAAAAAAATGGACCGAAAAGACCTGAAACTAAATGAAAAATTTGGCTGTGCACATGTCTATTAACCATTACCAGTAAATTTATAGACTGTATCTAAAGTAATTACATAGTTACAGTTACATAGGCTGAAAAAAGCCGTGTGTCCATCGGGTTCAGCCTCTCACACTTCACCTACTGCTGTTGATCCAAAAGAAGGCAAAAAACCCAGACTGAAGCGCTCGCTGAATATGCAACATACTGGGAAAAAATTCCTTCTTGACCCCAGATGGCGTCAGATTTCTCCTTGGATCAAGAAGCTTTTACCTACATATTAAATATTATAACCCTCAATATTCTGTGTCTGCAGGAAGTCATCCAGTCGTTGCTTAAAAGTCTATACAGTCTCTGACCCGACCACCTCAGCAGGCAGAGAATTCCACAGCTTTATTGTTCTCACCATAAAATAACCTTTCCTATGCTTTAGGCGGAATTTTCTTTCTTCCAGTCTAAATGGGTGACCTCGTGTCCAGTGTATAGTACTATTAATGAATAGGTTTCCAGACAAAGGTTTAAAATGGCCCCTTATATATTTATATAAGGTTATCAGATCCCCTCTAAGGCCCCGTATATATTTCTATAAAGCTATCAGATCCCCTCTAAGGCCATGTATATATTTATATAAAGTAATCAGATCCCCTCTGAGGCCCTGTATATATTTATATAAAGTAATCAGATCCCCTCTGAGGCCCCGTATATATTTATATAAAGCTATCAGATCCCCTCTAAGGCCATGTATATATTTATATAAAGTAATCAGATCCCCTCTAAGGCCCTGTATATATTTATATAAAGTTATCAGATCCCCTCTGAGGCCCTGTATATATTTATGTAAAGTTATCAGATCCCCTCTAAACTAAACAGCTTTAAGCTTGTTAGTCTTTCCTTATAACTTAACCCTTCCATTCCCCTTATTAATTTAGTTGTAGTTTTTAATTATCCCCTAATACACTGCCTGGCCTAAAAAACATAGTCACCCCTTGTAATATTTGGTTTTCCCTCTTATTGCTGTGATTGTGGCATGCATTTGCATCGTGTTGATAAGCTCATGCAATGTCGTGGCATTTATTCCCATCTAGAGTGACATTAATTTGTGGCCAAGATCTTGTAATGATGATGGGAGAGAAGATTCAGGGGGTTATAATGAATGTAAATCCCTGTACAGTACAGATACAAGGTGTTGCTGTAATTGCCATACACAGGTATTATGCAGCACATACAGATACCAGGTGTCGCTGTAATTGCCATACACAGACATTATGCAGCACATACAGATACAAGGTGTTGCTGTAATTGCCATACACAGGCATTATGCAGCACATACAGATACAAGGTGTTGCTTGCTGTAATTGCCATACACAGGCATTATGCAGCACATACAGATACAAGGTGTTGCTGTAATTGCCATACACAGGCATTATGCAGCACATACAGATACAAGGTGTTGCTTGCTGTAATTGCCATACACAGGCATTATGCAGCACATACAGATACAAGGTGTTGCTGTAATTGCCATACACAGGCATTATGCAGCACATGCAGATACAAGGTGTTGCTGTAATTGCCATACACAGGCATTATGCAGCACATACAGATACAAGGTGTTTCTGTAATAGCCATACACAGGCATTATGCAGCACATACAGATATAAGGTGTTGCTGTAATTGCCATACACAGGCATTATGCAGCACATATGCATATTGCATTGCTAATAATCACTATAAGGGGTTCGGCGTAAGTTAAGTTCGGTGTAAGTTCGGTGTAACATAAGTTCGGTGACTAATCAGCTTTTTTCTGCAGCGTACGGTGAATTGGTGGTGGTCAGCAGCGTCGTTGTTCGGCGAACTTTGGGAACCCTGGGGTGAATACTGAATTCACTGCCAGGTCGGTGAACCAAATATCGCCAAAGTGCGCCGAATGAAATTTCTGTGCTCTCTGAATAACCTCTTATAAATCCCAATAAGCAGGAGATCTCTCCATTTTATTTTTGTTTGGGTTTTTTTTTGCCTTCTTTTGGATCAACCACAGTAGGTGATGTGTGAAAGGCTGAAATCGATGGATGCTCGGCTTCTTTTTGGCCTATGTAACAAACAGGGTTATTCAGAGAGCAGTGAAAAGCAGGAGAATGACTGGAGAATGGAAAATTCTAGGTCAAAATAGCTGATTTGGAAAGTGAGATAAATGGGAGAATTTTTCTGGTTTGGCTATTTTGACCTAGAATTTTTACTTCTCCTAACATTCTCCTGCTTTTCACCGCTCTCTGAATAACCGTAATAGAATATTGAAAATTAGCATAGGTATATTATTTTAATGTTTTCACTATCTATTATAGAAAATCACTCTTGCTACAAAATTGCCTTTTTACTCTATATTTAATTATTATCTACTCATCAAGGGGTTAAACCCTGCACCTCTGTGAATCAGCAAGGTTGTTTCTGATGGTGCTGCCGCGGCGTTCTTACGAACCCTCCAAACATATGTTCTGTAATTGGATTCTCATTCCCCAGAGCTAACTGTCCTTCTCATTGTGCACTTGCTCTCGTTCCTGGATTCCAGCACATAAACATCGTTTCTCAAACCGCAACGTAGATGATACGGGTAAAGATTATTAACTGTGTCAGTGACAGAGGAAATCTACCAGCTTTCTGGAAATATCCAGTTTGTTGATTGAAACACGAGCTACAAGGGTCCTGTATTAAATTCGATTTTCTTTATTTTGCCCTTAAATAATTTACCAGATCCTGCTGACCAGTCGCTGCCCACATCGAAAAACTCTCATCTAAACTTTACCCCAAACTAGGTGCCCTGTACAGAAACAAATCCTGCCTGAGCCCCGCGGTAACAAAGCAGATTGTGCAACAAATGCTTACGCCGGCTTTTCAGTACAAAGATGTAGTGTATGCAACCGCCCCGCAAACGCACCTTCATAAACTTACTACATTGTAGACATGTGCATTCGTTTTAGTACTAAAACGATTTAGTCAGAATTTTGGGATAATTTAGTTTTAGTATGACTCAAGAGAAATGAAACTGCTCAGTACAAAAAACGAAAGAAACTAAAATAAAATGCACTACATTTTAGTTTCAGTCCTTTTTGTGATATTACGTTGATGAGTGAAGGAGACCAGCAATGAACAGCACAACATTTGAAGTTCTGCACCCTCCACATGCCAATGCAGTAGGATGTTCTATACAGAGAGGGGCATTAATTAATGCAGGAGGATGTTCTATACATTAAACAGAGAGGGGTATTAATGCAGGAGGATGTTATATACATTATACAGAGAAAGGTATAAATTGAGGATGTTCTATACAGAGAGGGACATTAATTAATTCAGGAGGATGTTCTATATATTATACAGAGAGGGGTATTAATTAATGCAGGTGGATGTTGTATACATTATACAGAGAGGGGTATTAATTAATGCAGGAGGATGTTCTAAACATTATACAGAGAAGAGCCTTTTTTTTAGCCCTTTAAATCCAGTGGCTGTGAGCGCTGAGATCGGCTGCTTGTTACATTATCTCTCAGTACAATGTATTAGGCTCAGTTGTTACAGTAACTGACTGTAACAGCGCTCAGAGTTTCAGTAAAACCAGGAAATAATATTGTTCTAACCTCTTATACATAAAAATATTATTTACTAGTTTTACTGAAACTCTGAGCGCTGTGATGAGCAGCAGTCAGTTACTGTAACAGCTTTGCCTGACACGGGCAGTATTACAATGTTGGTGCTAACTTAACCAGAGCTGTTGTAAACTGAAAACCTCCATAGGCTATAATGGCTCTGGGAAGTTTACAACAGCTCTGGTTAAGTTAGCACCAACTATGTAATATGGCCCACATTGTACTGAGAGTGAGAGATACTGTAACAAGCAGCGATCTCAGCCCTCTGAGGAGCCACTACAATAGTAATTGTATCCACTGGTTTTCGGATGAATGAAATTAGTTTTCATACTAAAGAACTGAAAACGAATTTCTTTAGTAACTAAATAAATTGCATTTTAGGACTAATCCATTAGTTCAAAACAAAATTTTGTGCTGTGCACATGTCTACTACATTGTATAACTCATTCTGCCACTTTGTGCTACAATGTAACTACACGACTCACTATTGTGACATGTTAAAAGAGCTATCATGGGAGATGTAGTTCTGAAACAACCGGAGGGTCATGGTTTGTCACCCCTGTTTTAAGTAGAGGTTAAGGCACTTGCCTTATGGCTCCATGGATATAAATGAAGTTATAATTAGCATGGAGTTATAATTCCCTGGACGAAGATTAATAAATTACAGTTATTTATAACACATCAGCGTGTTCCGCAGCGCTGCACAACGGCTTGGACGGTCAGATTCAAAATGAACGAAGCTCGTCTGACACACAGAAACGGGAAAGAGGACCTGCTTGAGCGAGCACACAGTCTAAGAGGAGGGGGGTGACATACAAAATGTAAGGGCGAATTCAAGAATTGACAATGAAAACTAATTGGAAGCAATAAGCAGCGGAATTATGTTGCGAGCTGATAGGCTTCTCCGAAGCAATGCGTTTTTAGACACATTCTGAAAGAATGAAGGCACAGGGAGAGGCTAATTTTACGATGGAGGTTTCATAGATGGGGCAGTTAAACAAAAGACCCAAAGGAGTGCAGGTACGAGGAGGTGGTAATAACAGATTACTGGCTGAGCAAAGTGGCCACAATGGAACAAACCTGCTATAAACCAGGGGATGTAGTCAGAGGCAAAATTGTTGTAAATTGAATTCTAAAAGAAAAAGAATTGGGAGGTAAATGAGTCTGGCAGAGGTGCTCTTATAGACTGTAGAGGGATGAGGTATGAGAGGTATAGGATGAGGTAGATGAGTCTGGCAGAGCCGTTCATTACAGACTGTAGAGGGGTGAAGTGTGAAAGGTACGGGATGTGAGGTAGAGTCTGGCAGAGGCGTATACAGTATAGACTGTAGAAGGGTGAGGTTTGAGAGTTACAGGATGAGAGGTAGATGAGTCTGGCAGAGGCGCTCTTTATAGACTGTAGAGGGCTGAGGTGTGAGAGGTATAGGATGAGGTAGATGAGTCTGGCAGAGCCGTTCATTACAGACTGTAGAGGGGTGAAGTGTGAGAGGTACGGGATGTGAGGTAGACGAGTCTGGCAGAGGCGTATACAGTATAGACTGTAGAAGGGTGAGGTTTGAGAGGTACAGGATGTGAGGTGGATGAGTCTGGCAAAGGTGTTCATTATAGACTGTAGAGGGGTGAGGTGTGGAGGTACATGATGTGAGTTAGATGCATCTGGCAGAGGTGTTCATTACAGACTTATAGGGGTGAGGTGTGAGAGGTACAGGATGTGAGGTGGATGAGTCTGGGTGGGGCGTTCATTATAGACTGTAGAGGGGTGAGGTGTGAGAGGTACATGAGTCTGGGAGAGGCGTTCGATATATAGACTGTAAAGTGGCAAGGTGTGAGAGGTACGGGACGTGAGGTACATGAATCTGACAGAGGCGTTCATTACAGACTATAGAGGGGTGAGGTGTGAGAGGTACAGAGTGTGAGTTAGATGCGTCTGACAGAGGCGTTCATTACAGACTGTAGAGGGGTGAGGTGTGAGAGGTACAGAGTTTGAGTTAGATGCGTCTGACAGAGGCGTTCATTACAGACTGTAGAGGGGTGAGGTGTGAGAGGTACAGTGTGTGAGTTAGATGAGCCTCTCAGAGGTGTTCAGAGTGAAGATGAGAAGAATATGGTGAGACCTGAGGACAAAGGAAGGAATGTGATCTGATATATCATCAAGATATTGACAAGAGGAACCACATAGACAATTCTGAAATTGGAATATAATGAAGAGCAGAGGGAGCAAAATAGGGAAAAAAGAGAGAGACCAGAAAGGAGACAGTGGGGTCAAAATTTTGAAGAAATAAGAACCAGAAGAGGGAGGGGAGGGAGACATGGAGATAGAGGGACTACTAGAGGAACAGTGAGGTCAAAGCATGGCTGAGTGGAGACATCAATCACAAGACAAAAAAAAGACATGAAAGAGTCATGTGAAAGGACAGAGTGTCCATGAAAGACTCAAAAAATACCGAGCGCCAGCATCAATGTGCGACCTTTATGCAGAGATTGATACGTAACGTGGAAGGTGGGTTCTTTAAGGAGGATGGAAGGAATAAGAAATGATGTGTGCTCTTCTAATTTCCTCATCTCCATCTCATTATGGTAGCACGTGGGTGCTGCGTATCAGATATAGACTCTCAGCGCTACATTTTAACCACTAATGCTTTGATAAGACAATGAGAAGAGAGGAAACAGCATGGGGTTCTACATCACTGCCAGCCAAGGAGGAGACGTTCACAAGTTGACGGACACTAATATGGCTATTCAATAGAAAGAACAGCAATGAGCGAGAAAGGCCGGTATTTAAATCTGCCAAGAATATTTATCTGATATTTTTATGCAGGAACCGATACACAAATTCAATGAAGGAAATACCTGTGTGGACTTTATCTTTATATTACACAGGCAAAGCCTCTCATACCTATTCTTCAGAGAAAAATTATGTTCGTGCATTGATAGGCTTATAGCAATAAGACTCACAGTAATGTGCAGTGGGTAGGAGTGTCACAGAGCTCCACAGTTTATTAAACTCACAGTAATGTGTGGCGTATACGAGTGAATCACAGAGCTCCACAGCAATAAAATCACAGTAATGTGCAGTATGTATGAGTGAGAGTTTTTCTTTCGTTATGGAGCTCTGTGATACGCTCATACACACTGCACATTACTGTGAGTTGTATTGCTGTTGAGCTCTGTGATACGCTCTTACACACAGCACATTACTGTGAGTGTTATTTCTGTGGAGCTCTGTGATATGCTCATACACACTGCACATTACTGCGAGTTGTATTGCTGTGGAGCTCTGCGGTACGCTCATACACACCGCACATTACTGTGAATTTTATTGCTGTGGAACTCTGTGATACGCTCATACACACCGCACATTAATGGGAGTTTTATTGCTGTGTATCTCTGTGCTACACTCATACATACCGCACATTACTGTGAGTTTTATTGCTGTGGAGCTCTGTGATACCCTCATACACACTGCCCGTTACTGTGAGTCTTATTGCTGTGGAATTTGTGATACACTCATACACACTGCACATTGCTGTGAGTTTTATTGCTGTGGAGCTCTGTGATACCCTCAAACACACTGCCCGTTACTGTGAGTTTTATTTCTGTGGAGCTCTGTGATACACTCATACACACTGCCCGTTACTGTGAGTCTTATTGCTGCGGAGTTTGTGATACACTCATACACACTGCACATTGCTGTGAGTTTTATTGCTGTGGAGCTCTGTGATACCCTCATACACACTGCCCGTTACTGTGAGTCTTATTGCTGGGGAATTTGTGATACAGCAATGTGCAGTGTGTATGAGTGTATCACAAACTCCGCAGCAATAAGACTCAAAGTAACGGGCAGTGTGAATGAGTGTATCACAGAGCTCCAAAGAAATTAAACTCACAGTAACGGCCAGTGTGTTTGAGGGTATCACAGAGCTCCACAGCAATAAAACTCACAGCAATGTGCAGTGTGTATGAGTGTGAGTTTTATTGCTGTGGAGCTCTGTGATACCCTCAAACACACTGCCCGTTACTGTGAGTTTAATTTCTTTGGAGCTCTGTGATACACTCATTCACACTGCCCGTTACTTTGAGTCTTATTGCTGCAGAGTTTGTTATACACTCATACACACTGCACATTACTGTGAGTTTTATTGCTGTGGAGCTCTGTGATACCCTCATACACACTGCCCGTTACTGTGAGTCTTATTGCTGCGGAATTTGTGATACACTCATACACAGAGCGCATGTGAGTAAAGTTGTAAAATAAAAAGGTTTACTGGTTTAATTAAGCTGCAACAAAACACATACCAAAATCTCTGTCACCTACATCAAGTGCACTTTAAGGACATGTAAAAAACCTGATTAACTTTGAAACATCAAATTAACAAAAAAAGAAACCCGACACTTGTACATCTTATACAACATCTCTCGCAAAATCGTGTTCGAGGCACTTATCTGTCCTAGTCAAAATGATGATATTCTCAGAAACATACATATAGATCCAAAACAGAAGAAAAAGACAGCTATAGCGAAGTTACGCTTTCTCAAAGTAAAACAGTAAAAGTGCAGAAATCTCCGATAATGTGTCTGTCTGCTGACTTTTACATTTAAGTTTAATCTATGCGCAGTTTAGTTCTGTTTGACAGGTCACGCAGCACTGAATGTCGCATTCTCTCTTTATAACGCTGTAATTATTTTGTTTATTTGTGTTACAGTCGAAATGCTGCTTGACCCGAACAATAAAGAAGAGAAACTAAAGTTAAACCAGGCAAACATTACGTAATTGTAGGTTTTTCAAACAAAGAGAATAGAAACTAACACAAACAAAATGTTTTTTTTTCCTATTGAGTTTATCTTGTATACGATGTAACAGGGCGTCATGTAGAGAGCAAGGAAAGGTCCTGTCCGGAGTTTATGTGTCACCCAGATTTCTCTCTTACACCTTCTCGAACCTCTAAGCCCCTGGTTTTGCAATTGGCCTCAGTGGCAATTTAGTGCAGGTGAGGCCAAGTGCAAAACCAGGGGCTTAGAGGTTCCGGAAGGTGTGAGAGAGAAATCTGGGTGACACATAAACCCCGGATTTTTTTTTTAAAAAAGTATAAAAAATGCTTAAAAAATACAAAAAAAATCTAGAAGTAAAGAGACTCTTTACTGCAGAATATTATAAGCAACCGTTTATTAGATGTTAAATTAAAAACTAATGTGTACGTGCAAAGATTCTCACCTCTAAATGACCTGTGTTCTCAAACGGCGTAAACAACAGGTGTTTTTAGTCTGGTCTAATGAATTTGATACATTGTATGGATGTAGACTATACTGAGGGTGTGGTGTCTCCAGATGTATCAAACAACACCTGTGCTTCTGAGAAATGTTAATTTCTCTACTTATTCTTCCTCTGATATGCTGCATTTCACTGCTGTGTGCTCAGCTCATTTTTACCGCTTTCGCTCATCATGTTTAAACGCGATTTGAAGCCACATTTTATTAAATGACCCAGACATATTAGATATCGTTCTTTCAGGCAGACTCCGCAGATTCATAATATATCATTTTTATATGTATACATCATGTCCTGCCTGTATATTATGACAAAAAATGCAATAAAAAATGAATTTTTAATCATCTGCAGTGTGTAAAGTGTTTTTTTTCACATTTTAGCACATGAGCGTTTGCGGTTATGTTTTCTAAGGGGTGCGCTTGTACAAATATTAGAAATGGGGTCTTGTTACATTTTGTGGGGGGAATTACGTGATTTATAGCAAACGCACCCCATAGAAAAAAATCATTAGTGCAGCATCATTGTTCACATTATAATTGAACTGTGAACAATATTGCTGCATTAATAAAAATTTATTTTTTTTACTTTATACCTGGTCATGTTGGGTATCATTCGAAAGGCCATGCTCAGGCCTTTCAATTGACACCCTCCATGACCCCCTAGCTGCCTGGAGATATCGGGGTTCAAATGAACCCCCTATCTCCACCAGGGGATTCCGGGCAGCTAGGGAGTTCTGGTGGAGATAACCAGGGGATTCCGGGCAGTTAGGGGTTCCCCCAGCTATCTGACGTCATCACGCTATGCGTGAGGACGTCAGGTAGTGAGGGGGTACCCGGGGGTGGAGCCGCCATCCAAGATGGCGGCCCCCAGCGGAGCTAGGCCGCATTTCGGCGCCGCAAGGCATCTCTATACACAGCCCCATCAGCATCTCTATACACAACCTCACAGCATCTCTATACACAGCCCCATCAGCATCTCTATACACAGCATCTCTATACACAGCCTCACAGCATCTCTATACACAACCCCATCAGCATCTCTGTACACAGCCCCATCAGCATCTCTTTACACAACCCCTTCAGCAGGCCCGTCTTTAGCGCAGGGCAAAAGGGGCAGCTGCCCTGGGCCCAGTCAGTGTTATGGGGCCCAAAGCAGCTGCTCCTGTCCTGAGTGCTTGAGCCAGCAAAAATCGTGGTGTTACGGGCTGCCTCCCCTGTGTGGTGATGGGACCACAGCGAGGAGGTGAGGCCTCGGAGAGAGGTGATGCATCTTGGGAGCTGCGTTTGGCTCCTCCCCCTCCTCCTCACCATGCAGTTCCTCCGCGCAGGAAGACAGGATTCAGGAAGCTGTCAGTGCTTCTGCTCAGCCCTGCCCTGTTCTGCTCTGCCAGCCTGGCCTGAGACAGCCTACAGCAAGCATGCAGTAAGAAGCAGGGCTCTGCTTACAAGACCCCCTGCTCCACCACCCCTCCAGCTTGGGTATGTGATGTCACATGTCATATGTTCATATGTATGTATGTGGATATGTGTCTGTGTGGATATGTGTGTATTGTGTATACATGTGTGTATTGTGGATTGTGTGTGTGTATTATGTATATATGGTGTGTGAGTGTAGATTATGTGAATATATGATGCATGTGTGTGATGTGTCTGTATATATGGAGTGGAAATGTGTGTGATGTAAATATCAAGTGTATATATGATATGTGTGTGTGTGATGTATATAATGTGGAAATGTGTATATGATGTGTACATGTACAGTATATAGGATGTGTACGTTTACAAAGGATGTATATACAATAGTACGTATAAATACTTATATGATGTGTACACACAGAGACATTGTGTTATTGTGTTATCCTTACAGTACATGTATAAAGGATGTGTAATTGTAAAAAACTATTTAATCTATCAGGGTTATTCAAAGAGCTCCGAATTGTGGATGAAAGGTAACCGAACGCTGAAATTCAGCGTTCGGTTACCTTTCCAGGCCATTCGGCTATTCAGAGAGCAGGCAGTTCGCCAAATGTTGGCGAATTGCCTGCACATACGGTGCCTGTTCGGTGCCTGTTCGAGGGCAGTGAAATCCCCATAGAGAAGCAATGCTTCAGAGAACACAAACCAGCAGTGAAAAGTTGCCGAATTGCCCTGCCATTCGGTGGTTTCATGCGGCAGGTTTATTTAGGCGAATCCCATAGGCTTCAATGTTAAAAATATTCCCGTTTTAATCCAATATCTAATAAACAGTCGATTATTTTATTCTGCAGCAAAAAGTCTCTTTATAGATTTTTTTAGGATATTATAGGCATTTTTCCGGATTTTTGTGCGAAAATAGTTTTTTTTCCTTTTTTTTAATGTTTTTTTCTGTAACAGCCCTCTTTATTATCATTCATTGGATTTTATATGTAAATTTCAGACATTTTCGCTCAGTAGTTTCTTTGCAAACAACGTTTCACTTTTCAAACATTCAAGCCTACTGTTTTTTTATTTTTTTTCACTCCATTCGTCTACAGTGTTGGCTTTTTCCGGCGGTTGCTCGGGTTTCTCCGGCGTGTTCGGCGGGGTTATTCCAGATGTTTTTGCAGGTTTCAGTGTGCGTTCGCTGATTTTTGCGGTGAGTGTTCGGTGGGGTTGATCTAGATGTTTTTGCGGGTCTTGGTGTGCATTCGCCTGGTTTTGCAGTGAGTGTTCGGCGGGTTTGCGGCGGCTTTTCCCTGCACTACGGCGGCCCTGTGCTGCTTGCTGAATACACCGCAGGGTCGCCGAAATGGATCGCCAAATCGCACTGAATTGAACAAAAAGTCAAAAGTGCGGTGACTTTTCGATTCTCTTTGAATAACCCTGTATGTGTGGTTTTTCGCTTTTTTTTTTTGGATGGGGTGGAGAGTAAATTCCAATGAGGGGGGCCCAAAAAAAATATTTGCCCAGGGTCCAGTCAATATTAAAGACGGCCCTGCCCTTCAGCATCTCTATACATAGCCTCACAGCATCTCTATACACAGCCTCACAGCATCTCTATACACAACCTCACAGCATCTCTATACACAGCATCACAGCATCTCTATACACAACCCCATGAACATCTCTATACACAAACAGCATCTCTATACACAACCCCATCAGCATCTCTATACACAGCATCTCTATATACAACCTCACAGCATCTCTATACACAGCATCTCTATACACAGCATCTCTATACACAGCATCTCTATACGCAGCCTCACAGCATCTCTATACACAGCATCTCTATACGCAGCCTCACAGCATCTCTAAACACAACCTCACAGCATCTCTAAACACAACCTCACAGCATCTCTATACACAACCCCATCAGCATCTCTATACACAGCATCTCTATACACAACCCCATCAGCATCTCTATACACGACCCCATTAGCATCACTATACACAGCCTCACAGCATCTCTATACACAACCTCACAGCATCTCTGTGAACCCTCAAATGAACCCCCTATCTCCACCAGGGGATTCCGGGTAGCTAGGGGTTCCCCGGCTATCTGATGTCATCACGCTATGCGTGAGGACGTCAGGCAGTGACTGAGGGGGGACCCGGGGGTGGAGCCGCCATCCAGGCCGCGCCGCAAGGCGCCGAAGTGCGACCCGGTGCCTAAGGGGTTAAAGCCAGGCACCGCTTAAAAGGGAAGACTCTCTCCTTTTAAGGGGTGCCTGGCGTCTTTTTGTGGGACCTCCCGATCGAGAGGGATCCGAACGGATCCCCCCCCACCCTTCCAGGCGATCTCCTGGCATTGCCGGGGGGTCGCCTGGAAATGACGTCATCGAGCATGGCGCGATGACGTCATTTACGTCGGGAGGAGCTTGACTTCAGGTCTGAGGACGCTGAAGTCAGAACGCCGCGGGACCCCGGACAGAGAGGTGAGTATCTCCGCCGGGGGTCCCGCAAAGCTGATGATGTGTGGGACACGTCCTCCTCAGCATACAGCGGGAGTAACTGAGGATGTGTCCCACCCGTCGTCAGCAGTGAAGGGGTTAAAAACATATTTTTTTTAAACTTTTTGTCCTTGTTTCCTGTCCCCCAGGGCACTACCCGGACCCGGACATTGTTTTTAAATGTTTCTATACATCCTAGAAATCCGCCACTTCACGGGCAGGTTATGGGGACCTCCTAGGCACGATATTTGAAGGAATTTTTTGTTTTTATTTTTAACCCTTATTTCATGGAAAACTCACTGTTCCTTTAAAAACGTTTTTTTTTTTTAACTTTTTGTCCTTGTTTCCTGTCCCCCAGGGCACTACCCGGACCCCCATACACCTTTTATGGCAAATATCTTGCATATATGCCCTCTTGGAGGGCACTCTAAGGCTAGGGTCAGAGTGGGGCAGTCGGAACGCGCGTGCAGGCGCACTAAATCACGGCGAGTAGCAGCACATAACGGCCAATGACGGCCAATATACGCAGTACGTGCGTACAAAAGTGCGCCGACACCACGCAACCGGCAAATGAACGCATTTTTCTCAGAACGTGAAATCGCTGCTACTGACGTACAGAGTGCGCTGCGGCCGCATAGCAGCGTGTGTGCGTGATTAGGAGACGTCAGACGCTGCTAGTGTGCGGCCTACATAACGTTCAAACAGCCGGATTTCCCTAGAATTGCGTTGGTGAGTACCTGCGACTGTGCGACTGTGGTCGTCTGACCACTTAAGCGTATTCCGTGAAAAAATGCGTGCGCACGCATCGACGTACATTTTGACGGTGGCCGCAGAAAATGCGCTCATCTGTCCCTAGCCTAAAAAACGAATTTTGAGTCCCATTGACTTGTATTGAGTTTGAGTTCGAACTTTTGAATAGTTTGAGATCGAATGCGAACCGAACTCGGGGGTGTTCGGCTCATCCCTAGTTAAAACATGTGAGAACTAAGTGCCAGTGAGGACCCAACGTAGGGCAGGCCACTAGTGCTTCTGCCCCTTCTCAGGCCCCTTACAAATCATTTGTTGTTGTTTGTTCTCGGGACCCTCAAAACCTTGTGTTTTTGCCTGTTTTCGGGGCCATCACAAACCTTGTGTTGTTGCCTGGTCTCAGTGATTTTTTTTGAGGAGGGGGCTCAAGTAGCTGGTCTTGCCTAGGGCGCAATATAGTCTAGCACCGGCCCTGGCTATTTCCCGTTCTCAGGACCCTCACAATCCTTGTGCTATTGCTCGATCTCAGAAGCTTCACACAAACTTGTGTTATTTCCTGTTCTCAGGACTAGTGATGAGCCGAACACCCCCATGTTCGGTTCGCATTTGAACTCGAACAATTTCAAAAGTTCGAGTTCGAACTCGAACCGAACTCAATGCAAGTCAATGGTACTCGAAAGTTCAATTTTTAGAGTGCCCTCCAAGAGGGCATATATGCAAGATATTTGCCATAAAAGGTGTATGGGGGTCCGGGTAGTGCCTTGGGGGATAGGAAACAAGGACAAAAAGTTAAAAAAAAAACATTTTTAAAGGAACAGTGTTTTCCATGAAATAAAGGTTAAGAATAAAAACTAAAAATTCCTTCAAATATCGTGCCTAGGAGGTCCCCATAACCTGACCGTGAAGTGGCGGATTTGTAGGATGTATAGAAACATTTAAAAACAAATAAATGACATTTCAAATGACGGTAAATGGTTTTCCTTTAATCTATTCATGAACAACTGCTTGGGGCGGCAGCCTGTATGAAAAGAGGAGACATTTTAGGACACGCAGAACAAGTTTAGTGATTTTTTTGGCTAAACTATGGTGAAACTTATGCAGGCTTGGGATGAAAGTAACAATAGGTGCTTTAAAATTGGGCCTTTAGTGTCGGCAACAGTGCCGTCACACCGTAACCCCTCTGTGGTATTGTGGAAGAGTGCAGTGGTGGACCCTGCAGTCCAATATTAAAATGATATGAATCTGGTATAGGCGTCAGTGGCAATGCACCCAAATATTTTGTCTTTGGTGGCAGCAAGTGCCTTCACACCGTCGGGGGTGGCATGTAGACAATCTCAACTAAATGCGCCCCCCCAATTTGGCTGATCCCTCCAGAAGAAATGTTGAACCCAACAGAGCAGAGAATATATATATTATTCTCTGCTCTATCGGGTTCAACATTTCTTCTGGAGGGATCAGCCAAATGGGGGGGGGCAATTAGTTGCCAAAATGTGTGTGTAATACAAGTCTGGATATATATATTTATAAGAATATAGATATATATCTTATCTATATATATGTATATATATATATATATATTATATCATACCTGCCCTTATCTTCCCCTATAAATTTGCTAAAAATATACACACAAAAATAACAAGCCACTGCCTGAGACCCTGCGCAGCCCACATGCCACCCCCCTCTACCTGGCTGAATGTATCTAATATATATAATTAAATACATTCAGCCAGGTAGAGGAAGGAAAAAAAAGTTTTATTTTATGTTCCCAGGGACATTTAAAAATGTCCTCGGATTTTATTTTTTTTAGAAATGTGTCACCTTATCTTAGCCTGGTGGTCAGTGGGGGCTCCCTGGATCCTGGTTGTAGGGGGGGTCTGCCGTGGCCGCAGGTGCAATGGCTCCCTCCTTGCGCTGCCTGTCTCTGCCACATGCACCCGGGCGGCTAGCCCGCACAGTCGCAGCTCTGTCATCCGGCGGCCGCATGTTCCTCAAGGGGATCCTTGGGAGGCCCGGCAGGCTGCCCTCTACAGTGCCTGATTAGAGGGCCGTGTCTCCCTGATGTTTTAGTAACAAGAATGTTTTATCCCATAGGCTTCAATGTTAATAATATTCCCATTTTAATTCAATATCTAATAAACAGTTGCTTATAATATTCTGCAGTAAGGAGTCTCTTTATTTATAGATTTTGTAGGATATTTTAAGCATTTTTCTTAATTTTTTTTTTTTTAAGTTTACCTATTTTTTCTGTATCAGCCCTTTTTATTTTCATTCATTGGATCATATGTAAGTTTCAGACATTTTTGCTCAGTAGTTTCTTTGCAAACAGCGTTTCACTTTTCAAACATTCATGCAAACTGTTTTCCTTCCTAATAGAAACATAGAAACATAGAAAAATGTCGGCAGATAAGAACCTTTCGGCCCATCTAGTCTGCCCAATTACATGGATACTTTACCTGGATTTATCTTTTGTTTAGGATAGCCTTATGCCTATCCCATGCCTGCTTAAATTCAATCACTGTTTTGGCCTCTACCACTTCAACTGGAAGACTGTTCCATGTATCCACCACCCTCTCAGTAAAATAATGCTTCCTGATGTTACTTTTAAACCTTTGCCCCTCTAATCTAAGACTATGTCCTCTTGTTTTGCTATTTTGTTTCCTTTTAAATATACTCCCTTCCTCTACCTTGTGGATTCCCTTTACGTATTTAAATGTTTCTATCATATCTCCTCTGTCTCGTCTTTTTTCCAAGCTGTACATGTTAAGATCATTAAGCCTTTCCTGGTAACTTTTCTCCTTCAAGCCGTACACCTTTTTAGTAGCCCTTCTCTGAACACTCTCTAATTTATTCACTTCACTTTGTCTGCGGTGTGGGCTTTTTCCGGAGTCTTCGCTGCGTGTGATCGGCTCCTGCTCGGGTTTTTCCGTGGTTTTCGGCAGGTTAATCCAGATGTTTTTGTGGGTTTTCGGCGTGCATTCCCTGGGTTTTGCGGTTCGTTTTCGTCGGGTTTGCGGTAGCTTTTCCCTGCAATTCGGGGACCCTGTGGTGCTTGCTGAATACACCGCATGGTCACCGAAATGGGATCGGCAAAAGGAACCGAATTGAAGAGAACGAAAAGTCACCGAACGTGCGCTGACTTTTCGAATCTCTTTGAATTACCCTGAAAGTGTAAATTTCCATTCAGATTGAAATCGTTGGCAGCGTGTAAATTTTTTTTCCATGTTTTATCTTCCAACTATTTCTGGTTATATATTTTATGAGTTAGTCTTTATGGGGAAAAAGTTATAAATGGAGACCCTGTTACTCTTTTTTTCTAAAAAAAACCTCAAATTTATTCAAAACTGATTTTTTCTTTATTGTTTTTGCTATTATTTTGGCACATTGCATTCTTATGAAAAATATGACTATCTATAAAATGCTGACCTTGCTCCTGGCGTTGGAAATGACAAGGTGAGTAAAAGCAGTGGTATTGCTCATGTTATACGGGAAAAATGGACAATGTCACAGCTTTTATTATTATTATTATTCTTTATTTATAAAGCGCCAGCATATTCCGCAGCGCTGTACAATAAGCACAGTATAGACAGGGTTACAATACATTGAACAACATTTCACAAACAGTACAGGAGGAGATGAGGGCCCTATTCCTGTAGGAACTCACAATCTAGGAGGGTTGGGGTTGGAAACAGGAGGAGAGGACTGTAAGGTGAGAGTGATTGATGGTTGCATCAGTGAGTTGGGTGGTAGGCTTCCCTAAATAGGAATGTTTTCAGGGAGCGTTTGAAGGAAGAGAAGTTAGGGGAAAGTCTGACAGCACGAGGGAGAGCGTTCCAGAGAGTGGGGGCTGCGCGTGAGAAATCCTGCAGTCTATCATGGGAAGAGGTGATGCGGGGAGAAGCTAGGCGCAGGTCACTGTTTGACCTTAGGGAGCGGGCTGGGGTGTATTTGGTGATTAGTGAGGACAGGTAGTGGGGCGCTGAGTTAGTGAGGGTTTTGTAGGTAAGGATAAGGATTTTGAACTTAATTCTGCAGTGGATGGGGAGCCAGTGAAGGGACTCGCAGAGGGGAGCGGCAGAGACAGAGCGGCGGGTGAGGTGAATTAGCCTGGCGGAGGCGTTCAGGATGGATTGTAGGGGGGAGAGGCGGGACAGAGGGAGGCCAGATAAGAGATTATTGCAATAGTCGAGTCGGGAGATTACCAGGGCGTGTATGAGTTGTTTTGTGGTGACAGCGGTAAGAAATGGCCGAATTCTGGAAATATTACGCAGTTGGTATCGGCAGGAGGAGGAAAGAGACTTGACGTGGGGGATGAAGGAAAGAGCAGAGTCTAGTGTAACTCCAAGACAGCGAACTTGGTTTGATGGGGAGATGGTGATACCCTCCACCGTGATAGAGAAGTCAGGAGGTGGGGAGGCATTAGAGGGAGGAATAAGTAGGAGCTCAGTCTTTGACATGTTGATCTTTAGGTGGTGGGAGGCCATCCAGGAGGAGATGCCAGATAAACAGTCACTGACTTTTGAAAGGACAGGGGGAGAGAGATCAGGGGTAGAGAGGTAGATCTGAGTGTCATCAGCGTAGAGGTGGTAATTAAAGCCAAAGCTGTTGATGATTTTGCCCAGGGAGGAGGTGTAGATGGAAAAGAGCAGAGGACCAAGGACAGAGCCTTGAGGTACACCAACAGATAGAGGCAATGAAGAGGAGGAGTTACCAGCAAAGGACACACAGAAGGACCTGTTGGATAAATAGCTTTAAAAAAAAACAAGAAAAACTTTTTTTCCCCTTTATTTATTTTATCATGTTTGGTATCGGTGAAAAGGCCAGACTCTGACCTTCCTAATGGCACTTTACTTGACCAAGTGGGGTGTAAAGAATGGCGATGCGGGGGTCCAAATGACACCCGGCTCTTATTGCAGCAGTGGGACAGATTGAGATTTACAGGGTTATCCAAAGAGCTCCGAATTGCTTGAGAAAGGTAACCGAACGCTGAAAATCAGGGTTCGGTTACCTTTCCTGACCATTCGGCTATCCAGAGAGCAGGCAATTCGCCAAATCCTGTCGAATTGCCTGCACATACGGTGCCTGTTCGGTGCCTGTTCGAGGGCAGTGAAATCCCCATCAAAAAGCATTGCTTCGGCTATTCAGAGAACACAAACCAGCAGTGAAAGGTTCCCCTAATGTCCTGCCATTCGGTGGTTTAAATCGGCAAATTTATTCAGGAGAATCCCATAGACTTCAATGTTAAAAATATTCCCGTTTTAATTCAATATCTAATAAACCGTTCATTATAAAATTCTGCAGCAAAAAGTCTCTTTATTTATAATTTTTTAGGATACTTTAAGCATTTTTCTGAATTTTTTAAAAAAAAAATTAAAAGTCCGATTTTTTTTTTTTTTTTTTTTCAGTTTGCTTATTTTTTTTGTAACAGCCCTCTTTATTATCATTCCCTGGACCTCCTGTGAAAATTTCAGACATTTTCGCTCAGTAGTTTCTTTGCAAACAGCGTTTCTTTTTCCAGATTCATACAAATGGTTTTTCTAATTTATTCACTGCCTCCTCTACGTCACAGCTGCTTCGGCTCTGTGTGATTCGGCTCCTTTTCGGCTCCTGTTCGGCTCCTCTTCGAAGGTTAATCCAGATGTTTTTGCTTATTTTCATAGTGCATTCGGTTAGTTTTCGTCAGGTTTTCGGCAGCTTTTCCCTGCAATTCGGGGACCCTGTGCTGTTTGCTGAATACACCGCAGGGTCACCGAAATGCAATCGGCAAAAGGAACCGAATTGAAGAGAACGAAAAGTCACCGAACGTGCGGTGACTTTTCGAATCTCTTTGGATAACCCTGTTAGATGAAACAGTGCGTAATAACGCATTATGCCATCAAGTCCAAACTTGTTCACATTGTGGGAAATGAGAAGGTGAATTAGTACAGTGGCCTTGTTTGAGTTTAAGTGAATCATGTTACTGCCTTAGAAAGAAGAAGAAGAAAAGACGATTTGCAATAGTTTTTTTTTTTTACACATTTTATGGTCATGTTTGGTATCGTTGGAAAGGCCAGACTCTAACCTTTTCAATAACACCTCACGTGGCCTTGTGGGAAGTACCAGATGATGCAGCATTCCAAAGGATACGCTGCGCTCTTCGCAGCTGCATAAGATTTCGATGAAACAATACGCAATAAGGCATTGCTCCATCACCTCCATACTTGCTGCTGCTGTGGGAACAGAGAAGGTGAGGTAGCGTAGCAATAGCATTCCCTTAATTATTGAAAAGTGAACAATACTGCTGCTATAAAAAATAGAAAAAAAGAAATATATTTATTTTTTTAATTTAATTTCTTCTTTTTTCAGATTTACAGAAGCTAGCCTTTCCAATGACACCTCAACTGACCTCATACGCTGGACGGTTCTGGAGATACTGGTCCATCAGTAACGGTCAACAAAGTATTGGATCCATGACGTTTAACACTTTTTGGACCATCAAAATATTTTAAAGGAGAGATATTGCCTGCCCTTCTATGGTTTCTATGCTTGAAGCCGGACAGGTCAAAAGTCGTCCTGCAATGCGTCATGTGAGGATGCCGCACATTTTCCAAGTCATTCGTTTTACCTATAATCTCTTCTTCCTCTGGGGAAATCGCTTTTTAGCAGGATGTCTGATTCCCTCGATTACTTTTATGCCCCTTTTCTCGTTTTCTAATTCTTACCTGTTTTGTTTTAATAATACGACCAGGACAGGAGACTTTTCTACATTCAAGCCGTGGCCCGGCTAAATCCACGTCTGAAGATAAGATTATGTCTCCCTGTCATTTCTTGCATGCTAATGTCGGATTCCTTCTTATAACCATGTATTGGCAGGATCGGAGACGCAACATTGATAATGTTATTGCAGAACACTGAGAGCCATTCGTTCTTGGACATCTTCAACTAAACTATGAAATTTGATGTTGCTGTCCTTACTGAAATATGGCTTTTAAGGCCTTTGTTTGCTATTTATAATTATTGTTCATTTGTGTTTGAAAATGCTGGACACAAAGTCAGACCTCTATGTTGGAGGTCTTCCACAAAGCAATGGAATTTGATGCTGATGTCCTACAGAAACATTGATTCCAAGACCTTGTTTACTATTTTAGATTAATGTTCATTAAAGGTGGTGTCACGTATGAATATACTGTATGTCTGTAACAGATCTCTGTGCCCAAACAGGGTCACATCTTTCAAATGCAGCTTCCTCGCATGGACACCCGGGTTCTCCTCTTGACTCTCACACCTTTCTCTAGTACCTTAGCCGTAGCTTAAGACCCGGTGCATGGAGAGAGCCTGGCTAGCACCCCCAGAAATAAGCCATAGCTGTAGACCTGGAGCCTTTCCTTGGCACAGAGGGCAGAAGATTCCTGGTACCCCAAATCATCAGTCGTGACTTCAAGCTTGGTCAGAATAGAACTGACTGTTTATTTCACAGGCAAGAACAACCCCCTTCATGCTTACACCCAACAGATAACGTCACAGATACAGTCACCCACCAACTTCATTTGCATACAATCAAGCAGATAGCTGCACAGGACCTTCAAACAATGGACAATGGGATTTCCTAGTAGAAGGGGGGAGGGAGAAAGCAGGGTGAACATAAGGAATCTCTTATAGAAAGAATGTACACGATAGAGAGCAGGTACTAATACAGATGTCACACTATACAGAGAGAAGGTACAAAGAAACACAAACACCCTGCATCTAGAATTGTAGATACAGGGTGACTTTAACAAAGGAAAGAGCAGTAAAACAATATAAAACATCAGGCCCGCACCTCCCAATTACATTTCTAGGCCCATGTACTTCGAGTCCAAAGTGAGGCACATCACAATGTCTAATCCTTGCAGGCAGACAATCTTCCTATCATTCCGTTTATAACCTCATTCATCTTTTAATTATACTTGTCAGGATCCCAATAAAGGGTATGTAGTGTAATAGGGCTGATGGGGTGTAGATAGTGTACCAAGGCTACCATATAGCTTGGATTATTAAGTTATAATATCTTTGTATTATTTGTTGGAATTTTTTATATTCTAGTAAAAGGGGTTTAAAGAAATTAATTTTAATTTTTCCCTAGTTTTTTAGCATCTTTACGCATTATGTATACGTGTGTAGGAGGAATGGCTAATGATATAGTAGTAAATGTATTTCTCTTGTCTATATGGAGTCTGCTTTTAATGTTGTGTTTAACACGCATTTTTATTTTGGGATACGTGTGTCGATACGGGCATGCATCTCCCTGTCCTGATACAGGTTGGAATATGCCGGCCACAATGGACGTTTGTCCCGCCCCCCAATGCATATGTGGAGGGTCTGCTGGCAAAGGAGCTTCAAACTTGAAGTATCTTCCACATCGGACGGAAGTGTCGTTGGGTAAAGCGGATGTCGGATGTGGAGGATTTGGCACATGCGCACGGGGATATTTCTGCCCAGTGCTGGCTGCAAAGGAGAAAAAGAGGAAATACCGGATATCTGCTGAAAGAGGATGCCGGACATTCAGTGTGAAGAGGCCAATTACGGACTTTTTGGGACCAATTGGACTGATTAGGAACATCTGTAAATGGGGGGATGTTTATGTATATATATGGCATGTGTATATTTGTATGTAGGCTCGACTGATGAAGTTGTGAAACAGCGAAACGCATATCGACCTATTATTTACTTTGTTTTATCCGTTTTTATTTATTAAAACGTTTTTCAAACCATTTTGGAGAGATGTCCATTTGACTAAAGGGCTGGTGAACCCTTCAATCTACACCACAGGCGCATATACCGAGCCAGTGATTTCTCCACAGGCTCTGGACCAAATAAATTGACTGTGAAAAAGTTTTACTACAGCAATTGGTTATACTGAGTTACGCTATGGTCCATTGTCCTTCTTGTCTCTTCTAATATATGAAACACCGTGAGATCATATGAAGAAGAACTGGGTCATCCTTGAAGGGACCCACTGCCTATGAATTGAGCCTTAAAATTATCAGGCTCTGACCCATGTGAGTCATCACATGTATATATATTTATACAGTATACCAGTACTTATATATTGTGCAACTGATTTTTGTATATATTTTTTTCATTTCCTGATACTGGGACGCAAGCAACGCGTCATTTCAACTCTGGATACCATTGGGTAATAATCAGTTTATACTCTGCTATTTATGGGTGTGGTTTACTAAAGTATTTCCTTCACCTTGAGGAGTAGGGATGAGCGGTTCGGGCAGTTCGGAGTTCGGCCCAAAATTAGCCTGTTCGGGTAGATCGCGAACTCCGAACATTTCCGGGTGATCGGCGCATGTTCGAGTCCACAATGCATCACAATGGCCCACAATGCATTTTCCCACTGGCCTGAAGCTCGTAATTGGCTACAGCCTTGCACCTGACCACAGGTCTGGTGCAAGACAGGTTCAACAGTATGCCAATCACCGCTCAGAGTCCTGATTGGGCAAATTTTGCCCAATCATGGGCTCACAGAGCTAAATCCCGCAGCACACTATATAACGTTTCCACGCGCCGATTCTGCACGCATTTCAGAGGAAATTTCAGAGATTGTTGTGCGTTGTTACTGCCGGTCTGCCACGCTACTGGGGGGGGTCTGGCGGGGTCTCATTTCTACAAAATATCAGGGAATTGATATGTGTGTCTTGGCACTGTGCCAGCAAGTTTTTTTGGGCTCACTAATTTCTTCAAAACATTTGTGAATTGAGGTGATCTGTCTCTTGTCACACAAACAGTAGCACGCAGTATTTTGGGGCTCACTAATTTCTTTAAAACATTTGTGAATTGAGGTGATCTTCTGTGTCTTGTCACACAGCCAGTACCATGCAGTATTTTGGGGCTCCCTAATTTCTACAAAACCTTTGTGAATTGAGGTGATCTGTGTCTTGTCACACAGCCAGTACCACGCAGTATTTTGGGGTCACTAATTTCTACAAAATATTTGGGAATTGTTATAATCCGTGTGTTCTCACTGGCTGCCACCGATCAAGGGGTCTCACTGATTTATAAGAGGTTTCACTGCCACCCATCAAAGGGTCTCACTGATTTATAAGAGGTTTCACTGCAACCCATCAAAGGGTCTCACTGATTTATAGGAGGTTTCACTGCCACCCATCAAAGGGTCTCACTGATTTATAGGAGGTTTCACTGCCACCCATCAAAGGGTCTCACTGATTTATAGGAGGTTTCACTGCCACCCATCAAAGGGTCTCACTGATTTATAGGAGGTTTCACTGCCACCCATCAAAGGGACTCACTGATTTATAGGAGGTTTCACTGCCACCCATCAAAGGGTCTCACTGATTTATAGGAGGTTTCACTGCCGCCCATCAAGGGGTCTCACTGCATTTTAGGAGGTTTCTGCAAATTGTAATCTGTGTCTTGTCACTGTTGCCAGCTATCAGGGGGTCCTATCAGGGGGTCTCACTGACTTGTAGCAGATTTCTGCGAATCGTAGTTTGTGTCTTGTCACTGGCACCCATCAGGGGGTCTTAATGATTTATAGGAGGTTTCTGCGAATTGTAATCTATCAGGGTGTCTCACTGAGTTATACCAGAGTTCTGTAAATCTTTAATCTTTATACCAGAGTTGAATCAGAGTTCTGTATATATTTAATCTATATATCACTCACCATGTCTGAAAGAACAAAAAGGACAGGCAGATGCTCCCAGACACAGATAAGAGGGCAAGCAGCCCCTGTGTCGGGAGGCTGTGCCTCTGATCGTGGTGGACGTGGTGCATCCTCTGCAGGGGCATGCTTGTCCTTTATAACTGGTGCTGGCCGTCTTCTTAACCTGCAGCAACATACAGAGGATTTGGTGGATTGGCTAGCCAGGCCATCCTCATCCTCCTAGTCCTCTGCCAGCCAGGCTTCTAGTGCTTTACAGTCCACCTCAGCTGCCAAAGCATCTAATGCAGCCTCCATGTCCACAGCTACTCCTGCCGTAGCCTTGCTATCACACACGGAGGAGTCAGCTGAATTGTTTGACTACAATGACAGTGACATGCTGGTTGAGGATGCGCAGCAACTACAGTGCTCTGATTCAATCTCTGAGGTTGAGCAAGGGAGTATAATCAACCTAGAGGAAGGGGGTGCCAGTGATGGCACACAAATAACTGGCACTCATGTTGCCCCAGCAGCTGCAGCATACTGTCAAGTTGGCTCCAGTGACGAGAAGATAGGGGGTGAAGATGACATTGATGATGAGGTCACTGACTCCACCTGGGTGCCAGATCGAACTGAGGAATCAAGTGAGGAGGAGGGGGAGGAGGAGGAGGAGGCACAGCAAACACGAGGCACAACATCCTCTGTGACCAACCGTAGCACTAGCCAGTCCAAGGCATCAGATGTCAGAGCTGCTCCGGTGCAGAGCGCTGTTGTCTCAAAGAACACATGCAGGAACTCTGCTGTCTGGGAGTTCTTTAAGAAATGTGCAGCAGACCCCACCGTTGCTATTTGTAATCTATGTCAGAGGAGGCTGAAGCGTGGGATAAACACCGGACACTTGGGTACCACGTGCTTGAGGCGACATATGACCACCGGCCACGCATCCCGTTGGCGCAAAACATTACATAGGTCTTCTTCCTCCTCATCTGTCTCTACCCCCACTGTATGTCCTGCCATGTCATTGCCTACAACCTCCACTGACAGGGATGATGCTACAGTAATAGATGTACCAGGTCCTTCCTCACAATGTGACATCCTCCCAGCAGCTGAAGATTTACGCAGTCAGATTACATTGCCGCAGCTGCTGCAGTGTAAGAAAAAATATAGTCCCATCCATCCCCAAGCACAGTGTCTAAATGCCAGCTTAGCAAAATTACTCGCATTGCAGCTGCTGCCTTTTCAGCTGGTGGACTCTGCTCCCTTCCGTGAATTTGCTGAATGTGCTGTACCACAGTGGCAGGTTCCAAAACGCCATTACTTTTCACGCAAGGCCATTCCAGCACTATACCAGCACGTGGAAGACAATGTTATCCAGTCATTGGGAAAGGCCGTCAGCAACAAGGTGCATGTGACTTTAGACACGTGGTCCAGCAAGCATGGACAGGGTCGTTACATTTCCTTCACGGCACACTGGGTAACTCTGATTGCAGCTGGGAGGGATCCAAGACGGGGCTCTGTGCTGGAGCTTGTTCATCCACCACGCCTCCAGAAAGCTGCTTGTATGAGGTCTGTCTGCTCCACCACCACGACCTCTTCCTCCTCCTCCTCCTTCTCTGTCTCTGGCGAAGTGGCAGTTAAACCGACGCCTGACAGGGTCTATGCAATAGCTCAAGCAAAAAGAAGCCATACTGTGCTTGAGCTGCTTTGTTTAGGGGACAGGAGCCACACCGGGCCAGAAATTCTGTCAGCTCTGCAGGGCCAGGTGCAGAGATGGTTAACACCATGCCAGCTTCAGCTGGGAATGATCGTCTGTGATAATGGCAGCAACCTTCTCTACGCCCTACGCAAGGGTAAATTGACACATGTACCATGCCTAGCACACGTCCTAAATCTAGTGGTTTAGCATTTCCTAACCAAGTACCCAGGGCTGCCAGAGCTTCTCAGCCAGGCCAGAAAAGTCTGCAGCCACTTCAGACGGTCATTCCCAGCAAGCATTCGCCTGGCAGAAATTCAAAGAGAATTCCACCTTCCCACAAACCGTCTGATCTGTGACATGCCCACCAGGTGGAACTCGACATTAGCAATGCTGCAGCGTCTGCACAAGCAGCAGAGGGCCATCAACGAGTACCTGTGTGAGTATGGCACAAGGACAGGTTCAGGTCAACTTTCCCCCCCCCCGCAGTGGCTGATGATCAAGGATGCATGCACTGTACTGTCACCATTTGAGGAGGCAACGAGGATGGTGAGCAGGGACAGTGCATGCATCAGTGACACAATTCCTTTAGTGTTCCTGCTGGAGCACACTCTGCGGGGAATTATAGATGTGGCTCTAGAGGCAGAGCAGTGGGAGGAAGAGGATGCCTTCCCTAGCTCTCAAGGCCCCAGTCTTTCCGCAGACAGCATTCCAGCGGGTCCTACTCAGATCAGACAGGAGGAGGAAGAGGAGGAATATTTAAGTAGTGGGGCATTGAAGGTGGGGATTCCTCAAGAGAGGGTTTCGTGTGCCCAGAAACAGAAGGGCTAGTTCCGTGGCTGGGAGGAGGAAGTGCACGATACGGTTATCCTCATTGACCAGGAAGACTCAGAAGCTAATGCCACCTCCAACCTACGCTGCATGGGCTCCCTAATAATGCAAAGCCTGCTAAAGAACCCCAGGATTCGTGCTATCAAGGAGAGGGATCATTACTGGTTGGCAACCCTTCTTGATCCACGATACAAGGGGAAAGTTGCAGAGCTCATCCTGCCTGCACAGAGGGAGCACAGGATGAAAAAACTTGAGGACGCTCTAAATCGACACTTGTGTAACACCTTTCCAGGCACTGGTAGATTACCAAGCGCTGACACAAGTGCTTCTGAGGCTGCGGATGATCAGAGGAATAGTGGTGAAGGCCAGGGCCGCTTGACTGATGCATTTTTAAAAAAATTTACGCCCAGGGACGTCAAATGTAGGCACCCATTGCCAGCGTCTTCACCATATGGTGCAGGACTACCTAGGGGCAAGGGCAGACCTGGGTACCTTTCCAGCACATGATCCACTGGCTTACTGGGTGTTGAGATTGGATCACTGGCCAGAACTTAGCCAATATGCTATGCAGCTACTAGGTTGCCCTTCATCCACCGTGCTTTCTGAAAGGACGTTCAGTGCCGCTGGAGGTTTTGTCACAGACAAAAGAGTGCGTCTGTCCACCGACTCTGTAGACGGCTGACATTTATAAAAATGAATCAGTCCTGGATCAGCAGCTATCAATCTCCTGATGCCGAAGTAACGGAATAGATCAGGGATGTCTTCTGCATTCACAAAACCTCTAGCACTGAACTCTTCCACAATACCACAAAAGGGTTACGGTATGAATGCACTTGCTGTGATGAAAGGCGCAATATTTGGCTGCACTGATGCCTGTGCCAGATTTATATCATTTAAATTTTTTGAACCGCAGGGTCCAACCCTGCACTCTTCCACAATACCACAAAAGGGTTACGGTGTGAAGGCACTAGCTGCCATGAAAGGCACAATATCTGGGTGCACTGACGCCTTGACCAGAATCATATCTTTTTATTATAGGACCACATGGTCCACCCCGCATTTTTCCACAATACTACAGAGGGGTTACTGTATGATAATACTTGCTGGCCTGGCACCAAAGGCACAATATCTGGGTGCACTGATGCCCATTACCAGATAAAAAACTTTTCAATATAGGACCACATGGTCCACCCCTGCATTCTTCCACAATACTACAGAGGGGTTACTGTATGATGATACTTGCTGGCCTGGCAGTCTTGCACCAAAGGCAGAATATCTGGGTGCACTGACGCCTTTACCAGATGCATATCTTTTTAATATAGGACCGCAAGGTTCACCCCTGCATTCTTCCACAATACTACAGAGGGGTTACTGTATGGTGATACTTGCTGGCCTGGCAGTCTGGCACCAAAGGCACAATATCTGGGTGCACTGACGCCTATTAACAGATAAAAAAAAAATCAATATAGGACCACATGGTCCACCCCGGCATTCTTCCACAATACTACAGAGGGGTTACTGTATGATGATACTTGCTGGCCTGGCACCAAAGGCACAATATCTGGGTGCACTGACGCCCATTACCAGATAAGAAACTTTTCAATATAGGACCACATGGTCCACCCCTGCATTCTTTCACAATACCACAGAGGGGTTACTGTATGATAGTACTTGCAGGCCTGGCACCAAAAGCACAATATTTGGGTGTACTGCCACTGACGCCTGTATCAGATTCATATCCTCAGAGGGGTTACGGTGTGACGGCACTGTTGGGGACACTAAAGGACCAATTTTGAAGCACCTATTGTTACTTTCATCCAAAGCCTGCATAAGATTCACAATAATTTAGCCAAAACAATCAGTAAACTTTTTCTGCGTGTCCGAAAATGTCTCCTCTTTTCATACAGACTGCCGCCCCAAGCAGTTGTTTATAGATAGATTAAAGGAAAAGCATTTACCGTCATTTGAAACATAATTTTTTTGTTTTTAAGTGTTTCTATACATCCTACAAATCCGCCACTTCACGGGCAGGTTATGGGGACCTCCTAGGCACGATATTTGAAGGAATTTTTTGTTTTTATTTTTAACCCTTATTTCATGGAAAACTCACTGTCCCTTTAAAAATGTATTTTTTTAAACTTTTTGTCCTTGTTTCCTGTCCCCCAGGGCACTACCCGGACCCCCATACACCTTTTATGGCAAATATGTAGCATATATGCCCTCTTGGAGGGCACTCTGAAAACTTAATTTTCAGCCCCATTGACTTGCATGGGGTTTGGGTCCGGGTTCGGGTCCGGACCCGAACATTTGGAAAAATTCGGGTTCGGGCCCGAACCGAACTCGTGGGGTGTTCGGCTCATCCCTATTGAGGAGTTGAAATACATTATATTTTTTTTTTCCACCATCTTGTTATCACAATTCCACGGGATCACACAGGCGTTTCTCCCATTCTTTTCTGTGTGTGAGGTTATCTTGTTAAGGGTTGAGTGGGTAATACCCTTAGTGGAAATAGCTGCCGTGTCTGAAGGGGAATTGTGTTTGTACCATTCTGTCCCAGCACCTCTTATCTTAAGTGTGTATTTCTAGACAATCTACCTACTCTGCCGGTCCTTTAGATGGCTGGATATCTAAACACAGGATAGACAGAAAGCAGAGAAACAGGAACGTCAGACAATACCCGGGGTTCAGTGCCAAAACGGATAGTCAGCCAGATGCCATGGGTCAGTGCAAAATCAGATAGTCAGCCAAATGCCAGGGGTCATACGCAGAAGAGCAATATCAGAAATAAACACCAAGATTATCGGGATAATGAAACCACATCAGGGCAAAGGACCAGATTCAAGTGTTTGTTTTTAAACCCGTCGGGCGCCGTGCCATCACTCTGCGCCCCGCCGGCATCACCGACCCGTGGCAGCGATCGGCAGCTACTTCACTTGGCGGGAGAACGGCCAGCAAGCAGCAAGGAAGGTGCTGCCGGACACAATATCAGTGCGGTATATGACAGGTGGACACCAAGACTGACCTGTATTTTGGAGTTTTTCCACAAAGCAATGGAATTTGATGTTGATGTCCTTATGGAAACAATGCTTCTAATCCCTTGTTTTAAATTTTTTAATTAAGATGCGTAGGTGTTTGAGAAAAGTGGACACCAAGTAAGACCTGTATCTTGAAGGTCTTCCACCAAACAATGGAATTTGATGCTGATGTCTTAGAAAAACATTGCTACCAATACCTAGTATGCTAATTTTATCTAATGTTCATTGGTGTTTGAGAAAGGTGGACACCATATCAGGCCTGTATCTTGGAGGTCTTCCACCAAGCAATGGAATTTAATGGTGATGTCCTTATGGAAACATTACTTCCAAGCCCTTGTTTACTATTTATATTTACTGTTCTTTGGTGTTTCAGAAAGGTGGACACCAAAGCAGTCCTGCATCTTGGCGGTCTTCAATCAACCAATGGATTTTGATGATGTCCTTAATTAATGTTCAGTGGTGTTCAAAAAGGTGGACACCAATTTACACCTTTGTGTGGAATCACAGGCTGTTCCACTGTGAAATACCGTCTACTCGAAGCTGGTGTTAAGTGATTTTGCATGTTTAAAATCACATAACATGCTCTGTAAACCCCCCCCCCGGAAATCCCATATCCACCTCTCATCCTGGGGCAGAGAGGGCGACGCGTTCTGCCGCTTCCTCTTAGCGGAAGCATCGAGACTGGGAACAAATAGTTCCAAGTCTCCCCCTGCGATTCCTCTGTGGCCCTGTGCGATCTCGTGAGAGCAAGCTCGTGCAGAGCTCACAGTCGGGACGTGTAAGGCTCCATGAAGATCGTCAGGCAGCCATTGTCTTACTTACCGTCTCCATTTTACCATCAACTACAGAATAAGGCCCTATGTTTTTTTATATTGATTGCTCACTGGTGTCTCAGAAGGATAGACACCAAGAAAGACATGTTTGTTGGTGGTCTTCCATCAAGTAGTAGAGACTGACGCTGGAACTGACGCCCGGCGATGATTTTTCAGGAGTGTTGCGCCATAGCACTTCATTACTGCTTTTTATTAGAGATGTGCATTTGTTTCAGAAAATTTCAGAATTTGGAACGAAATTTGATAATTTGTATTTGGAAGTACTTCCGAATAACGAATCGATATGATATGAATTCGAAACGAAACAGCATATAACGAATTTATTTCGTTTTACACCGTGTCATAATCATAAAAGAAAAATTTGAATAATTGATATCAACTATGGAATTTGAAATGAGCTATCAAATTGATTTCAATTTTGTTTCACTGTTTAATTTGACTCAAATACTAAATCGGTGACACAGCTTAAAATGTAACCCGAGCTTTTCTTTTAACAACAAAATTTGTTTAATTGGGGTTTTATCTAGTGATCCAAAATTCAAATTGATATCAACTATCGAATTGATTTATGAAATTCGAATCGGTTCGATTTTTCAAATCGATTCAAAATTTCAAATCGATCCGAAACGAAATGAAATACGAAACGAAATTAGTTACGAAATTCCAAAAACGAAATGATTTAAAAACGTAACGAAACGAAATTAAACGAAACAAAATTTTCAGCCATGCACATCCCTACTTTTTATTAGCATTTATTAGCGATTGGGACCTTTTCAGTAGTGATGCGTGTGCTCCAGTTACCCCGGGCTTGGCAGTCAAGCTCCATAATAAACACGACATGTTTTTTGGCAGCGCAATCTAAGTTTTCCGAATCTCAAGGGCTGACAGCAGCAATGGGTGCCTGGAGGCTCTGCGTGTACATCTAATATTTAGAAATAAAAAATACAAAAAAAGATTGTTATCTTCGTTTTACCGGCTGAAATATTTCGGCTTTGTTCGCCGTAAAATAAATAAATAAGAGAGAGAGAGAGAGCGCTATTAATTCGAGACGAGCCTGGAGCAACAACAATGTATCTGCCTGCGTTAAGCAATGTTAAATCATTTGTCTTTGGTTTTATTTGATAAGATTACAGGGTTTAATTGTCTGTCAATATCGTTTTCTTTGCGATAACCTGAAAATAAGTGCTTCATTATAGAAATGATTATGATAATTGCTCCCTTTTCAAATATTTTTATTGGCGTTCGCGCGCACCCACACAAAAATGTGCATTTAATGAAGTGATCTTTTCTGTTATGAGAGCGTTTAAAAGAAAGCTAATGCGACTGCTAGATTGCAGGTCTGGTAAGCCGCGTTATTAGGTATAGAAAAGCACGACAAAGCGACAGAAATATGTTCCTATTCCTATGCGCGTTTATAAACGCTGCCGTTTTGTTATTATACCAAAAATATAACAGATTTAGGGGTCTATTCACAAAGCGCCGAAATTGCACATTTTGTGTTTCGTGACACTTCAGCGCCCTTCGGCATTTACATTCTGTTGAAAATACGGCGAATTCACTATTTAGCGATTGTTCACCGTATTTCGCTAAATTTGGAGACGCCGAAGCGGTTGTCGGACGTAGGTGAAAACTGCCAAATTGCGCCGTTAAGCGTCGGTGAATCCCACAAACTGATTAAAAAAAAAAAAAAAGGTAATTTATCCTAATAGGTATGAGTATAGATGTAGTAAAAATGTCTTTAAATAATAAAAAAGGTCCTTTAAAAAAAATAAAAAGGCCTGTTACAAAATAAAAAAAAGGCTTTTAAAAAGTGGGAAAAGATGTCGTTTAAAAATTCAGAGAAAGGGTTTTCTGGAAAAAAAAATAAAAAAAATAATAATAAATGGTCTCTACAAAAAAATTTTTTAAAAAGATTTTTACATTGAATCCTATGGGTTGTTTAGGCTAATGTCAGACGAATGCAGTCTGAGCGCACTCTGCGTGCGTGCATAACAGACGGACGTACTGACGGAAGATACTGTGGACACCACACGGTTCGTGTTTTTTGACAGATGTAGAAAAAAAAGGGAAATATGGGAAATAAAATTAATTATAATTAAATGACAGGTAAAGTCAGCCGGACCAAAAAAACCTCTGAGCGTCAACGTGACGGACGCCGCAAATGCGTTGCGTCTGACGTCATTTCATCACGCACACAGGCCGCTATGCGGCGCGTTGCGCTCTGGGCGTCCATCGTAGCGCTTTTACGTCAAGGCCTAAATGGCGTCCATTGCCACCTGCGTGGTGTACTTAGTGTGTTGGTCTCTATTGATCACACATCAATGCTACGACGGACGTTAAACTGTGCGGCGACACGGACGTGATGACTGCGTTCGTCTGACGCTAGCCTTAAACTTGTCAGATTGAAACACCGAATGTCAGGGCATTTTGCCGCAGTTTCGGTGCAGTTCGGCGTTCTGTGAAAAGAAGACACGATAGTCTTCCATGGGACAATTTCAGACTAACTTTTGACACGATGTGGGATTTTGACATTGAAGATAAAAAACTGGAGAAATCTGGATGCTGACGAAGCCGTCGCGTCATGTCGTCTCAGTTTCCTGCACACATGACGGTTGTCAAATGAGGCTTGTCTGGTGTCCTGTACTCCCGACTATAGAAAGCATCATGTCCATAGACATGTCTCTACTAGAGGTGTGCATTTGTTTCGTAACGAACTGAAATTCGTATTTCAGAAGTGCTTCCAAAATAACTAATTGATTTGATCCAAATGTAAAATGAGACGAAACCGTATATAACAAATTTAATTTGAATCGATAACTATCGAATTGATCTTAACCTACAATACATACAAGTGCTACGGCAAACGACTTTATGAAGCAAATCGGATTTGTTTCACTGTTACACATAGCACTCATGTACCTGTCCATTGGCCTGTGGGGTTGAATCTGTTGCCAGCACCACAGGCCAATGGACAGCTCAACATTTAACCCTAGCTTGCCTTTTAACAGCAAAATTTGATTGATTGAGGTTTTATTTAGTGATCCGAAATTCAAATCGATATCAAATGTCGAATTAATATATCAACTATCGAATTGATCTTAAACTACAATACATACAAGTACTATAGCAAACAACTTCATGAAACGAAATTTGAATCGATATTAGCTATCGAATCGATCTTAACTCGATAGCAAATGAAACGAGACGAAATTACGAAATAGGAAACGAAAACAAAGTAAATTTAATAGAAAATGAAACAAATCCTCCAGCCGTGTACACCTCTAGTCTCTACGCGTGCCCTAGCGTTTTAAAGCCGACTAAAAATCTGCGTCCGTTCCGACGTGCAAGAAAAAGTGTGCGCGTACACTGTGTGTTGTATAATTAAATTATCGGTCAAAATTCTATGATTGACATCACGATGCGTGATACAACGAACGCATTTAGTGCACACGTGTGGCCCCAGCCTAAGTGGTAAACATCCCCATCTCTGGTTGGACCTCAGTTTTCTGCACCAGTGCTAGCACCAGGCCCGGACTGGTCATCAGGCATACCGGGCTGATGGCCACTTGAGAACAGGCCTTAATTATGCCTGGCTGGGTAACACAAAACGTGTTCCCTAGGATGCAGCCTTGGCCCGGCAGGGACTCCAAGATGACGACCGTCCATCTGATGCACCCAATGGCATCATCAGAGGAGGGAGATGAACCTCCGGCCGGCACCCACTGGTTATGTCACAGGGTTGCCGTGGGACGTCTGGCAGCAAACGTCATGAGATGGGCCGGCCGGAGGGCTGGCTTCCTCTGATTATTTCATAGGATGCGCCGGCCGGGCATCTTGGAATCCCCAGGTCTTGGCCTCCCAGCGGACAGACAAGCCACGGCCTGCAAGGAGGAGATAACGGGGAGAAGATGGAGCTGACCAGGGTTCCACCTTTCAGGTAAGATGACTTCTGGTTCAGATTCCCTCTTACCCCCCCATGAAATAATAATAAAAGAATATTTAATTTGCCTCCCCCCAACAAAACAATTTGCCCCCACCCTGAATAAAAAATACATTTTGACCCCCAGTTATTCAAACAGGGTTATTCATTTCAGTGCTCTCTGGTTCACCGTACTTCGGCAAGCCAAATTCACCGCAGGGTCCTTGAATTGCGGCAAATTGAGCCACTGAACGCATCCGATAAACCGCTGAACGAAGGCGCAACCCGCCGACCAACCCGCCGATCAACCTGCCGAATGAAGCTGCAACCCGCTGAATAAACCGCCGAGCGCAAACTGCCAAACACAGCCGACCACCTGCCAATGGATGACTGAACGACGCAAGAAAATGCCGACCAGCCGTAGACCAGGTAAAAGGCGTTTTAAAAACAAAATACTGCATGAAAATAAAAAAATAAGGTGCTCTGAATAACAATATAAAGGTCTGTGACAGAAAAAACCCGGCCATTTGAAAAAACAAAATCGGAAAATATTTTGCTGAAAAATGACTTAAAAAATTAACCCTTTCGCTGCTGAGGCTTTTCACGCCTCTGTGCTGAGCTCATTTTTACCGGTTTTGCTCATCATGTTTAAACGTGTTTTGAAGGCTTATTTTAGTATATGACCCAGACATATTATATATCGTTCTTTCCGTCAGACTCGGCAGATTCATAATATGTCATTATTATATGTATACGTCATGACCTGTCTGTATATTATAACAAAAAATGCAATAAAATATGAATTTTCAATAATTTACAACGTGTAAAGTATTTTTTTTCACATTTTAACATGCGAGCAATTGCGGTTATATTTTGTATGGGGTGTGCTTGTTAAAAAAATTAGAGATGGGGTCTCGTTACATTTTTTTTGGGGAAAATTACACGATTTTTAACAAACGCACCGCATACAAAAATCGTTAGTGCAGCATCATTGTTCACATTATAATTGAAATGGGAACAATATTGCTGCATTAACAAACTAAAAAAAAGAAAAAAAAAGTGTTTATTTTTTTTTTATAATTTTTTTTTAAAATATTTTTTTATTTTTATTTTATTTATTTATTTATTTTTACAAACTTTTTCACTTTCGTGTTTAGTATCGTTGGAACGGCCATGCTCTGGCTGATCCAACAATACCAAACGTTAACCCCTAGCTGCCATGGATCGGGAGATAGGGAGTTCATTGGAACTCCCTATCTCCACCGTTGGTGGCAGTTAGGGGTTGACGCCAGTCCTCAGGGGGAGTTCCCGGAGGCTTGGCCAACATCCAAGATGTCGGCCAGCTCCGGGAAAGGATCACGAACCGGCGCTTTTCAGCGCCGATTCGCGATCCAGCTCCCCAGAGGTTAATGCCAGGTACCATTTGGAAGGGCAGGCTGTGCCCTTCCAAATGGTGCCTGGGTTAACCCCCGCAACGCCGCCGATCGGGAGGGAGAGAGGTCCGAAGGACATCCCCCCCCCCTTTCAGGCGCCTCCTCCGCACATGCGGGGGGGGGCGCCTGAATTAGGTGTCATCGCGCTGCCGCGATGACACCTAATTTCACCGGCGGCGGTTCCGGATGCTGGGCTGACATCGAGGATGTCAGCCCACACCAGGGAGGCCAGCGATCGGCCGGAACTCGGCCGAACGCTGACCCCAAAGTGAGGACGTGCTCAGCGCGTCCTCAGCACAGCAGCAGCCATGCGGAGGACGCGCTGAGCGCCTCCTCCGCATCGAAGTGGTTAAATAATAAATAAATATAGCAAGAAAAAAAAAAGATGTCATCTGCGCTCAATTCTATACAATTCCATGTGCAACAAAACACTATCAGAGGTTTTAGTTTGCTTGAATGGCCATTGAAACGTAAGCTCACTCGCCGCGTCAAGGCACCTCTTTGTAGAGTGAGTCCTAACCAATGTACCAAAAGCTGCTCCTCTGATCAACTGCATGCCCCCCTGCTGCTTCTCAGCCAGAGGTCTTTTCAGAGGTCTTATTTCAGAGGTCTTATTTATACACGCAACAAGCACTTCCCATAATACAGTATATAAACCTTTTGCAGCAAATGAAAAGAATAAACAGGAATGTCCAGAACCCAAACTCAGTCCCTTTCATTCCCTGCCCAGAACCCAAACTCAATCCCTGTCATTCCCTGCCCAGAACCCAAACTCAATCCCTGTCATTCCCTGCCCTGAACCCAAACTCAATCCCTGTCATTCCCTGCCCTGAACCCAAACTCAATCCCTGTCATTCCCTGCCCAGAACCCAAACTCAATCCCTGTCATTCCCTGCCCTGAACCCAAACTCAATCCCTGTCATTCCCTGCCCTGAACCCAAACTCAATCCCTGTCATTCCCTGCCCTGAACCCAAACTCAATCCCTGTCATTCCCTGCCCAGAACCCAAACTCAATCCCTGTCATTCCCTGCCCTGAACCCAAACTCAATCCCTGTCATTCCCTGCCCTGAACCCAAACTCAATCCCTGTCATTCCCTGCCCAGAACCCAAACTCAATCCCTGTCATTCCCTGCCCTGAACCCAAACTCAATCCCTTTCTTTCCCTGCCTAGAACCCAAACTCAGTCCCTTTCATTCCCTGCCCAGAACCCAAACTCAGTCCCTGTAATTCCCTGCCCAGAACCCAAACTCAGTCCCTGTCATTCCCTGCCCAGAACCCAAACCCAGTCCCTGTCATTCCCTGTCCAGAACACAGATTCAGTCCCTGTCATTCCCTGTCCAGAACCCAAACTCAGTCCCTGTCATTCCCTGCCCAGAACCCAAACCCAGTCCCTGTCATTCTCTGCCCAGAACCCAAACCCAGTCCCTGTAATTTCCTGCCCAGAGCCCAAACTCAGTCCCTGTCATTCCCTGTCCAGAACACAGATTCAGTCCCTGTCATTCCCTGCCCAGAACCCAAACCCAGTCCCTGTCATTCCCTGCCCAGAACCCAAACTCAGTCCCTGTCAGCCCCTGCCCAGAACCAGAACTCAGTCCCTTTCATTCCCTGCCCAGAACCCAAACTCAGTCCCTGCCATTCCCTGCCCAGAACCCAAACCCAGTCCCTGTCATTCCCTGCGCAGAACCCAAACTCAGTCCCTGCCATTCCCTGCCCAGAACCCAAACCCAGTCCCTGTAATTCCCTGCCCAGAGCCCAGATTCAGTCCCTGTCATGGTGCGTCTTATTTAGTTTTGATGTGGCTTGATTCGGGTTTAGTGTTCTCACATGTCTGACCCAAGTCAAGGTCCCAGCCAGGCAAGGAAACCCGAGGATCCTTGAGCAACACTGCCATTAAATAGTAGTGACCCTTTATATGCGCAACCTGGATCAATTGTAACCAAGACCCAGGTCACTTTCTAAGGGACATATGGGAAGTTGAGGTCAAAGGCCAAGGTACCTCTGCCATCCATCAGCTTGGGTCGAGGTCCATAGGTCCATTCATGGGTTGTGCTTTTAAAAACATAGAAACATAGAAAAATGTTGGCAGATAAAGAACCTTTCGGCCCATCTAGTCTGCCCAATTACATGGATACTTTACCTGGATTTATCTTTTGTTTAGGATAGCCTTATGCCTATCCCATGCTTGCTTAAATTCAATTACTGTTTTGGCCTCTACCACTTCTACTGGAAGACTGTTCCATGTATCCACCACCCTCTCAGTAAAATAATGCTTTCTGATGTTACTTTTAAACCTTTGCCCCTCTAATCTAAGACTATGTCCTCTTGTTTTGCTACTTTGTTTCCTTTTAAATATACTCCCTTCCTCTACCTTGTGGATTCCCTTTACGTATTTAAATGTTTCTATCATATCTCCTCTGTCTCGTCTTTTTTCCAAGCTGTACATGTTAAGATCATTAAGCCTTTCCTGGTAACTTTTCTCCTTCAAGCCGTACACCATTTTAGTAGCCCTTCTCTGAACTCTCTCTAAGATGTCTATATCCTTCTGGAGATACGGTCTCCAGTACTGCACACAGTACTCCAAGTGAGGTCTCACCAGTGCTCTGTACAGTGGCATGAGCACTTCCCTTTTCCTACTGCTAATACCTCTCCCTACACAACCAAGCATTCTGCCAGCATTTACAAGCATTCTGCCAGCATTTCCTGCTGCTCTATTACATTGACTACTTACCCTTAGATCCTCTGAAATAATGACCCCTAAATCCCTTTCCTCAGATGTTGAGGTTAGGACTGTATCAAATATTCTATATTCAGCCCTTGGGTTTTTACGTCCCAGGTGCATTATCTTGCACTTATCCACATTAAAACTCAATTGCCACAACTCCGACCATTTGTTTAGTTTACCTAAATCATTTGTCATTTGTCTGATCCCTCCAGGAACGTCAACCCTGTTGCAAATCTTTGTGTCATCAGCAAAAATACATACTTTTCCAATAATACCTTCTGCAATATCACTAATAAAAATATTAAAGAGAATGGGTCCAAGTACTGACCCCTGAGGTACCCCACTGGTAACAAGACCTTGCGCCGAATAACCTCCATTTCACTGTGCACTGTCCAGGTTACCCGATTCATTCAGCGTTCATCGAGTGAACATTGTTATCAGGGTTATTCAGAGAAAGGTGAAACTCTGGAGAACTTTTGGAGAAGTGAAAATTCTTGGTCAAAATAGCTGATTTGGAAAATGAGATTAATGGGAGAATTTTTCTGGTTTGGCTATTTTGACCAAGAATGTTTACTTCTCCAAAAGTTCTCCAGAGTTTCACCTTTCTCTGAATAACCCTATATGTCCTTTGTGTTTTTGTAGAACCCTATGTTTTAATGAATCTGTCGTTACATTGTATCGGACAGTGGGTGCAGAGAACAATTCATTTTTTGGATACAGTTTCATTGGTAGCTGCTTTCCAGCCGAGGTCACATCAGCTTTAATAGTATCGACGCGGCTGCTGAGCTTTACACTATTTATAGAATAAAAATAAATAAATAACCTCGGTGGACGGATCCCCGTCTGCCACCAGCTGTCAAAATGAAATGAAATCACTGTACGCATTGTTAGTGCCGTGTTTAGAGAGGGAAAGCAAATGAAATCACTGAGGAGGATGCGAGGAGCGCGTATTACCATTTAATTAAAGAAAAGAACCTGTGGGGGCTTTCCTCTCGCTTTATGAAAATAATATATGTTAATATTGCATTTCCTTCCATGTGGAATTTGCAGAGAAGCTTCTCTGATAATGAAAAGATTTACAGCCCATTACACCATCAAGGAAATCAGAAACGTAAACAAAGGTCCTGCTAAACCCTAAGAACCGACCCTGAAAGCCTAACCTGAAATCTGCAAAACGGGTGTGTCACATCGAGCCACGTCTCTACAGCATCTGCATCCCAAATATTCAAAATCAGGAAGGACATTCACTATCAATTCTGATCAAATGCATCTGTCCTTTTATCTTCTAATGCCCCTCTTTTTAGGGGCTCCTCCATATATTCAGGATGTGTGGGTGTCTTTTTAGGGGCTCCTCCATATATTCAGGGTGTGCGGGTGTCTTTTTAGGGGCTCCTCCATATATTCAGGGTGTGTGGGAGCATTTTTAGAGGGTCCTCCATATATTCAGGGTGTGTGGGTGTCTTTTTAGGGGCTCCTCCATATATTCAGGGTGTGTGGGTGCATTTTTAGGGCCTCCTCCATATATTCAGGGTGTGAGGTGTCTTTTTAGGGGCTCCTCCATATATTCAGGGTGTGTGGGTGCATTTTTAGAGGGTCCTCCATATATTCAGGGTGTGCGGGTGTCTTTTTAGGGGCTCCTCCATATATTCAGGGTGTGCGGGTGTCTTTTTAGGGGCTCCTCCATATATTCAGGGTGTGTGGGTGCATTTTTAGGGGTTCCTCTATATATTCAGGGTGTGCGGGTGTCTTTTTAGGGGGTTCCTCTATATATTCAGGGTGTGTGTGTGTCTTTTTAGGGGCTCCTCCATATATTCAGGGTGTGCGGGTGTCTTTTTAGGGGCTCCTCCATATATTCAGGGTGTGTGGGTGTCTTTTAAGGGGTTCCTCCATATATTCAGGGTGTGTGAGTGTCTTTTTAGGGGCTCCTCCATATATTCAGGGTGTGTGGGTGCATTTTTAGGGGCTCCTCCATATATTCAGGGTGTGTGGGTGCATTTTCAGGGGTTCCTCTATATATTCAGGGTGTGAGGTGTCTTTTTAGGGGTTCCTCCATATATTCAGGGTGTGCGGGTGCCTTTTAGGGGCTCCTCCGTATATTCAGGGTGTGTGGGTGTCTTTTTAGGGGCTCCTCCATATATTCAGGGTGTGCAGGTGCCTTTTAGGGGCTCCTCCGTATATTCAGGGTGTGTGGGTGTCTTTTTAGGGGCTCCTCCATATATTCAGGGTGTGCGGGTGCCTTTTAGGGGCTCCTCCATATATTCAGGGTGTGTGGGTGTCTTTTTAGGGGCTCCTCCATATATTCAGGGTGTGCGTGTGTCTTTTTAGGGGCTCCTCCATATATTCAGGGTGTGTGGGTGTCTTTTTAGGGGCTCCTCCATATATTCAGGGTGTGCGTGTGTCTTTTTAGGGGCTCCTCCATATATTCAGGGTGTGTGGGTGTCTTTTTAGGGGCTCCTCCATATATTCAGGGTGTGTGGGTGTCTTTTTAGGGGCTCCTCCATATATTCAGGGTGTGCGGGTGTCTTTTTAGGGGCTCCTCCATATATTCAGGGTGTGCGGGTGTCTTTTTAGGGGCTCCTCCATATATTCAGGGTGTCTGTTTAGGGGCTCCACCATATATTTGGGGTATGTGGGTGTCTGTTTAGGGGCTCCACCATGTATTTGGGGTGTGTTGATGTATAACAGAGCTGCAAAGCAATAAAACGCTCAGCCATGAAGTTACCAGAAACCTCCGGTAATAGTGTCACCTCTCTTCCCGCCCCCTGAGAGATTCCGTTTATTTATACACAGTTATTTTTTACTGAATTCATATTCTCATTTGGACATATTAAATGAAATAATGTAGCTGAGGTTTCCTCGCCCGCAGAGCTAACTATCACAATACTCCATGAGAAGTGAAAGGGATTGGCCCTGCGAAACAATGTATCTTGTGAATGTTTCCGTGTAAACAAGGTGCACTGAATTCCTGCTTCAGAGTCTCATAAATCCTGTGTCTCTTTCCTCTTAATAACACGTGCGGAGCTATGGAATAGGTTGGCATCCTATTAATAAAACATACCACTATGATAAAGGGTATTTCCTAGAGGGCAATAAACAATGTTTCCATCTACTAGTAAATAATAAACACCGCGAGCGCTTGCTAGTAAGTGATAAACACCGTTAGTATTTAGTAGAAAGCAATAAACACCGTGTCAGTTTGCTGGTAAGCAATAAATAGCGCGGCCGTGTGCCAGTACACGTATATACCAGGGAATGCCGAGCTGGCGCGTGTTATCAGCGTTGGCTGCGAACATGATCTGTGTTAAACACAATCTATCATGGAACCACAGAAGACAAATGTACGGATTGCTGCAGGACTGTCACCGTATCCGTCATCCCAGGATATATCTCAGGTGTCCTCATTCTCCGGGTCACTGGTGGAAAATATAACAACTGCCTTAATTCATATATTTGAGCAATATTCAAGGTTCAATTTGTCATACATTTTAACCCTCTCACCTCCCAAGCGCTTTCCGATGACATAAAGTTATCATCACATTTACAGAAACCATTATGGGCACTATTACATTCTCCGCGCAAAAATGTGCGCGTGCGCAAAAACGCATTAACGCGAGGGGCAAAACCTTTCGCGCTGAACGTCGTATTACGACCTTCGCGCGTACGATGTGCGTTAACATCTATCGCGAGTGACCTTGCGCGAACGCAAGTTCGCGCGCGCAACCCATACTTAACATTGTGAGCGCAAATGCGTTTGTGCGCTGGTACGCGGCTGGTATTACAATCGATGCGCAAATTTTTACGAACGGCGTTTGCGCGCATAATTTTAACGTCTTTTAAAAGCTGGTGGTAACGGCAAATCTGAACGTTCTGGCCGAACCAAATACACCAGCACGAAAAAAAATACAGCAAAGTATAGTTACACATTCTACACATACCCAAACAATAAAATGGAGAAGTTGTGAGTGTTTTTATTATTGCTGCAGCATATATACTCAGATTGATTTTGACAGGCGCAAAAACTGAACGGGAGACAATTGTGGTTCTTATTTCTGATTGGCTGAATCACGTGAAAAAACAGTCCGCACACCGATTTCTGCACGCAACGTTAATCCGCGCGCGTTTTTTGCACGTCTTTTTTTACGCGCGATATTTTTTGACGTATGAAAAAATGCTCTCGGATTGTAATACCGGCGTTAATTTACACGCGTTAACGTTTAACGCTGCGCGCAAAAAATCTTGCGCTGCGCGTGCGAATTTGCGCAGAGGATGTAATAGAGCCCGGAATGCATAGCCAACAATTAAATAAAGTGAGAAATGCCAATTTTGCAGAAAGATTGTCACATTCCAGCACAGAATACTGTAAAATTGTTATTATTAACCAAACTATTAAAATAATGTAAATTAGCACATTTTTCGTGTATTCGTTTATCCTTTTCAGAAATATCACCGGGGGGGGAAGGTTCTAAACTCTAGATGGCGTCCCTTATCTGGCACTCTAGGGGTTATTCAGAAAGAGCCGATATGGCCCCGAAATGTCATCGAACAGTAGAATTTCCCTGTATGGTGACATTTCGGGGCCATTCGGCTATTCAGAGAGCAGGCAGTTATCCAAATTTTGGCTAACTGTCGGCAAGTACGATTCCTGTTCGACGGCAGTGAAATCCCCATAGAGAAGCAATGGTTAATCTATTCACTGACACCGAACAGCAGAGAAATGTCAGTGAAGTGCCCTGCTGTTCGGTGGCTTCATGCGGCAGGTTTATTCAGGCGAATCCCATAGGTTTCAATGTTAATATATATTCCCGTTTTTATTCAATATCTATTAAACCGTTTATTATTTAAATCTGCAGCAAAAGTCTCTGTATAGATTTTTAGGATCTTTTAGGCATTTTTCAGGATTTTTTGACATTTTTTTTCCGTTTTCTTTTTTAAAAGTAGTTTTTCTTTTTTCTGTAACAGCCCTTTTTATTATCATTCATTCCAGACATTTTCATGCAGTATTTTTCAAACAGCGTTTCAATTGTGACTTTCAATCATATTGTTTGTTTGTTTTTTTACCCTGATCATCAGCTTGGTGGCTTTTTCCGACGGCTGCTCTGCATTGGGATCGGCGGCTCGTTGCCTTTTTCCGATGTGTTTGGCGTTTTTTTAAGCTGTTCCGGTGGGTTTTCGGGTGGGATTACAATGGGTTTTCAGCAGGTGTGCGGCGGGTTTGCAGCGGTTTTCCCTGCACTCCGGGGACCCTGCGGTGAATATGGAATTCGCCACAGGATGGGGAACTTTGATTCCCCGAAGTGCGGGGAACACGAGAGCACCGAAACGTCAGTGACATTTCGGTGCTCTCTGGATAACCCCCAATGTCAAACGTGGTCTGCATTATCAGCATACAGGCAGAAATGGCCTTTGTGTCAGATGCAGTAAATGTGAGATGAGATCTCCTGCTTGCACAGGGTCTGCATTATCAGCATACAGGTAGAAATGGCCTTTGTGACAGTGAATTTGCTGCAGACAAATAATAAAATGGTGAGATCTCCTGCTTTATGGGGGTTTGTAGTGATCATAATGAGATTATTAGCAATGCAATATCTGTATGTGCTGCATAATGCCTGTGTATGGCAATTACAGCAACACCTTGTATCTGTATGTGCTGCATAATGCCTGTGTATGGCAATTACAGCAACACCTTGTATCTGTATGTGCTGCATAATGCCTGTGTATGGCAATTACAGCAACACCTTGTATCTGTATGTGCTGCATAATGCCTGTGTATGGCAATTACAGCAACACCTTGTATCTGTATGTGCTGCATAATGCCTGTGTATGGCAATTACAGGAACACCTTGTATCTGTATGTGCCGCATAATGCCTGTGTATGGCAATTACAGGAACACCTTGTATCTGTATGTGCTGCATAATGCCTGTGTATGGCAATTACAGCAACACCTTGTATCTGTTTGTGCTGCATAATGCCTGTGTATGGCAATTACAGCAACAACCTGTATCTGTATGTGCTACATAATGCCTGTGTATGGTAATTACAGTAACACCTTGTATCTGTATGTGCTGCACAATGCCTGTGTATGGCAATTACAGGAACACCTTGTATCTGTATGTGCCGCATAATGCCTGTGTATGGCAATTACAGGAACACCTTGTATCTGTATGTGCTGCATAATGCCTGTGTATGGCAATTACAGCAACACCTTGTATCTGTTTGTGCTGCATAATGCCTGTGTATGGCAATTACAGCAACAACCTGTATCTGTATGTGCTACATAATGCCTGTGTATGGCAATTACAGTAACACCTTGTATCTGTACAGGGATTTTCACTCATTATAACCCCCTGAATCTTATCCCTGTACAGCAGTGACTGACCCCACAGCTCTCCATGTATTCTGACAAATCCCTGGCTGTTGTAATGAAGCAGTAAAGTTTGTTCAGCTTTTTGTTACAGTGAGCATGGGAGCTGCATCTTCTAGCTTCTTTACAGTAACACAGTGTGATGGGAGAGAGATCTTACAGGGAATTTCATTTGTCCTCAGAGAGCATGCTAAACTTCAATTAAAAGGGTATTCAACCTGGTTTTAAATAAATTTTTTGTTGTATATTTCCTTACAATACGAAATTAAGTTTACCATTTTTGGTAGTGAGCAGGTTAACGGTAATTTGTTAAGTGCTGAATTGTTGAAGAATTTGTTGTAAGGCAGTTCCATATTGCATAATTTAGGAAAAATAGCTGAATTTGCAATTTTTCTGGTCTTTCTTGACAGCTCAAAATATTTTGTTGTAAAATGTGTAAATCTCTCTCAATTCTCCAACAATTTACCCTATAGCGAAGAACATTTAAATGTTTTTGGCCTGAAGTGCATTCACCTGCATCGTACATGTTTATTGAACTTTCAGATGCCTCCTCTTTTTTTTACCTTTTTTTCTTTCCTCATTTTTTGCCTGGGTATTATGTTGTGCGATACCTTGTGTACACTGACTGAACCAGCTCGCGTAAGGTCGTACATCTACATACGCCAAAAAAGTCAACTGTATCAATGCAAAGAATAATGAAAAATTATGAAGATACAGAGTAAATCATACACATACCTTCTTGAAACATAGAGATTTCACCTGTGGACGCACAATAGTGTAGCCTGGCCATGTTTAGCCGGATGTGTAAACGCTGTGGGACTGCAAGCTGTTTCAAGGATGCCTGCCTAGCTAGAAATGTAGTCTAAGTTTTTGCTTTGCTAGGTTGGTCCACAGTGACCTGAGGTGGTAGGTTAACTATAACGTTATCTAGGTACGTGGTTAGACCCAAATCTATCCTTTGGCCCCCACATCGAAAAACTCTCATCTAAACTTTACCCCAAACTAGGTGCCCTGTACAGAAACAAATCCTGCCTGAGCCCCGCGGTAAGAAAGCAGATTGTACAACAAATGCTTATGCCGGCTATTGAATACGAAGATGTAGTGTATGCAGCTGCCCGCAAACGCACTTTCGTAAACTTACTGCATTGTATAACTCATTCTGCCGCTTTGCATTACTATGTAACTACATGACCCACCATTGTGACATGTTAAAAGAACTAAACTGTCCGTCGCTGGAATCTAGACGCACCCTTCACCTTTCTAACCTGAGGCCAAAATGACATACTTGGTGCTAATGTTATTTATTTATTTATTTATTTGCAAAGGATTTTACCAGGAAGGATACATTGAGATTTCTCTCGTTTTCAAGTATGTCCTGGTTCAAGAACATTGAAATGTTACAGTCGTTACAGAAATACAAAGTAATAAATGCAAGATATTAAAAACAAAACACAAATATACACAGGGTTATTCAAAGAGATCGAATTGCTTGAGAAAGGTAACCGAACGCTGACAATCAACGTTCGGTTACCTTTCCTTGCCATTCGGCTATCCAGAGAGCAGGCAATTCGCCAAATCCTGACGAATTGCCTGAACATACGGTGCCTGTTCGGTGCCTGTTCGAGGGCAGTGAAATCCCCATAAAAAAGCACTGCTTCGTCTATTCAGAGAACACAAACCAGCAGTGAAAGGTTCCCCTAACGCCCTGCCATTCAGTGGTTTCATTCGGCAAGTTAACTCAGGAGAATCCCATAGACTTCAATGTTAAAAATATTCCGGTTTTAATTCAATATCTAATAAACCGTTCATTATAAAATTCTGCAGGAAAGAGTCTCTTTATTTATGGATTTTTAGGATACTTTAAGCATTTTTCAGATTTTTTTTTTTTTTAAAAGTACGATTTTTTTTTTTTAAGTTTACTTATTTTTTCTGTAACAGCCCTTTTTATTATCATTCCCTGGACCTCATATGCAAATTTCAGACATTTTCACTCAGTAGTTTCTTTGCAAACAGTGTTTCATTTTCACACATTCACACAAACTATTTTGCTAATTTAATCACTGCCTCGTCTGCGGTCTCGGCTGCTTCGGCTGTGTGTGATCGGCTCCTGCTCGGGCTTTTTCCGTGGTTTTCGGCAGGTTAATCCAGATGTTTTAGAAGGTTTTCGACGTGCTTTCCCCCGGGTTTTGCGGTTAGTTTTCGTCGGGTTTGCGGCAGCTTTTCCCTGCAATTTGGGGACCCTGTGGTGTTTGCTGAATACACCGCAGGGTCACCGAAATGGGATCGGCAAAAGGAACCGAATTGAAGAGAACGAAAAGTCACCGAACGTGCGGTGACTTTTCGAATCTCTTTGAATAACCCTCACAGATTAACACAGAAAATAATATGTAAGTAATATAGTTACTATGTTACATGTTTACAGGTGCATTCTGGATTGAGGTATGCTAATAGGGAGCTCTAGAGTGACTTAAGATGGGGGGAAGATTTGATGGCGTCTGGGAGGTTATTCCATAATTGCGGTGCTCTGTAGGAAAATGAGGATCGAGCCAGTTTCTTTTTGTATTGTGGTATTGCAAGTAAGGTGCTGGTCCTGGATCTGAGGTTATAGGATGAGGGAACTGCCGGGGGAAGCAGCCTATTCAGGTAGGGTGGTAGCTTTCCAGAAAACCTCTTAAACACCAGGTTGGAAAGGTGAAGGGTGCGTCTGGATTCCAGCGATGGCCAGTTTAGTTCTTTTAACATGTCACAGTGGTTGGTCATGTAGTTACATTGTAGCACAAAGAGGCAGAATGAGTTATACAATGTAGTAAGTTTATGAAGGTGCGTTTGCGGGGTGGCTGCATACACTACATCTCTGTATTCAATAGCCAGCATAAGTATTTGTTGTACAATCTGCTTTCTTACTGCGGGGCTCAGGCAGGATTTACATAAATACAGAAAAAATGGCATCGCGCCCATACTCACCAGAGCGGCAGCAACTGCCAGGAGTAACAGCCCAGCCAATGTATAAAACATAACAAGGAAAAAAGGTGTCATCTGCGCTCGTTTCTATGTGCTCCATGTACAACAAAAATGAGGTTTTTGTTTGTTTCAATGGCCATTGCAACGTAAGCCCACTCGCCACTTCAAGGCACCTCTTTAGAGTGGGTACCTAACAATTGTACCAAAAGGCCGCTCTACTGAGCAGCTCCAAGCCCCTCCTGCTGCTTTTCAGCCAAGGAGAGACAGAGATATGGTGGGTTTTATTTATACACGCACCAAACATTTCCCATTTGGGATTAAAAACAAAAACATGGAATGTTTTATACATTGGCTGGGCTGTTACTCCTGGCAGTTGCTGCCACTCCGGTGAGTATGGGCGCGACGCCATTTTTTCTGTATTTATGTATATCATGCTTGTAACACCAGTCCGTCGTTCTGCAGCTGTTCCTCTTTCCATGTTTTTGTTTTTAATCCCAAATGGGAAATGTTTGGTGCGTGTATAAATTAAACCCACCATATCTCTGCCTCTCCTTGGCTGAAAAGCAGCAGGAGGGGTTGGAGCTGCTCAGTAGAGCGGCCTTTTGGTACATGTTAGATACTCACTCTGTAAAGAGGTGCCGTGAAGTGGCGAGTGAGTTTACGTTGCAATGGCCATTGAAACAAACAAAAACCTCAGTTTTGTTGTACATGGAACACATAGAAACGGGCGCAGATGACACCTTTTTTCCTTAGGCAGGATTTGTTTCTGTACAGGGCACCTAGTTTGGGGTAGAGTTTAGATGAGAGTTTTTCGATGTGGGGGCCAAAAGATAGATTTGGGTCTAACCACATACCTAGATATTTGAGAGAAGTGACTGTGGTCAGCGTGCCATTTGATCTTGTCCCAACACATAGATGGGATGTTTGCAATTTATGTAGTTTAGGTGCATGAGCGTTAACGTTAGCCCAAGTATTTACCACATATTTTAATCCAAACCCTAGTGGGTTAAGTAACCCGTTAGCGTTTGGTATCTTGTGCTTTTCAGCGCGAGGTTACTGTACTTTGCGCTCCCTATACTTAACATGGGAAGCGCAAAGTGTTAATCAGTGTTAGGATTACAAAGTCCTAACGCTGATTAACGCCTGGCTTTGGTTAGCGGAAAGTTAACTAGAGCAGGACTTGGGTGCTAACGGATTCCGCCTCTGCGGAATCCGTTAGCACCATCCAGAAACCCCCCAAAAATTTGATATACTCACCTCCTATCCCACGTCGAGGACCGCGGCTCTGTCCGCATGGCGAGATCTGGTAGGTCATGTGACCGTCTGCTTCAATGGAGTCCTATGGACTTCATTGAGAAGATGCGCGCGGCACCCTGGGCAAAGCGCCCGCAAACAATACAGGCAGCTTTTTTAGCGCCTGCATTGTAATCTAGCGCTAAACTGCGGGCGCTAGGGGGAAAACTGCTGGACGAAGTTTTTCCTACCTAGCGCCCGTGTTTTAGCGCTAGGATCGTAATATAGCCCCTGGTGTTTAAGAGCTTTTCTGGGAAGCTGCCACCCTACCTGAATAGACTGCTTCCCCCAGCAGTTCCCTTATCCTATAACCTCCGATCCAGGACCAGCACCTTACTTACAATACCACAATACAAAAAGAAAGTGTCTCGATCCTCATTTTCCTACAGAGCATCGCAATTATGGAATAACCTTCCAGACGCCATCAAATCTTCCTCCAGTCTAAAGTCACTTAAGAATTCCCTATTAACATACCTCAATACGGAATGCACCTGTAAACATGTAACATAGTGACTACATACAGAATGCACCTGTAAACATGTAACATAGTGACTATATACAGAATGCACCTGTAAACATGTAACATAGTGACTATATACAGAATGCACCTGTAAACATGTAACATAGTGACTATATACAGAATGAACCTGTAAACATGTAACATAGTGACTATATACAGAATGCACCTGTAAACATGTAACATAGTGACTATATACAGAATGCACCTGTAAACATGTAACACAGTGACTATATACAGAATGAACCTGTAAACATGTAACATAGTGACTATATACAGAATGCACCTGCAAACATGTAACATAGTGACTATATACAGAATAGAAACATAGAAACATAGAAAAAATGTCGGCAGATAAGAACCTTTCGGCCCATCTAGTCGCCCAATTACATGGATACTTTACCTGGATTTATCTTTTGTTTAGGATAGCCTTATGCCTATCCCATGCTTGCTTAAATTCAATTACTGTTTTGGCCTCTACCACTTCTACTGGAAGAATGTTCCATGTATCCACCACCCTCTCAGTAAAATAATGCTTCCTGTTGTTACTTTTAAACCTTTGCCCCTCTATGCACCTGTAAACATGAAACACAGTGACTATATACAGAATGTGGTCTAGGGGAAATATCTAATAATACAAAGGGATATTTGATAATACAGAAATGTACCATACAATAGTGATGACTGTATAAGCTGATTGAAAGTTCATGAGAAAATTACATATATTGTGAATTTTAGAGCTATTTTTACGACTTTTAGAATTTTTGTGCCCCCAGCCATATATTTATAGTCTTGTTGTCCCCCTGGAGGGGGTTTCTTGGACTCTCTGGTGCTGGTTAGGCCATTTTTTGGGCCCTGATGGTTCTTATGTTTTTTGTTATGGTATATGTTTTTTTCTTTTTCAGTGTTGTGTGTGAAGTGTACACGTCGTGTACTGATTTTTTTGTACTGCCCCTCGGCGTATGTGGCGCTTTTTTCCATCGGGTCTTTTGAACGTCCTTATGGTTGGGGTTCCTCCCTGCTCTGTCTTTTGGGGGAGGGTGGAGCGTCCGGCCTGGTTTGGATGCGGTGCTTTTGGGGGGAATGTGCGAGGAATCTTCGCGATTCTGAAGAGCAGACGGAAGTGCGTGCGCTCCAGGGTGGAACGCGGAAATGGAGACTAACGCTGGTGGAATTAGTGCGTCTTGGAGTGAGCGGAAGCGCATGCGTTCCAGGATGGAATGCGGAAGCGGACGTCAGTGCCGGTGGAACCTATGTGTCTCACTGTGGATCACGAGAATGGGTCTTTTTACATACAGATTGACCCATAACTAGTTACACCTGCTCCCATTCACCTGAAATGAATTGTGAAAACTAATTATCTGGAGTTACCAGATGCCCTGGGTTATAAATACTAACCCTGTCAGGGGGAGCGCACCTATATTAGTGCTTTTCCCATTTATTTGTGTTTTTATTTTATTTTTATTTTTCTTTTACAACTGATGAAGCCCTAAAGGGTGAAACGCGTTTTGTTATATGCTATTTTTTGTTTCTTGTTTTTTATTTTATGTTTAATAAATATCCATTCAGGATTAAATTCCTCCTTCATTCAATGAGTCTTGCAGATTCCTACAAGTCATTATAGGGTATGACCTGTAAAACACCCAGGACCCTAAAGGAATACCAAGACCTGAGAGAAGCCAGTTATTAAAGGTTATCGGCATCCAAATATTGGAGAACCTACGGACGATCCAGGATCCCGAAAGGATATCAAGGCCGTAAGACGAGTCTACCTCTGAGAGCTATTGGGTGCCATAGAAACACCCACAGGCGAAGTGATCGAGCCTAATGAGGCTCTGGAGAGTGTGAGTGGATTCATTTCCCCCCCTTCATTTTCCCATCTGTTGTTATGACTGGACTTCACTATTATATTTTTCCTTTGTTCTAGGAACTTTTCTCATGAACTTTCAATCAGCTTATACAGTCATCACTATTGTATGGTACATTTCTGTATTATCAAATATCCCTTTGTATTATTAGATATTTCCCCTAGACCGCGTACGCGGACACGCCGATCACCTATTTTTCTTTTTTCTGTTGATTTGGTGCGGATTGGGACCGCACTTTTGGTGCTTTGGGCAACGGGGTTATATTTTCCATTTTTGCTCTAGTGTCCGTTCCCCACAATTTTTTTGTTATATTTTGTATTTTCCCAAGTGGGTTGAACGACAAATATGATGCTTAATGATTATAGATCAAATATTGGTATGAATATTGATGAATTATTCTGTGACACCCCCATATCTAATTCACCTTTAAATCATGATAATATGGAAGAAATTATCTGTAAATTAGAAAAAAATTTGGTCAAAGAAATGAAAATCAAATGGGAGGTGGCTACTTTTAAAAAATACTTAAGAGATAAAATCGCCCCAAGGGGGTTGAGGTATGTTAAAATTCCCGCCTGTAATCGTGATATCCCTGAATTTATGGAAGGATGGATGAGTATGTTGGAGGGATTTGCGGCCCAGACTATGGAATACATTATCCAATGGCGGAATAAGGTGTCACCTGAATTAGAGAAAGAGATAGAAGACAGCTTAGATTTTCTTAAAGAAAAGACGTCAGAACAAATGTTTCGAGACATTACAGGGGAATTAAAAACTTCCCTAGACGATATTACTAAGGACGTAATAGCCATTAAAAAGAAGAAATATTGTAGAGATCTAGAAGACTATAAATATGGGCGTCATAGAGAACCCTATAAAACTAAAATCAAATCGACCATCAGCTCTACAATTCATTCCGGCTATCAGTCGAACTATAATCAGGGATCGAATCACTTAAGACGTAAGCCAGAAAGACATCCCGAGAGAGGAGTCATCCCCTTTACTAGTATCCCTAGGAAGATTCTCAGAGAAAGGGGACAAAGGATAATAGGACAACAACCACCTACATATGTACCACAAAGACAAAATGGAGGAAGCAACTTCCCCCATAAAAAAACATACATTAATTCGAATCATGCCTATGGAAGAATACAATTTACTCCAAAAAAAAGGAAAGACAATAGGTTCCCCAAAACAGCGGACAAATCTTATATAGAACCCAATAGGCAGTTCTCCCGATTTACACACTACCTAGGGAACTCCCACCGTAGGGTTAGTTTTCTTTCTCCTAATATTCAGCAAGATGAGACCCCCACCCTATCCCCTTCCCAAGATTTATTTCTCTTTGAGACCCCCATATCTTCACCAAAAATAGGAGGGAGTAACACCAAAAACCTCCAAGTAAAAGAAAAAGATGGAACAAGTGAGGTTTTTTGGAAAGGTCGACCCTTGAAAGAACTTCTCCAACCGATGCATCGCTCGGTCCCTTTGAAGAAACCCCCGCTACTTACCAACTGTTCTGTTCCTCTAGAGCCCGAGATCGAGATTTTGACACCAACAAGAAAACGATTCCTAGAAGAGACAGACGAAGAAGGAAAAAGAGAGGCCCTCCCGAAAAGAGAGAAACGAAACCGTTAGAGAAACCCGTAAACAGTAAAGGTATTTTTAATCTTAGTTCCCGGGTACTTACTAAAGATGAGACCTCGGTTTTAAATAAGGGACTCAAATTTGCCCCGAGTCGGAAAGTCGACCCATTTAGAATGTATATTGACATCCAAAAATTTCAGAGGAAACTCTGTTTAAAAAAGTATTTTTTGAAAAGTACTATGGAACGGGAGGCTATTAATGATGGGTATATACATACCCACCTTAAAGATAAGTCCTCATTTTTTCCAAAACAACTAATCTCGGATGAGATGAAAACATTCGAGACTATGTTAATGAAAAAAGTTCATGCCATCAATCAGAAAAAATGTAAACCCAACCTAACACTGAAAGAATTTAAGGCCCTAAAAAATCTAAATGATGATCAAACAATCATCATTAAGCCGGCCGATAAGGGAGGTGGGGTTGTCATTCTCCCACGAGAGATGTACAATCAGGAGGCATTGAGACAATTAAATGATGTCAACACTTACTCAAAAGCTACAAGGGAACAGATGAAGTGTGCAGAAAAAGTATGTAGAGATTTACTCCAAAAAGGTCACCAATTAGGAATCATTAATGAAACAGAATTTAAATACTTAAATATCATTCACCCAAAAATTCCAGTCTTTTACCTACTACCGAAGATCCACAAAGATACCAATACCCCCCCGGACGACCTATCATATCTGGGATCGAATCCATTACTAGTCGGTTATCGCAATATATAGATATTTTACTCCAACCGATAGTAAAAACTACCCAAGCATACCTTAAGGATACAACTAATGTATTGGAACTGATAGATCAGATCCAATGGGAATCAGAATACACTATGGTCACGTGTGATGTGACCTCATTGTATAGCATAATACCCCACAAAATAGGATGCGAAGCGGTTAAGTTTTTCCTAGAGAAGGGCAATTTATATCCCCTAGATCAAATAGATTTTATTTTGGAGAGCATTGAACTTATTTTAAAAAATAACTTTTTTATGTTTGAAGAACAGATGTACCGTCAAGAAACTGGAACAGCGATGGGAACTAGGTTCGCACCAAGTTATGCGAACCTATTTATGGCCTATTGGGAACATCTAAGTATATACCCTAGAGGAATTTGGTCAGACCAGTTAATTTTATACAAACGTTATATTGACGATATTTTTATTGTTTGGAAAGGGGATAATTTCTCTCTTTCCACCTTTTTAGATGATCTTAATTCGAATAATTGGGGAATCAAGTTAGAATACTTTTTTAGTAGACAAGAAGTTAATTTTTTAGATCTCACAATATATGTTCAAGACAATTCTCTTAAAACAAAAACTTTTTTTAAAACTGTAGATGTTAATAGTTTTATCGAATTCAACAGTTGTCATGCTAAACCCTGGCTTCAGAGTGTTCCTAAAAGTCAGCTGATAAGACTTAGACGAAACTGTACAGAGGAGAAGATTTTTTTAGAACAGGCAGATAAGTTGCAAGGGGATCTAATAAATAAAGGATACAGAAAAGAGGACCTGGATACAGTTATGGATAACATCAGACAAATCCCGTTGGCTTCATTGTATCAGAAGAAAGAAGAAAACCACGGGAAATATAAGGACACTGTATCATTATATATATGACTACAATAGTCAGACACGTGAAATAAATGGAGTCATAAAGAAATGTTGGCCGATCCTTTTAGGGGATCCCTTTTTAAAAGATATGATAGGGGAGCGACCCACTATCATTAATAGAGGAGCACCCAACATAAAGAAAAAAATAACACATAGCTGTACTAACGAAGTGAAAATCAATAATCACTTTGGATTAAGTGAAGGTTTTTACAGATGCGGCACCTGTTTGGCATGTAAGAATACGGGTTCAAAAAAAACTGTTATAAAACAATTTACAGATCATAAAACGAACAAACAATACAAACTGAGGGGAGTTACGTCATGTAACTCCAAAAACGTTATATATTTACTTATTTGTCCATGTGGTCTATATTATGTGGGGAGAACCACAAGACCCGTTAAGATTAGAGTAATGGAACACATTAGAAATATTCGAAAAGGCTTTGAGAAACATACAGTATCAGCTCATTTTAAAGATTCACATAACTGTTCCCCAGCCAATCTCCAATTTTTGGTGTTACAGGTAGTGACACCAAATTGGCGAGGCGAAGATTTCATTAAAAGGATCAGTCAAGTGGAGATGAGATACATCTTTATGTTAAACTCTCTTGTCCCCAAAGGCCTTAATCAGGACTTTGAGTTATGTCATTTCTTACGTTAAACGACGTTCATTTCGAATTTTAGAGAAAATCTCCCATATTTTGATGCTGAGTTATTTATGGTTTTAATCATGTGCCCATCACGTTTATTTTATGTGCCTATTGTCTATTTTACCATATATTAGCATATTTATGTGTGTTTTTACATATATTGTGAATTTTAGAGCTATTTTTACGACTTTTAGAATTTTTGTGCCCCCAGCCATATATTTATAGTCTTGTTGTCCCCCTGGAGGGGGTTTCTTGGACTCTCTGGTGCTGGTTAGGCCATTTTTTGGGCCCTGATGGTTCTTATGTTTTTTGTTATGGTATATGTTTTTTTCTTTTTCAGTGTTGTGTGTGAAGTGTACACGTCGTGTACTGAATTTTTTGTACTGCCCCTCGGCGTATGTGGCGCTTTTTTCCATCGGGTCTTTTGAACGTCCTTATGGTTGGGGTTCCTCCCTGCTCTGTCTTTTGGGGGAGGGTGGAGCGTCCGGCCTGGTTTGGATGCGGTGCTTTTGGGGGGAATGTGCGAGGAATCTTCGCGATTCTGAAGAGCAGACGGAAGTGCGTGCGCTCCAGGGTGGAACGCGGAAATGGAGACTAACGCTGGTGGAATTAGTGCGTCTTGGAGTGAGCGGAAGCGCATGCGTTCCAGGATGGAACGCGGAAGCGGACGTCAGTGCCGGTGGAACCTATGTGTCTCACTGTGGATCACGAGAATGGGTCTTTTTACATACAGATTGACCCATAACTAGTTACACCTGCTCCCATTCACCTGAAATGAATTGTGAAAACTAATTATCTGGAGTTACCAGATGCCCTGGGTTATAAATACTAACCCTGTCAGGGGGAGCGCACCTATATTAGTGCTTTTCCCATTTATTTGTGTTTTTATTTTATTTTTTATTTTTCTTTTACAACTGATGAAGCCCTAAAGGGTGAAACGCGTTTTGTTATGCTATTTTTTGTTTCTTGTTTTTTATTTTATGTTTAATAAATATCCATTCAGGATTAAATTCCTCCTTCATTCAATGAGTCTTGCAGATTCCTACAAGTCATTATAGGGTATGACCTGTAAAACACCCAGGACCCTAAAGGAATACCAAGACCTGAGAGAAGCCAGTTATTAAAGGTTATCGGCATCCAAATATTGGAGAACCTACGGACGATCCAGGATCCCGAAAGGATATCAAGGCCGTAAGACGAGTCTACCTCTGAGAGCTATTGGGTGAGCCATAGAAACACCCACAGGCGAAGTGATCGAGCCTAATGAGGCTCTGGAGAGAGTGTGAGTGGATTCATTCCCCCCCTTCATTTTCCCATCTGTTGTTATGACTGGACTTCACTATTATATTTTTCCTTTGTTCTAGGAACTTTTCTCATGAACTTTCAATCAGCTTATACAGTCATCACTATTGTATGGTACATTTCTGTATTATCAAATATCCCTTTGTATTATTAGATATTTCCCCTAGACCGCGTACGCGGACACGCCGATCACCTATTTTTCTTTTTTCTGTTGATTTGGTGCGGATTGGGACCGCACTTTTGGTGCTTTGGGCAACGGGGTTATATTTTCCATTTTTGCTCTAGTGTCCGTTCCCCACAATTTTTTTGTTATATACAGAATGTGCCTGTAAACATGTAACACAGTGACTATATACAGAATGCTCCTGTAAACATGTAACACAGTGACTATATACAGAATACACCTGTAAACATGTAACACAGTGACTATATACAGAATGCACCTGTAAACATGTAACATAGTGACTATATGCAGAATGCACCTGTAAACATGTCACATAGTGACGATATACAGAATGCACCTGTAAACATGTAACACAGTGACTATATACAGAATGCGTCTGTAAACATGTAACATAGTGACTATATACAGAATGCACCTGTAAACATGTAACACGGTGACTATATACAGAATGCGCCTGTAAACATGTAAAACGGTGACTATATACAGAATGCGCCTGTAAACATGTAACACGGCGACTATATACAGAATGCACCTGTAAACATGTAACACAGTGACTATATACAGAATGCGTCTGTAAACATGTAACATAGTGACTATATACAGAATGCACCTGTAAACATGTAACATAGTGACTATATACAGAATGCGACTGTAAACATGTAACATAGTGACTATATACAGAATGCACCTGTAAACATGTAACATAGTGACTATATACAGAATGCGACTGTAAACATGTAACATAGTGACTATATACAGAATGCGCCTGTAAACATGTAACATAGTGACTATATACAAAATGCGACTGTAAACATGTAACATAGTGACTATATACAGAATGCGACTGTAAACATGTAACATAGTGACTATATACAGAATACACCTGTAAACATGTAACATAGTGACTATATACAGAATGCACCTGTAACCATGTAACATAGTGACTATATACAGAATGCGACTGTAAACATGTAACATAGTGACTATATACAGAATGCACCTGTAACCATGTAACACAGTGACTATATACAGAATACACCTGTAAACATGTAACACAGTGACTATATACAGAATGTGCCTGTAAACATGTAACATAGTGACTATATACAGAATGCACCTGTAAACATGTAACACAGTGACTATTTACAGAATGCACCTGTAAACATGTAACATAGTGACTATATACAGAATGCACCTGTAAACATGGAACATAGTGACTATATACAGAATGCACCTGTAAACATGTAACATAGTGACTATATACAGAATGCACCTGTAAACATGTAACACAGTGACTATTTACAGAATGCACCTGTAAACATGTAACACAGTGACTATTTACAGAATGCACCTGTAAACATGAAACATAGTGACTATATTACCTACATATTTATTTTCTGGGTTAATCTGTATAATTGTGTTTTGTTTTTTATTAACTTGCATTTTATTACTTTGTATTTCTGTAACGACTGTAACAATTCAATGCTCTTGAACCCAGGACATACTTGAAAACGAGAGAAATCTCAATGTATCATTCCTGGTAAAATACTTTATAAATAAATAAATAGATAAATAAATAAATAAACTGTTCACGGAACCAGAGCTGGATCCAGTCACAAGATTCAGGAGGGACACCCTACCAGTTTTGGCTAACAGCTGGTTTTCGGTTCATAGTGCCAGGCAGAGCGAGTGCTGGATCTCAGGCTTTGCTCATCACATTCACTCCCTCCAGACCATTGTCAGTGAGAATGTATTTTCTCTATTTTTCTCTATGCATTGTACTTGGTTGGTATTGTGGGAAAGCGCATACTCTTTCCAATGATACCTCGTATGACCATGTATATTGTATGGAACCGTAGATACAGGGGTTCAAATGATCCCTGTATCACCTTCAATTGCAGCTCAGGGAGGGCAAACGCCCCCTTTGCCCCCTCTTTGGATAAACCAGTGCTTGGTACCTCCTAATCTGACTCATACAAGGCCAGTACTATGGACTTGTGGGATACCGGATATATCAAAGGATCTCACAGGTCCAGCAGTGGTATTCTGCCATGATATTCCTAGTTGTGCCCGTCATGATAAGAACCTGTGATCCAGACCCCATCCATTCAAAATAATCTGTTTAAAAATACTACAGCATAAAACTGGGAATATTCCTGAATATATTTTTTACCATATAATTAATTTTAAATGATTTTTTTAAAAAAAAACCACTAGTTCCTGACAGTAGTTTACTGGAAAATCCCTTGGTAGTGAAGGGGTTAATATATATTCATCAGGAGACAGCATGCTGTGTTATATGTTTACTGCCATTTTAGCGATGTCCTCATATAGGACAGTGAGATTATATACAGTGAATACACCTGACTCTATCACGTTCTATTGATGCACAGTGCTCACAACCTGGTGTTTAGTGAACCTTCAGCCTTCTGTACGTCTGCCACGGATTGGTACCGGGTTGGTACCGGGTTGCAGGTATGAGCCCAATATGCAGTGATACACCACATGGAAGGGATTGGTTTATACAATTCAAGAGGGTTTATTAAGCAGCTATACAAATGGATGGGATAGTGGATACTGTAGGATAAGGAGGTGGGAACTTGACAAACCATTAAGCTGATGATGAGGGGACAGGTCAGGAATGGGGCTGGCTGGATACCGGCAGGAACGGGAGACAAGGAGGCTGGCAGGAACAGGAGGCACGGAAGACACGACGAGGAGCCTGGATGGCATGAGGAACTAGCATGGCTCCAGGAAGTTGGATGGCATGAGTAACTCTGGATAATATGAGGAACTCTGGAGGGCACGAGGAACTCTGGAGGGGATGAGGATCTCTGCATGGCATGAGGATCCCTGGATGGCACGAGGTACTGGGATGTCACGAGGATCTCTGGATGGCATGAGGAGCTACGGAGGGCATGAGGAAGTTGAATGGCGCAAGGAACTCTGGGTGGCATGAGGAACTATGGATGGCACGAGGAACTTTTTTTTTTTGAGAAAGGATTTTCCCAGGAAGGATACATTGAGATTTCTCTCGTTTTAAGTATGTCCTGGGTGTCGAGTATGTACCGTTAGGTGTCTTGCCCCAGGACACTTACTGGAGAGGTTGCTCGCTGGGATCAAACCCATGTCTCCACAGGCTCTCTACACGCAGAGCAGTGATGTTACCTCTACTCCACCCAGCCGGTAATTATGGATGGCACGAGGTATTGGGACGGCACGAGGAACTCTGGGTGGCACAAAGAACTCTGGATGGCATGAGGTACTGGGATAGCACGAGGAACTGGAATAGCAAGAGGAAGTCTGGATGGCAGGAGGTACTGGGATGTCATGAGGAACTCTGGATGGCACGAGGAACTCTGGAGGACACAAGGAAGCAGGAGATCTGGACACAGAGGAGCAAGCTAGGGTAACGATTGGGGGTGCAGGGAAACAATGGGCTTCAGGATCAGGAATACACAGGAGACTTCATTGTGAGGGGCTACAATACTAAAGCACTGACTGAAGGGTGGAGCCGCTGTTTTCTGTGCATGAGTGTGCTTGCTGAGGTAGGGAAGACCAGGAGTGGATATAATGAGAGCTGGGATGTAGTACCAGGCTACTCCAAAACCTGGTCTGGCATATAGAAACACAAAGAGGTCTGCTGGATCACAACGCTGCTATACCAGCTCAGCCGTGGCTCTCCTTAAAATGATCTTGTGGTGCCGGGCATGGACCGCGACAGCGTCAATACCTCAAGCATTAGGCATTAATCTGTGTTCACACCAGAAATCAGGCATCACCTAGAGGTTTCAGTAGCAGGGGAATGCCATTTCTGATACTTTGTTGCCATGCGAGAGGAATGTTATCTGATTAAGAGCCTCGATACATTTAGTAATTTCGCATTCCGCACAAAGCTCTCCCTCCTCACTGGTTTTATTGGAGGCCATAACACGGCATAACATTATAACCGAGAGATTAGCCATCTTTGTTGTCCGACCAATATGCCCACACACCATTATGATCATAATAACTTTAAAACGCGAGAAAAACTCGATGGAAATATGAGCTGTGGGATTTAATTTCCTTGTAAGCCGAGATGAGTGTTTTAAGAGATCAAAGGGACTTTGTGCTTTGTGCGTGATCTACGATAACGCTGGAACAGATTATGATTCTGTCATTCATTTGTTTTTCTGCGCAATATCCACTTCTAAAAATAATGCTCCCTGGTACTCAGAGACGAATTAACACATAAATGGAAATTTCTCCGCAGCGTAAATCTCACTCCAGTTCATTTTCATAGTATCTCATAAAAAATGCGTAGAATGGGCTGTTACGTTACAGTTTTAATCTGATTTTCTTGTTTATAAATATATAGTATTTTTTTTTTTCATCTTCGTATGTAAATCTTGTTTTTCTGCAATCTGAATGTCTGAAAAAAACATACGGTGCAGGGACGTGCAGTCAGGGGCAGCAAATGAGGCAGGGCCTCACCTGCCATTCCAGTAAATTAATGTGCTGTTGTGTTTGTAATGTATTTAATCTGTAAAATGAAAATTTTATATTCAAAAAAGTTCACATACATACCTGCTCCACGCTCCCTCGCTGTCCTTCTCTGTCCTCCGCTTTTTTTTTCTTTCAGTTTGCCAGCTGCTGTATTATGGCACCCTGCTGGCACTCGGTTATTATTGCATACTGGAATGTATATGACACACTGGTATTATGGTACACTGCTGGCACTCTGGTATTATGGCAAACTATAATGTATATGCACTCTGGTATTATGGCATACTGCTGGCACTCTGGTATTATGACACACTGGTATTATGGTACACTGCTGGCACTCTGGTATTATGGCACACTGGAATGTATATGGCACACTGCTGGCACTCTGGTATTATGACAGCAGCCAGATCCTGGGGAGCACTGAACCGGAACCTACGTAACCCGTGTATATTTGGCTCTGATACCAGTCAGTGCATCACCAGCAAAATGACCTCACCGCAATTCACTGTTACGGTGCAGTTCAAGTTTTTCAACGTATGCAAAATGTAAGAATTCTACGATAAAAATGGTGAATTTCTAAGCAGCGGTGGTTTTATGCATCGAACATAAATGTGACGCTGGGAAATGGATAAACTGGTGCAAATAAACAAGGTATAAAAGATCTACAGGTCAGTCTCCACTTATCTGGAATTCTAAGATCCAGAAGATTCAGAAAAATGTGAATTTTAGGAGCCATCCGGATTTTAGTATTTCCAGATTAACCCCTTCACTTTGTGATAGTGTATACACGATCAGCGGTAGCAGACACAGAAGTCTGAAATCGTGTTAACACCATCTGGGGCTGTGCTGTGTGACTGCAAATTAAATTTCTTTGTTGCAAACCAATTTTGTTTGCTTTTGGGCTCCAGAAGGTGCTCCCAAAGTTTTTGCCCTGTGGGCATAATGCTCGAGGTGCTAAAACTGGTTAAAATTGGCTAAGAAATGTCCTGACATTGTATTGTATTATTTATAAAATCAATAAAATTGTGTTATTAAAGAAATGTCCTGACATATAAGGCTTTCCCCAGCCGACACGGAGACACAAGCTGCAGTTTAGACTGCAGTAACTCCATTTGGCCAGCAGATGGCGCCATCTCCCTGCCAGATAGGTTATTACAGTAAGGAGTTCATTGGGAATATTCCCAGATATTTCTTACTGTATAATTAATTAAAAATCATTTTCCAAAAATGCACTGGTTCCTCACAGTGGATTTTTGGAAAAATCACTTGGATGTGAAGGTGTTAAGGATGCTCCGGGCTGCCGTTTGGGAACCTGTTGCTGCCATTTGGAAACCTGGCCCCCGAGCATTGCAGCAGACCATGGCAGACAATGGGAGCCTCTGGGCAGCCCCAGCATGTGACAGCTGCTCAGAGCCATGCTGGCTCCATGCATCATGTCCATGGAGTATCCCTACACAGCCCTCACATCGTGCGTATATGCAGTTGGCCGCTGCAGAGGGGGGGGGGGTTGAAGCTCTCCTGTTGCAATCTCCTTCCATTAAACCATTTGTTGATGCCAGATTTTGAAATCCAAAAGAACCTTAAATTCTGGAATGTTTGGGGTCCTGATCAGTCCAGATAAGGGGTGCTCAACCTGTAGTTGTCTTTTGTTAAAGGTATGTTCTATACAACACAACAGGACCATTTCAAATTGTCCCCGTTGTTTTGTGAGGGGCTTTAAAGGGAAAAATCACATTTCTTTCCCACAGCCCAGTCAATCAGAGAACCGGAAACTTTACTTCCTGGCTCTTGCACTTGAAAATGTGCGTTTTGAGGATATTTTCTTTACTTAAAAAAAAAAGCAAAACCAAAACCTGAATTGATATTTTTTAATGTCATTCATAAATGCAAAGAGTATACCTATATATAAATTATTTTTCTTACAGCATTCTTTTCATACTAGCCATTATATTGTACTGGAGTATCTAAAAAGAAAACTACTCCTGATTACATTGATTGAACAGTTCACTTTCCCTCTTGTATCTTGCTTTAATTAACACTTGTTGTGTCAAAAACACTATGCAAAGCGGAGCCCTCCCACAGAGACACAGCTATAACATGTTCTTACATTGTTCGAGATGTTCCTATTGCCTTGGAATCTTTCATTATGCATCATTATACTATGTTATTTGTTTGATACATAAAAACTTCATCCTAAATCACATGCTCTACCTTCTGGATTTCAAGAATAAAAACTTCTAACAATAACAACTTCTAACATTTTAAAAGTGACTGTTGCCCTTTGGTTGTTCTTTCTGTTTCACTACCAAGTTCTTTTTGTTGCCAAAACTTTTGTCATAAAACTTATTTAAAACATGGGATGCCAAAGGTAAAATGCCAATTTTGCCAAACTATTGTCCTTATTAAATAGCTGAAAGAGTAAAATAATGTAAATCTCCTCATTCGTCATGAACTGGTTTTTCCTTTACAGAAATATCACTGTGTTGAAAGGTTCTAAACTCTAGATGGAGTTCCTTATCTGGCACAATGTCACACAGGGTCTGCATTATCAGCATACAGGCAGAAATGGCCTTTGTGTCAGTAAATGTGCTTCAGACAGATAATAAAATGGTAAGATCTCCTGCTTATGGGAGGTTGTAGTGATCGGAATGAGATTATTAGCAATGCAATATCTGAATGTGCTGCATAATGCCTGTGTATGGCAATTACAGCAACACCTTGTTTCTGTATGTGCTGCATAATACCTGTGTATGGCAATTACAGCAACACCTTGTATCTGTATGTGCTGCATAATGCCTGTGTATGGCAATTACAGTAACACCTTGTATCTGTATGTGCTGCATAATGCATGTGTATGGCAATTACAGCAACACCTTGTATCTGTATGTGCTGCAATATGCCTGTGTATGGCAATTACAGCAACACCTTGTATCTGTATGTGCTGCTTAATGCCCGTGTATGGCAATTACAGCAACACCTTGTATCTGTATGTGCTGCATAATGCCCGTGTATGGCAATTACAGCAACACCTTGTATCTGTATGTGCTGCATAATGCCCGTGTATGCAATTACAGCTACACCTTGTATCTGTATGTGCTGCATAATGCCTGGGTATGGCAATTACAGCAACACCTTGTATCTGTATGTGCAGCATAATGCCTGTGTGTGGCAATTATAGCAACACCTTGTATCTGTACTGTACAGGGATTTACACTCATTATAACCACCTGAATCTTATCCCTGTACAGCAGCGACTGACCCCACAGCTCTCCCTTTATTCTGACAAATCCCTGGCTGCTGGAATGCAGCAGTAAAGTTGTTCAGCTTTTTGTTACAGTGAGGGTGGGGACTGCTCCTTGTAGCTTCTTTTTAGTAATCTAGGGTGACTTGACTGAGATCTAGGCTTGTGCACCGATTTTTTTTCGGTTCGATTCGGTTCGGCTCGTTCGGATGTTTAAACTTTTCGATTCGGCTCGTTTCGACCGATTTCTGTTTCGATTCGGTTCGGTTCGACTCGTTTTTCGTGTACATTTTTTTTCGGAATATCGACCATTTTTCGTATTTTCGGGTCACTTAGCTCGTTTTTTGTATCAACTTTTCGAGATTTCGGAAATTTTCGTATTTTTCGGAACCTCTGTTCTCGTTTCAAAGTTTGGTAGTCCCTGAACCAAAGAGGAGGAGCTGCTCGCGTGTAAATTCACATATATATAGCAGAGGCTGTCAGCAGGATCTGCCCAATTATTCAGAGGAAAAAAATGTGAACTGTTTTTTACAGTTTCTGTTATATGGTTAGGGTAGGATCTTGGGTTCCTGCAGAGGTTTGGCCAGGACAGGTGTTAACCTCTTAATTAACCTCAACCAAGAGATGTCCTTTTGGTTTAATTCTTGGACATAGAGTATTGAAGATCACTCCTGAATTTCCCAACAACTTTGAAGTGGACAGTCATCAACATCGAATTTCAGAATAAAACAGCTGGAACCGAAATCACGAATAAAACCGAAATCATGAATAGAGTGAAAATAAATTTCGATTTGACTCATTTCAAGTCCATTCGAAAATTCTGAAAATTTTTCGTTTCGGCTCGGAAAACTTTTCGGATCTGCCATTTTCGGATCTAAAACTTTTCGGAAAATCGGCCGCATCCGAAAGCACATCCCTACTGAGATCTCATAGAGCATTTTGATTCTCTCGAGGGAGTGCACTAATCCTGCGCTGCAAAGATCTGCAAATGACGCTTTGTATGCATTTTACATGGTTATTCACAGAGATCCGAATTGCTGGCGAAAGGTAACCGAACAGTGAAATTCAGCGTTCGGTTACCTTTCCTGGCCATTCAGCTATTCAGAGAGCAGGCAGTTCGCCAAATCCTGGCGAATTGCCTGCACATACGGTGCCTGTTCGGTGCCTGTTCGAGGGCAGTGAAATCCCCATAGAGAAGCAATGCTTCGGCTATTCAGAGAACACAAACCAGCAGTGAAAAGTTGCCGAATTGCCCTGCTGTTCGGTGGTTTCAATTGACAGGTTTATTCAGGCGAATCCCATAGGCTTCAATGTTAAAAATATTCCCGTTTTAATATAATATCTAATAAACCGTTGATTATAATATTCTGCAGTAAAGAGTCTCTTTATTTATTGATTTTTTTAGTTTATTTTAGGCATTTTTCTGGATTTTTTTGTGAAAATGATTTTTTCGGGGTTTTTTCACACCTCTGTGCTGGTTACCGGTTTCGCTCATCATGTTTAGATGCGTTTTGAAGCCTTATTTTAGTATATGACCCAGACATATTATATATTGTTCTTTGCGGCAGACTCGGCAGATTCATAATATGTCATTATTATATGTATACGTCATGTCCTGTCTGTATATTATAACAAAAAATGCAATAAAATTTGAATTTTCAATAATTTACAATGTGTAAAGTGTTTTTTTTCACTTTTTTAACATGCGAGCAATTGCGGTTATATTTTCTATAGGTTGCACTTGTTAAAAAAATTAGAAACGGGGAATCGTTACTTTTTTGGGGAAAATTACGTTTTTTTTAGCAAACGCCCCTCATAGAAAAAATCTTTAGTGCAGCATCATTGTTCACATTATAATTGAAATGGGAACAATATTGCTGCATTAATAAAACAAAAAAAAACAAAAAAGAAATTTTAATTTTTAATTTAAAAGTTTTTACATTTTATTTTTATTTTTAATTATTTTTATGTTACATGTTAAATGTTAATGTTTGGTATCATTGGAAAGGCCACACTCTGGCCATTCCAATGATATCAAACATTAACCCCTAGCTGTCACAGATAGGGAGTTCATTGGAACACCCTATCTCCCGATCTCCACCATAGGTGGCAGCAAGGGGTTAATAATGAAACTGGCGCCATCGCGCTATGCGCGATGACGCCAGTTGTTAGGGGAATGTCCCGGAAGCTTGGCCGACATCCAAGATGTCGGCCAGCTCTGGGAGGGGACCGCGATACGGCGCATGTTAGCGCCATATCGCGATCCAGCCCCATAGGGGTTAAAGACAGCCTCCGCTTGGAAGGGCAGGCTGTGCCCTTCCAAGTGGTACCTGTCTTGATCCGATGGCCCGCACGGACGGGGAGGGGGAGAGGTCCGAAGGACCTCCCCCCTCCCCTTCAGGCACCTTCCCCGCAATGGCGGGGGGGGGGGGTGCCTGAAATACCTGGGGTGCCTGAAAAAAATCGTGCGCGCCGGGGTCCTGGAGGCTGGGCTGACTTCGAGGATGTCATCCCGCACCGGGGGGCCGCTGCGATCGGCCAGAATCCCAGCCGGTCGCCGCTGCACAGGGAGGACGCGCTCAGCGTGTCCTCCGCAGGGAAGTAGCCATGTGGCATGGAAAGGGTTAAATTTTAAGTTTTTTCTTTTTTCTGTAACAGATCTTTTCATTATCATTCATTGGATTTTATGTGTAAATTTCAGACATTTTCGTTCTGTAGTTTATTTGCAAACAGCGTTTCACTTTTCAAACATTCAAGCGTACTGTTTTTGTTTTTTCTCACTCCATTCGTCTGCGGTGTCGGCTTTTTCCGGCGGCTGCTCTGCGCTCTGATCGGCGGCTGCTCGGGTTTCTCCGGCGTGTTCAGCGAGGTTAAACCAAATGTTTTTGCGGGTTTCAGTGTGCGTTCGCTGGGTTTTGCGGTGAGTGTTCGTCGGGTTTGTGCCGACTTTTCCCTGCACTACGACGGTCCTGTGATGCTTGCTGAATACACCGCAGGGTCGCCGAAATGGGATCGCCAAATAGCACCGAATTGAAGAGAACGAAAAGTCAATGTACGTGAGGTGACGTGTCGATTCTCTTTGAATAACCCTGTTAGTTTTTCTTTGAATTGATTTGCCAATTCCTACATACAACTTGTCAGTATTGAAAGGGTTAATCCATGCTTCTGTTTTGCCGTTATTTTTATTCCATTTTCAGTTATTTTTATAGTAAAAATCCACGGGTAACAACCTGATTTCTTCAAAAGACAAGCAAACCCTCCGGGGACCATCCATGATACTATTCTGCTTTTCCTTCCGTTCTGATATAAAATAATGATTGAATGGCACCTGGCAATGAAGCGATGTACATACTACACTCAACAAGAGGCTCAGGCAAACCTCACGGATTCATAGTGGAATACGGTCTAATTAATGAGAAGTCTTAACAATATGATCACGATGGACAATTTCAATCACAAGCAATATAAATGACTCGATCAACAACCCTAAACTTTAAAGGGACAATGTAGCAAAAATTGAGTTTTTTTGGCATTAAATAATTGGACAGCTTCTGCCCAATTACAATTTATTTATTTTTTACTGTTTTTGATGATTTTACTCACCTTTTCTCCCTCGCCGCGCGCTGCTCCTCCTCTTCGGCTCAGGGACTCCCAAACCCAGAAGTCCCTGAAGCCTTTCTGCACAATTTGTGCTCCTATACAACGCGCGCAGTGTAGGTTCCGCAAATTGCGCAGCGCTATGGGACTCACACACAAGTTCCGTAGCGCCTGCGCAGAGCGATGGATCGGAGCTGCACGCGCATGCACAGATCTGATCCATCGCTGCCTCTCTGAGAACGCTCGCTACAGCAATTGGTGTCAGAGGGTGACGTCGGCCGCTCTCTGTGTGTGATATCACTAGTGACCGATCTGGTGACCAGCAGGCGGGAAATTAAAAAATCCCGGCTGCTGGTGATGCTGGGTGGGGTGGAGGAACTCCTCCTCTTTACCTCACAATTTCATTGGATCGGAGGAGATGGGGGGGAGACTCTACATTTATAAAGTGGTCAGGATGAGTAGAGCGTTCCTTTTAAACATGTTAAATCACAATATCGCCTCCAGAAATACACTGTAGAACCCTGATAACTTCATAGAAGATCCTATTAGAGTTAATTGTAGAGATGTGCATTCGCTTCGGGATTTGGAACGAAATTTGATAATTCGTATCGATACGATACGATACGAATTCAAAACGAAACGGTACATAACTAATATATTTTGTTTTACACTGTGTCATCATCATAAAAGAAAAATTTGAATAATTGATATCAACTATCAAATTGATATCAATTGTAGAATTGATCTTAACTACAATACAAGTAATAGTCAGCAAAGGACTTTATGAAACAAATTAATTTTGTTTCACTGTTTAATTTGACTCAAACGCTAAATCTGTGACACAGCTTAAAATTTAACCCTAGCTTTTCTTTTAACAACAAAATTTGTTTCATTGGGGTTTTATCTAATGATCCAAAATTCAAATTGATATCAACTATCGAATTGATATATGAAATTCGAATCGATTTGAAGTTTCAAAACAAAACGAAATACGTTACGAAATTCCGAAAACAAAATGATTTAAAAAATTTCTAAAGAAAAGGAATTTTTCAACCATGCACATCCCAAGTTAATTGTTTGTGTTTACACAAGATACACCTTGAATTGTAATGAAGGGCTATAACACTGCACACCTCAGAATACATAACACACACCGATAGATATAAATAGATGATATCACCGAGTCCGATGCATAAAGGCGCCGGAGCATTTAATCATCTCTTACCTGTATAACTTGGAACATGCTAAGCAATGCCAGCTGTTCTGCTGTAGGTACCGGAGGTACGCAGCTGCATGCAGTAATTGGGGTCCGGGGAATAAGCAGTGCTGTAGGGGCTGTTTGTTTTAAAACCGGACGCCTAATTAGTTTTGCAGCTTGGAAGCATTTTTCGCTAATACTCCGAGGAATCCGGACAAAAACTGTAAGACTGGATTCGGGAACCTGTGATATTTCTTAGATGGTGGAGATTCGTCATCGTCATGTGCTGTTTTGCGTTTGAAATTTGCTTCTTATTGGAAATATTATGGAAAAAAAACTCATATTAGGCATGCAATTGTATGTTATTTTGTGCATTAGAAGAAAGGCTGGCCATTCCGTACAAAGCAGTATTTATTTATAATTTTATATCGGCCACCCCCTAACCGCAGTGAGAAACGCAGTGTAATTTTACGCTTCCTCCTATGGCAGGACTTTGCCTGTTTGGATCAATGGTTGTAGGCTGATAGAGAGACTGGTAAATTGGGGGTCTGAATACTTCAAGGAGTTATATGTTTTTTTTGGAAAACCACCAAGTCAGGCAGTAGGGAGGATGTAAGTAAGGGGTTAGTACCTAGGGTGGGTGTCCCTGGGCAGAAAGGCTGCCTTGTCGCCATCAGTATACAGAAGGAGGACTGATTCTGGCTCAATGTCACCCAGTCAATAGCCTGTGCTCCTTGTAGGTTGACTACAGAACTTAGACTGACTTTATTCTTAGTTTACAATGGGACAACAAACACAGGGGACGGACAGCCCAACAAAGATAATACTCGTCCCAACATTACCATACTGAATATCCACCACATGTTATACACACATGTCTTGATGCAAAAGATATAGGAAGGCAGCTCTGTCCCCAGCATGTCATTGATTACAGAACTGGTTTCGAACAGTTCCTGGGGGAGTTGGCAGAGATCTGGTTTAAGCCAGTTCCTGGTAGGGATGAGCGTTCAGTTCGGATCGGTTCGGAGTTCGATTCGAACATCGCCGTTCGGCTGTTCGTCGAACTCCGAACATTTCCGCGTGTTCGCCGCATGTTCGCCCACACTGCCAGGCTATCAGCGACAGTGTATATCAGTGAGTTGTAGGAGATTTCTGGGAATTTGAATCTGTCTTGGCACAGCCTGTTATCAGTGTGTATCAGTGAGTTATACCACAGTTCAGCAAATTAGAATCTGTCTTGGCACAACCTGTTATCAGTGTGTATCAGTGAATTATCACACAGTTCAGCAAATTAGAATCTGTCGTGGCACAACCTGTTATCAGTGTGTATCAGTGAATTATCCCACAGTTCAGCAAATTAGAATCTGTCTTGGCACAGCCTGTTATCAGTGTGTATCAGTGAATTATCCCACAGTTCAGCAAATTAGAATCTGTCTTGGCACAGCCTGTTATCAGTGTGTATCAGAGAGTTATACCACAGTTCAGCTGTAATGTCCAGGGTCCAAGGAGGCAGGCAACAGGACCCTGGAGGAGCCGTTCCGCCTGGCCGGGTGCCAGGAGCTCCGGCTGCACTCGGCACGTTCGCATGTAATCAGGGGGTGGGGCGCACCCTGATGACGCGGCGCTGCCGAGCTTCAGAGGAGCAGCGCGCGCATCAGCCCTTGCCTTGTCGTGAACTTGCATTGCTGCATCGCTGCTGTTATAATTAAGTTTGTTTATCTGATATTGACCCTGCTGTTCTGAGGCCCCAAATTGTTGCCGACCTTTTGCCTGAACTTCGACTACTCTCTCTCTCTCTCTCTCTCTGCCTGTACTGTTGCCTCATGGTGCTGTTAGTGAGTTGCATATCGCTATCATATACTGTCGTGCAGTACTAAGTGTCCTTACGCTGCTTGGAAGGGTCTGTCCATACAACCACACTTGCTCTGTGTTCCTGTCTGGTTATCTGCTGCCTGTCATTCAAGGTGTGTGTTGCATATCTCTGCCATATACTGCTGCGCAGTACAAAGTGTCCCTACGCTGCTTGCAAAGTTCTGTTTATACAACCACCCTTGCTCTGTGTTCCTGTCTGGTTATCTACTGCCTGTCAATTAAGGTGTGTGCTGCATATCTCTGTTGTATACTGTTGTGCAGTATACTCTTTTTCAGTTTGCCTTTTTCCCTGGCCTCTGTGGCTGCTAGAGGTTAGGGTTAACTGTCCCGACCATTCTAAGGATCGGAGGGCTAGAGGTCTGTTGCCAGGGATCCAATCAGGTCTGTCCTGGGGAACGTTACATCAGCAAATTAGAATCTGTCTTGGCACAGCCTGTTATCAGTGTGTATCAGTGAGTTATACCACAGTTCAGCAAATCGGTTGCACTTCAACAGGTTGCCCTTCATCCAGCGTGCTTTCTGAAAGGACGTTTAGTGCCGCTGGAGGTTTTGTCACAGAAAAAAGAGTGCGTCTGTCCACCGATTCTGTAGACCGGCTGACATTTATAAGAATGAATCAGTCCTGGATCAGCAGCTATCAATCCCCTGATGCTGACATAACTCAATAGATCGGGATGTCTTCTGCTTTCCCAAAACCTCCACCACTGCACTCTTCCACAATACCACAGAGGAGTTACGGTGTGAAGGCACTTGCTGCCACCAAAGGCAAAATATTTGGGTGCACAGACGCCTGTACCAGATTCATATCATTTTAATATTTGACCGCAGGGTCCAACCCTGCACTCTTCCACAATACCACAGAGGGGTTACGGTGTGACGGCACTGTTGCCGACACTAAAGGCCCAATTTTAAAGCACCTATTGTTACTTTCATCTAAAGCCTGCATAAGTTTCACCATAATTTAGCCAAAAAAATCACTAAACTTTTCTGCATGTCCTAAAACGTCTCCTCTTTTCATACAGGCTGCCGCCCCAAGCAGTTGTTTATGAACAGATTAAAGGAAAACCATTTACCGTCATTTGAAATGTAATTTTTTTATTTTTAAATGTTTCTATACATCCTACAAATCCGCCATTTCACAGACAGGTTATGGGGACCTCTTAGACACGATATTTGAAGGAATTTTTCGTTTTTATTCTTAACCTTTATTTCATGGAAAACTCACTGTTCCTTTAAAAACTTTTTTTTTACTTTTTCTCCTTGTTTCCTGTCCCCCAGGGCACTACCCTACCCACATACACCTCTTATGGCAAATATCTAGCATATATGCCCTCTTGGAGGGCACTCCAAAAATCGAACGTTCGGGTCCCATTGACTTACATTGAGTTCGGATCGTGTTCGAGTTCGAACTCGAACTTTTGAAATTGTTCGAGTTCGAAGTCGAAACGAACACGGGGGCGTTTGGCTCATCCCTAGTTCCTGGAGGACAAGACAGGAACACTGAGAAAAATTTAGGATAGAAAAGGAATGTCAAATAAGGGAAGTGGCACTGCCTACACACATAGGCGACTCTACAGGGGGGCAAGGGGGGGCAATTGCCCCCCCTAGGTTATTCCTTGCCCCCCATGTGCCCCCCCCCCACCAAAAATCAGCTTCCAGCTTACCACACTTATTCGGACCAGTGTATCTCCGTCCCTGTGCATCGTATATGGACGATCTAGGTGTCATTGGAAAGAGCAGATTCTGGCCTTTCCAATGATACCCATCATGACCATATTCCGTTTGAAATAAAAGTCAAAAACATTAAAAAATAACAGGCACTTAAACTTAAGCATTTTCACAGGGTTGAAATGTCTCAGCAGTGAAGTGGTTAATGTTCAGACTATACATTACATTGTGTTTTACATTAGTTTTTGCCTTGGTTTAGTTGTATATTAAGGGTTAATGGGTAGGCTTCATCCCTCACATTATACATTTTATTTTTTCCTTGATTAATGGCATTTTAGGGGTTAATGTGTTAGCTATATGCATCACAGTGTATTCATTTCATGTTTTACCTTGATCAATGGCATTTTAGGGGTTAATGAGTAGGCTAAATGCCACATTGTTTATTATTTTTATTGTATTTCCCTGGGTTTATGGCATTTCAGGGGTTATTATGGAAGTTAGAATCTAAAGGGTCTAATCATCTTTAGATCCTCTGCTTTTTGTCACATTTCGGGGAATTTATTTTGCCGAAAGTAAAGTGTATTCCCTATTTAGCGAATGGTCACTGTAATTTGCTAAAAGTGGAGTCGCTGAAGCAGCAATCAGACATTCAGCAAAAACTGCCGAACTGCGGCAAATAAAATATCATGTTAATACAATAAAAAGGCATCATTGCATCACATTACTCTGGGGTTTTGTAATCTTATTTATATATACTTAATTAGGGCACTATTACCTGGTGTGAGTTAACCCTTGCGTCGGCATGGTTTTGCGTTAGCGCCAGGTTAATCGAGTCTAGCGCCTGACCAACAGATCGTTTGCCTCTCGCTACAAACGGGAAAAATCACTTGGCGCGTTGCTATTAGCGATTTGTAGCTCGAGCTTACTGTACTTTCCCCGTCCTTTACTTAACATGGGGAGCGCTAGAGATCTCTAGCGCTTTTGCAGCTAGCAGATCAGTTGGTGCCAGCGCAAATTTTTTGAGGGGCGCTAATTGCACCATTTTACCTACTGCTTAACCCTGGTGCTAACTCCAAAAAAACAGATCTTTGCCCAAAATTAACAGGCAATTGAAAGGAATGCAGCACAGGTGTTCTCTTGGCCCCATACACTATAGCAATGGATCTGGTCCGCATTGTCGTTGCTGTTGCAGTCGGCTCTATTATAAAAGTATCCTTTATCCACATATATCCTAATTCTAATATATTGCCTAATTTTTAGACATGTGCACAGCACAAAATTTCGTTTTGGACTAATGGATTAGTCCTAAAATGCAATTTATTTAGTTGCTAAAGAAATTCGTTTTCAGTTCTTTAGTATGAAAACTAATTTCATTCATCCGAAAACCAGTGGATACAATTTACTATTGTAGTGGCTCCTCAGAGGGCTGAGATCGCTGCTTGTTACAGTATCTCTCACTCTCAGCACAATGTGGGCCATATTACATAGTTGATGTTAACTTAACCAGAGCTGTTGCAAACTTACCAGAGCCATTATAGCCTATGGAGGTTCTGGTTAAGTTAGCACCAGCATTGTAATACTGCCCCATGTCAGGCAAAGCTGTTACAGTAACTGACTGCTGCTCATCACAGCGCTCAGAGTTCCAGTAAAACTAGTAAATAATATTTTTATATATAAGAGGTTAGAACAATATTATTTACTAGTTTTACTGAAACTCTGAGTGCTGTGATGAGCAGCAGTCAGTTACTGTAACAGCTTTCCCTGATAGAATGTACTGAGAGATAATATAACAAGCAGCCGATCTCAGCGCTCACAGCCACTGGATTTAAAGGGCTAAAAAAAGTCTTCTCTCTGTATAATGTTTAGAACATTCTCCTGCATTAATTAATACCCCTCTCTGTATAATGTATACAACATCCACCTGCATTAATTAATACCCCTCTGTGTATAATGTATACAAAATCCTCCTGAATTAATTTATGTCCCTCTCTGTATAGAACATCCTACTGCATTGGCATGTGGAGGGTGCAGAACTTCAGATGTTGCTCTCTTCTTTGCTGGTCTCCTTCACTCATCAATGTAATATCACAAAAAGGACTGAAACTAAAATGTAGTGCATTTTATTTTAGTTTCTTTCGTTTTTTGGAATGAGCAGTTTCGTATCTCTTGAGTCATACGAAAACTAAATTATCCCAAAATTCGGACTAAATTGTTTTAGTACTAAAACGAATGCACATGTCTACTAATTTTAAACATTTTATGCTGGGGGTTATTCATAGTATGGAAGCGTATGATTATTAGGGTGACTGTGTGGACCATGTTTAAAGGGACATGTGAATAAGTCTTGCCCTGAAACATGTATTATTTATATGCTGCAGCAGGGAAATTTTTGTCGCTCACCTGGCCTTCCTTTTGGATCTATTAAATGCAGTGTAATGATTCTACCTGCTGTTGGGAGGCATTTATCATGCAATGCCCATCAGCCTTAATATATGTGTGCATCAAACCATGGATGATACGGCCACCTTGGAGGATTTTAATAATGCAGGGGTGTGAGGTTATTCACTGGATGTGTTCATATTCAAGCTTGTGAGGGCGGGGGATAGGTATGGCCCGGCACTGGAAAAAAAACGTTCTATCCTGTACACAACCGCATTAGCGCTGGGTCTCAGCCCGGGTTTTAGAGTTTTCCTAGCGTGCGCCAAACGACCTTGTTCATGGACTACTGCAGACAAGATGATCTGTTTGTGGGTCGTCAGGCACTATGTTTTAGCAACTCACGCTACATGTTTCCTTTAGCGATGGTGTTTTAGCTCACACCAGGTGATAGGACTCTTAGTTTTATTCAGTGATATGATTTAGTGGTGAAAATTATTAGTGCCCCCCCCAGTTTTGACTGCGGTATCTTCTGTGCCCCCCCTAAGGCTAGGTCAGACGAGCGCAGTGCGAACGCGCGTTCTGGCGCACTTAATCACGGCCGCACTAGCAGCAAGTGCCAGGCAATGACGGCCAATATACGAAGTACGGTCGCACAAAAGTCCGGCTGCGCAACGCAAGTGGAAAACGAACGCATTTTTTCGAGAACGTTAAACTGCTAGTACTGACGTACAGAGTGCGCTGCGCCCGCTAGCGGCGTGTGTGCGTGAATTGGAGATGTCAGACACTGCTAATGTCCGGCCAACATAACGTCCAGATGCACAAAGTGTTTTATTGATGATCCGTACAAATGCGCATCGTATGACCGCCATCGCGTACTCCGTGAAAAAATGCGTCCATTCGTTCGAACGCACTTTTTCACAGACAACGCGAAAATGCGTTCGTCTGACCCTAGCCTTAATATTGTTCCTAGAGTCGCCACTGCCTACACAACACGACATTCTACCAAAAAATGCATCAGGGAGTAATACAGCACAAACATCGGGGAAGAGGGCACAGAAAACACAGACACCCTGTACCTAGAATTGTAAGTACAGGGTGACCTTTACATAAAAGAGGGCTGGGGAACAAGATGAAATATCAGGCCCACTAAAACCCATGGTCACACGCCTTCCAGAGGTATCTTCAGTTCCATGTACCCCAAATCATAAGTGACTACTACCGTCACGGAAAACACGCAATATTTGTATGTTAATGTTTTTGGGATATCACACTCCAAAAATGACCTGCTTGGCCTCCAGCATGGTCTACCTTAGGGAGGGGCTAAAGAGTTCAAGGCTCCACACTTTTGGGGGTCCCAAAGATGTAGAAAATTGATCCCGTTGTCAGTAGATGATTATTCTTTCCATTTGGTGTTCAATGTTTGGGCACTATGAAAGTTGGGGGGTTGCATTTTTTTTCTCGATCTCCCCTCTGTTTCATCTCTCATTCTGTCTCTATTTCTCGATGTCTCCTCTGTTTCGTCGCTCATTCTCTCTCCCTTTCTCACGCTCCCGTTTTTCCAGATTTAATGACATGCACCCCCCCGCGCCCCTCAATATGCCGTTTATCCAAATGACAGGGTCGAGCAGTTTCCTGTAAACCCTCAGAAGAAGAAAAAGAAAGAATATGTAACGAAAAAAAGGCCCTCTTTAAAATAAATAAATAAATAATCCACCCGGTGTTATTTAAGGACGCGGTATAATAATCTGTTACTCAATCATCCGAAATGTCAATTTTCACGGTTCATCGCACTTCCTTACCTTGAAATCAACTTTAACACGCCGAAAGTCATCTATAAAGGTCGCATCAAACAAAACGTAATTAGGAATAAAATGTAGCATTTGGAGAATAAATCTTTTTCATCTTATCAGCTGAGCAGCATCAATCTCGCCGATCAAAGCCGCCGAGGGGGGGGGGGGCATTCCCCTTTTCTCGCATTTCTTCATCTTTTATTTTTGCATCGCTTCTCTTTTGCCACCGTAGTTTTAAGTTGCGAGTTCAAAGAACCAATCAGAGATAATTTGGTCTGAACGTATATAAAAAATAAAATAATAACTTTAATTCAGCGCGCGGCGGAGACGTTGGCGCCTGAGCGAAGGTGTTCTGCAGCATCTAGTCAATGGGAATTTGCCGAGGTTTGAGCCTGACCCCTCTCGCATGTCAATTTCTTCATAGAAACGTCTAAAATCGAGATGCAGGGACATGAAAACACCTCAGCGTTCCCATAACATCAAAGCGAGAGCCCCAGCAGGGAGCCCGTGAACTCTATAGAGGCAACAGATGGTACAGCTTAACGTTCCAGCCTCATAGAATAAGTTAATCATAAAAATGAACATCCTGAGGGGGTCATCTGCGCATATCAGGGTCCCCTGCTATAGAATGCCAATTGGTTATTTCTGCATCATCTGCCTTATGATGGTAGGACGGCTCAGCCAAGTGGTCCTCTCTATTAACCGCTTCACTGCCAAGCATATTTTGTTGATATGTCATATCATGATATTAATTTCAAACACAGGATGCGCAGTTAATACCTAAATGTAGGATAAAGTAGCAACAGTGCGTACAGGGCCGGTGCTCCCACTAGGCAAGCTAGGCAACCGCCTAGGGCGCACTGCCAACTAGGGGCACAGCTGGAACCACCCCGTGTTACATTATTATACCCGTTCCTCATTGTGCGTCACGCAAAGCCGAAATTGTTGGCTCACGGACCCCCGCTAGCAACGTAGAAGGTGGGCATCTTATGGAAATGTACAGGCGCCACTAGATGATGTGTGGGCGTCACTAGAGGCAGACTAAAGGAAAAAAGACGATAGAGAAAGGCACAGAAGAAAGAGAGAAAGGCACGAAAGAAAAAGAATAAAAAGAGGCAGAGGAAAGAAAGAGGCAAAAGACCAATCTCGGACTGACCAGTGGACGGGTAAGATGGGCACCCAACAACTATGTACGGACCCCGTGCATAGTGTGTGTGTTCTCCCCGCATTTTCGACCGTTAACAATTTTTTTTGGGGGGGGCGCAAATAGCTATCTTGCCTCGGGCGCAAAACAGTCTAGCACCGGCCCTGAGTGCGTAGAGATTGCTATTCTGAGATAGTTACATGATTAAAATAATGTAAATTTGCTCAGAGTCATTTATAGTTTTCCATGTATCGGTTTATCCATTACAGAAATATCGCTGGGATGAAAGGTTCTAAACTCTGGATTGTGTCCCTTATCTGGCACATGTCACACAGGGTCTGCATTATCAACATACAGTCCAATAAATCCAGTCCAACATACAGATCCAATAAATGGGATGCAGACATATACTTTTTAATATATAGCAGTAACAGGTGTACTCGGCGCTTTACAGGTTATATTACAGTAGAGGGAGGTGCAGTAAGTGCAGTAGTTATACAGTGTGTGTATATTTATATAACAGTAAGAGGTTACAGTTCCAAGTTTTTATAAAGTGCTAACAAGTTCTGTAGCGCTGTACAATGGGTGAGACAGAATAACAAATATACATACAAGTTAAACACACGGTACAGTAGGCGAGAGGACCCTGTTTGAGAATTTACAATCTAAGAGGAGAGGGGAGACACACTAGGTGAGGGTAAATAGAGAACATGAAGTAGCGGGGTGCATGTGAGCTGTACGGGAAGATGGAGCAAGAAATGAACAATGGGGAATCATGAAGTGAGCCAATAGGCTTCTCTAAAGTAATGTGTTTTCAGAGACTTCTTGAAGGACTGGAGAGATTGGGAGAGTCTAATGTTGCAGAGGAGGGAGTTCCATAGAAAGGGGGCAGCTCGGGAGAAGTCCTGAAGGCGAGAGTATGAGGAACTGATAACATCAGATCATTGGCCGAGCGAAGTAGTCGGGACGGGATGTACCTGTTAATAAGGGAGGAGATGTAGGCAGCGTAGCGGTTATGGAGAGCTTTATATGCGAGCACCAGTATATTGAATTGGATTCTAAAGGAAACAGGAGCCAGTGTAGAGATTGACAGAGGGGTGAGGTGTGAGAGGTGCTGGAGGTGAGGTGTGAGAGGTGCGGGAGGTGAGGTGGATGAGTCTGGCACAGGCGTTCATTACAGACTGCAGGGAGAGAATCTGGGATCTCTTAAGGCCAAAGAGAATGAGGTTACAATAGTCAAGGTGGGAGATAAGAGCTTGGATGTGCATTTTAGCAGAGTATCGATTAAGAAAGGGATGGATGCGCGCAATGTTTTTTTGGTGGAAATATCAGGATTTAGTTAGTGACCGAATGTGAGGAGTGAAGGAGAGATCAGAGTCTAAGAGGACCCTGAGGCAGCTGGAGAGGAAGAAGTAATGGTGGCACCATTCACCTGAAGGGAAATGGGTGCAGGAATGGAGGTTTTAGAGGGAGGGAAGACGAGAAGTTCAGTTTTAGAGAGGTTACACTTTAGGAAACGGGAAGTCATCCAGTCAGAGACAGCTGAGCTGACAGGCCGGCAGTAACACGTTCCAGCACAGGAGGAGAGAGATCGGGGAGGAAAGGTAGATTTGGGTGTTGTCAGCATAGAGAGGATTTTGGAATCCATAGGAAGAGATGAGGTTGCAGGGGAGGCGGCATAGATCGAGAAGAGTAGGGGACCCAGAACAGAGCTTTGAGGTACCCCATCTGAGAGAGGAACCGGGGGTGAAGAGACACCAGCGAAGGAGACACAGAAGGAGCGACGAGAGAGATAGGAAGAGAACCAGGAGAGCTCGGTGTCACCGAGGCCAAGTTGAGCAGGAGAGGGTAAGGTGTACTCAGCACTTTACAGGTTACATTACAGTAGAGGGAGGTGCAGTAAGTGCAGTAGTTACACAGTGTATGTATGTTTGTAATAGTGAATGTTTGTAAGAAAACCACAAGGAGTTATTCACTAACGTCCATATTTGCCACCGAATTGCGTTTGCAATTTCAGGTCAATTTGTTTATTCACAAAACCGACAATCCACCAAATACAGGCGAATTGACAGCGAAATACAGTGAATTTCACCGCTGTTCGCCACAATTCAGCTGCGGTCGGCAGCACCGAAATTGTCCTATAGAGAACTATTAATTTGGCTTTTCCCAGAACGTTGAATTCCCCTGAAATTATAATTATTTTTTAATGGACTTTTTAAATATTTGGACGCATTTTTTCTACATTTTTATTGATTTGAACGTCCTTTAGGAGAATAGGAGACTTTTCTTTCCAGTTCGCCGATGCCAATTTGGTGCAATACGGCAGTTATCGGCACAATTTGGCACTTTTGGCCGACGTCCGATATCTGCTTCGGCGACTCCAATATTGGCAAAAGATGGTGAACATTCGCTAAATAATGAATTTACCGAATTTTCGACGATATGGTATCGCTGAAGTGAACCGAAATGGGCCGAAACGCAAAGCACTAAAGTTGAGTTCAATTTCGGTGATTTGTGAATAGATCCCATGGAATAATTTCATGTGTTCATTGTACTGTAGAGTATTTTGTTTGGAATGTAAGCTCCGCTTTTTGTGCTGTTTTGATTCTGCCCCTCACAATCTAAAATACATCATTTATGCGCCTGCGGGTTGAGGATTTTCGGCTCTAATATGAAAACAAAGTAACCTGCTTGTGTTTATTTTCCAATTATTTTGCAGAACAGAATCTGTGCTACACAGTATCGATTTCTTCTGATTGGGCTGCGATCTTGTCTCGCTCAGATTGATGTTGTTGGGGAGGTAGTGCTGCATCTGCGGATGGCGGAGCGGTGCGACTGGAGCCCCGGTGCTGCATTATCTGTTTATTTTCCCTACGCAGTTCTGCTTTACACTTATTTATTTATTTGGACGTGCGATCATTCCGATTCCTATTGCCTGGAAACGTTGAGGTGAAGCAGCTCGGAAACTCAGAAAGCCTTAGAGTTAGGAACACGAATCGATAATCACCTGTCTGGGCGCTCGTCTGAAAATATCTTCACATTGATGGAATGCTAAGGCTGGTTTGTAAAAAAAATGTGCGGAAGCACAACACGGATTGCTCAAATGAAGTCATTAAATAATGGTGCACCTGTCTGGCTCGGGTTCATTTTAGCTTATTTGGTAATGCTTGAAATACTGTTTGTACATTGTACTAGAAAATGTATAGATATTCTGCCAAAAACTGAACATCTGTCATTTAAATCTTTTGCATAGAGGTCTGTCCCATTGACATGGTATCGGTAGTATGGATTGGTTGACAAGAGAGAACAGGAGGATCTTCTTAGGGGAGGTTCTCCTGATCTCCTGAAAGACATTCAATGCAGTCAACAAACACCTGGCTCATGATCGACACCTCACTCTTCCCAAACATCATCATACACCCAATACCTCCTTCCACCTGTTCACCATATTGTCCACAATACCCCATTTATGGTTTTCCGAGCTTTTTTCTCCACCCACTGATCATCTTTTTCCAACATCCCAGTCTCCCCAACCATCAACAGTACCTCAACACTTCACTCTTCCGATTAACATTCAATCCAGAACTCAGTCTCCCTAATCATCAACACACCTACAGCAAGTTCCTCTCCTTAATCATCAATACAAGCTCAACAACTCATTATTCTCTATCATCATTACTCCTTAACACCTTACTCTCTTCGATCTTCAAAACAACCTCAACACCTTGCTCTTCCCAGGTGTCAGCACAACCACAACATCTCACTCCCCAAATCGATCACCAATTTTCAATGCCTTGCTCTCTCGTTCATCAACACAACCATAACATACTGCTCACCTCAATCATCAAAATCTTCCCTTTACTCTTCCCAGTGATCACCAATCCTCAACATCTCACTCTCCTTAATAACTAACACAACCCCAACACCTCACACATCCTGATTGATCATCAATCCTCAACACTTTACTATCCCCAAACATCAACAAAACCACAATATATCTCTCATCTCAATTATCAACACATCTCCAACACCTCAAACATCCTACATACTCATCAATCCTCAACATCTCACTCTTCCCAATCATCAACACAACCCCAGCACTTCACTCTTCCTTATCTATCATGAATCCTTAACATCTCGCTCTCCCCTATCAACAAAACAACCTCAACACTTCACCGTCCCCAATGATCAGTAGTTCTCAACATCTCACTATGCCCAACCATCAACACAACGTCGATACCTCAGTTTTGACAATCAACAACAACACTTTACTCTCCTGGTTGTTTAGCGATCCTCAACTCTTCACTTTCCCCAATCATCAATGCAACCACCACAAACCTCTCCTCAATTAACAACACAGCCCCAACATTTCGCTACACTCCTTGATCATCAATCTCCATCATCTCCACACTTCCCAATCATCAACACAAACCACACACCTCACCTTCCCAAATGATCTTTAATCCTCAGCACCTCACACTCCCCAAACATCAACACAATCTCAACACTTCACCCTTCCAAATGATCTGTAATCCTCTACACCTCATACTCCTTAAATATTAACAAAACCTCAACACCTCACACTCGCCAAGGATGAGCAATTCTCAGCAACTCACTCTCCCCAATCATAAACTCAGTGTCCTCAATCATCAGCTCAACCCCAATACTTCATTCTCCTGATCGGTTATCGATACACAACACCTTGCTTTCGCCAATTATGAACAAAACCACAATAAATCTCTCTCGTTCAATCATCAACAGAGCCCCAGCACTTCACTCTTCCCAACGATCATCAATCATCAACACCGCACTCTCCCCAATCAACACAACCAAAGCACCTGTTTCACCTCAATCATCAACACAACCTCAATATTTTAATCTACTCATTGATGATCAGTCTTCATCATCTCACGTTTCCGAATCATTAACACAACCCCAACTCCACACTCTCCCCAGTCATCAACACAACACCAAAACTTCTCTCCTGATATTCATCAACACAACTCCAACAACTCTCTCTTCAATTATCATCACAACCCAAACAGCTCATTCTTTTCAATCATCAACCCCAACACCTCTCTTCTTTTCAGTGGCTTTTTTGATACAATATGGTGTCTGGTAACTGAGGCTGCTACAATATCTCCCCCGGAATAATCTATAACGAGAGAATGAAACCACCAAGACTCTTGTGTGTCCTAAGCCAAGATGTCAGGTAGGAAAACTGAAAAAGGCTATAGAGATAAAAAAAAAAGACTTTTTTAATTTTTCCTGATAAAGCAATGTTTAGTATTAGCCATCCCATCTACCTACATTTATTAAGTTGGCAGTCAGGCCATCCTCATCTTGACACCCAGTGAAAGATATGTCATACTACACGCTTAAAACACAGCGCCCCAATCTGTTATCATGTATCATACATCTGTCGAGCTCTTGTAAAGATTGTACAAAATGAACTAGGCATAAACGACCCTCAAAATACTTATACACACAGGTGCAAAGTGAAAATAGATTTTGTTTGCTTTGTTGTTTTGGCTTGATTTATGTGTCTCTCAATGATACATTACTTTATTAAGTGCTTAATTAACAAAACAAAAGTGTGAGGTGCTTTTATAGAGAGATTTGCATTTGTCTGCACTTTCAAAGTAAACATTTAGACACAGAAAATATGCAAGAAGCTGCAATGAAAAATAGTCAACATCCTGTAATTTAGGATTTGTGCTTTTACAAAACTGTGTTCCGACAGAACAGGTGCAGGAAGGTACACAAGGAATACCATTCTGTCAAGGACGGTGCGTTCCCCTTAATATTTAATTATTAATCCCAAATCCGCAAACATATTTCTACACATTGGATTAAGAGTGTGTGTGACATGTGCCATTTGGATTTGGGGTGCAGGGTGTGTGTGTAATCTGAGTTATGATTGAATAATGTTATCTGTCTATTGTACGGTCCATGTGTATATGTTTATCAACTGTATATTTGAGGAGTTGTTAATCTTCTGTGTCTCAAAAACACTGCCCTGTTATCTGTTGTTTTTAAACTGTAATCTGTTTGTCAATCATGATGGCCATTGTCCTGCCTCATTTAGAAATGTTATGCAATGTGTATTTCATTGTCTGTGACTAATCTAATTAATGTTTCGCATTCCAAGAAGCAGAAGGAACAGAAACATGAGAATCCCTCACAACAATTTCTAGGGAAGGTATTCTGTATGTAATTAACCCAGGTTTACCGTATAATATGTCTGTCTGTCCCTGATTAAAAAAATTCCATTCTGACCCTGACCCCAGATCTACAGCCTTGTCTTTTTTTCTGGAGGATGCTAGCAGGCTCTCTATGTGTCCCGATCTGGAACTCCCTGCGGCTTTTTTGTGAAATTTGAGTACCTACACAATATGTGTTACATAAAGTACACAAATTATGCATCGCTTGGAACATGTCTATTTTCTGTACGCAGGTTCCGTAGTGCCTGTGCTGAATGTTGGTTTGGAGCTATGCGCGCTGTGACAGTGTGATTAGGGGCAGGGTGGTAGACCAAAGGTTTGTCAGCCGGCGGATGGAGGACTCCCTTTTCCCGGAAGGGTTAACTAACCAGCTGGTGGCTAATTAGGATTGCCCTGCTCTTTAAAAGAGGTGTGTGTGGTTCCCTCAGTGTGCCGTCTGTGTGCAGGGTGCAGAGAGAAGGAAGAACAACACTGAGGTCAAAAGGAAAGTACTTTCCATTTATTGGCAAGCGGCCAAGCTGCCCAATATTCAGTTAGGGCATCCTGTATATGCAAAGCATACTGACATCACCATTGACCGATTAATGTGTTTTCAGTTACTTCTTGAAGGACTGGAGAGACGGGTAGAGTCTGATGTTGTGGAGGAGGGAGTTCCATAGAAATGAGGCAGCTTGGGAGAAGTCCTGAAGTCGGGAGTTGGGGGTGTGGGTACGAGAAAATGATAACATCAGATCGTTGGCAGAGCGAAGTGGTCGGGACGAGATGTACCTGTTAATAAGGGAGGAGATGTAGTCAGGGGCGTGGTTATGGAGAGCTTTGTATGTGAGCACCTGTAGAATGAATTGGATTGTATAGGAGACAGGGAGCCAGTGTAGAGATTGACAAAGGGGCTAGATGCGAGCAGTGAGGTGGATGAGCCTGGCACAGGTGTTCATTACAGACTGCAGATGGAGAATCAGGGACCTCTTAAGGTCAGAGAGAAGGAAGTTACAGTAGTCAAGACGGGAGATAATATGAGCTTGTATGAGTGTTTTAGCAGAGTCCTGATTAAAACAGGGACGGACGCGTGCAATGATTTTTAGGTGGAAGTAGCAGGATTTGATTAGTGACTGTATGTGAGGAGTGACGGAGAGATCAGAGTTGAAGAGGACACAGAGGCAAAGAGCCCGAGAGGTAGAAGTAATGGTGGCACCATTCACCTGAAGGGAAATAGTCCCTGCTAACGTCACAGAATGACAGATGGAGTTTCTTATCTTCTATCAAAACTCTTTGTTCCGCAATTCCTCCCATCTGAGGCTTCTCTGTCAGTCACGGGAAGAGTCATGACATGCCATCCATCATGTTCCAGGCCCTGGCAACAAAACGCACAAATGAGATCTGTACCAGGGTCTACAAATCAGGACGAAGGTCATCTGTGGTCTCAGGATACTGGCTCTGTCAGTTACGCGTGTGTTCTGTGTAGTTGTATAAATGCTTGTGAGGGCATTTGAGCTCAAATTAATTCTAATAATGTCTCGGGTAACACAATGTATACATTTAATTATGTCTAAATGATAATGGACTTTTTAATGGGGGAAAAAAAGTGTGGTCTGGTATAAGAGAAACTGAATTAATTACTGCGAGAACTGCTGAGAGGGCAGCTCCAATTAGGTAATTGTGGTGAGTTCAGATAAGGCCCAATTAAAGCATTAATCTGTCCTTCCGTCTTTCTCTGTTGACCTTTCATGGAGTGACGATAGTATTTTTTATTTCATGTCTTGTTTATTTTTTATTCTTGTGATCCCTGATCGTGTTTTCATCCAAATATTAATTCCAAAGTAAAATTTGATTCAACTCTCATGGTCCTCTTCAAATATTCAACTCTCATGGTCCTCTACAAGCCCACTTATCTCCACAGTGGCATTCTCGTGGCCGTACCCGCGTTACATTCAAGTTATATTCAACTCTCATGGTCCTCTACAAGCCCACTTATCTCCACAGTGGCATTCTCAACTCTTGTTACTCCCTCTCGGCATGTGCATCTGGAGAGGAACTACTGACATGGCCAGAATCGCTGCACTAGAACAATATTGAGGATAATGGGCGTGACTTTGCATCAATTCACAAGGAGGAATTAATACATACATCATCCCGGAAGGCAGATATGTGATGATGGACCTCAGAGACTGGCCTGACTCAAATCCAAGTGGAGGAACTCGGGCCCAAACAAGTTGCATCCCTTTTGGTCAAGGAAGTTGCCTCACATGCCTCATTCTGGCAACAGGGGAGGACCCAAGACCCACAGTACACTATAAATAACCAGCACTACGCTTATCCAATGATCGACTATATACTGTCTAGTGACCCAGCGTTCTTCCATACTCCTTAACTTCCTGCTTCCGTCTCTGCTCTGCCCCTTCTGCTTCCTCAGAAACTTGAGCTTTGCTTTTTCTCCTGATTTTCGATACTTTTCTTGTACTTCTTGACTCTGACCTGTTTCCCGTCTCTGGGCCCTATTCCACTCTTAACGCTAACATGTGGACGCTAACGGGGAAAATATGCACCTGCAGAGCCTGAAGGACATTTTATACAATAGTTTAATCATTTTGACCTCGTCACATTAGGTCAGGGGTGGGATTTTATGAAGTCATGCCAGTGCTCAAAATGTTTTACATTTTTTTAGCATTTTGGAATTTCAGATAAAGGATACTCAACCTTTGCTTCAAGAATCCGTCTGCTGCATACAGGATCACATAGCGCAACTAACATTGGTATATGGGCTTCATTTAATTATATTGTCCGTTTTTACAGAAATAAAAAAATTCTGATGCTTTGTACGATATTTTTTTCAAAATGTCAACTGTATCAATTGAAAAAATTCGGCTGGAGCCGATATTTCAAAAATGATGCTGGTCTGAAGAAAAGTGAGAAAGGGAGAGGTTCGTGAGGGACTGGTCCTGAGAACGAGTAACGGCACTAGTGGCCTGCTCTATGGTGCGGCCCGCTCAGGTCTCACAAGGTTTTAGCTCGATTGTGCCATTACAGGGACAACTGCTCCATATGCAAATCACCCAGAAAGGGCGGCCAGTACTGAATGCCAAGGAAGTCACCCCAACGATCGTTTCGGCCTTGTTAGACCTCATCAGGAGGGTATAGCTGACACCCCTCTAGGCACAAGAAGCAAGGAGTCCACGTCTGGTAGTGAGAAAGGGAGAGGTTTGTGAGGTCTGAAGAATAGCAGGTCGGATAAATGCCTGAAAATGCTTATTTTGGCCAGCATCAAACAGGTTTCTGACTTTAAACATGGCTGTTAGCAAAATCCAATGTTTCAAAAAATCTTTCAGTCTGATTCCCTCTGATTTCCCTGCCTGAAAATCCATTTATTAATGGCTTTCAGCATTTAATTTTTTTTCAGAAATCAGCATACTGTTAAATTTATGTATCTGTGAGAGACGATATCTGAGCCAAATTTTTTTTTGGGAATCAAAAATGCTGGAAAATCCGCATTTGAATCTCCCAAAAGGAAAAATGGTCCTAAGTCGTCCTAAAAAGTCCCCATTTTGGCCAGAGAGGCAAATTTTATTGAGCCCTAAGTAACCATTTAATCAGTCACTCACTCTCCTATTACAATGATATCGCCAAAAAAAAGAAAAGAAATCTGGATCTTGTAGACCTGGAGGTACAGACCAGAACACTTGAAAGTAAAACAGAAAAAGTGATCAAGGCCTGTAAGAAAACCAGAATGTAATAATGGTCAGAGAAAGGTAAGCAAAGAAAGGGACAAAGGTTGAAAGAATGAATGTAAAGGCCAGAAAAAACCCGAAAGCGAGACATGATTGTAACAGATCTCTGTACCCGGACAGGGTCACATCTGCCAAATGCTGCTTCCTCGCTGGACACCCAGTTTCTCCTTGTGACTCTCACACCTTTCTCTAGTACCTTAGCTGCAGCTTAAGGCCCAGTGCATGTAGAGAGCCTGGCTAGCACCCCCAGAAATAAGTCGTAGCTGTAGACCTGGAGCCTTTCCTTGGCACAGCGGGCAGAATATTCCTGGTACCCCAAATCATGAGTAGTGGCTTCAAGCTTGGTCAGAATAGAACTGACTGTTTATTACACAGGCACAGAGATACACAGGCAAGAACAACCCCTTCCATGCTTACACTCAACAGATAACATCACAGATACAGTCAACCACCAACCCTATTTGCATACAATCAAGCAGATAACTGCACAGGACCTTTAAACTATGGACAATGAGATTTCTTAGGAGGAGAGTGGGGGAGAAAGGAAGGGTAAACAAAAGGCATTTCTTATAGAGAGAACTTAGGCAATAGAGAGCAGGTACTAATACAAAGATCTACACTATACAGGGAAGGGTTAGATAATTGAGGGAATGTACGCAAAATACACAACAAGAGACTATACAATAAATACACAAGGGAATAACACACAGACATCATAAATCTTTAGTTAACTGGCAGATATATAAAACAGTGAAAACCAAATATATTTAAAAGGTCCACCAGTTCCCCCAATAGTCTCTTTCACGGGCCATAGTCTCTGGGCAGGAGGCGAGTGCACAGCCCCCTCCAAGTCGCACAGTGACAGCGTGTTCTGTCACAATGATAAAGGCCATTGAGATAATAACCTGAAGAACTCAAAATGGAACAAAGAGCGGGAAGAGAGATGGTGGAAGAGAATGTCACAGAGTCATGGATTTACATAAAAGTCAAGGATAAAAGAGCTGGAGTAAAGGTCGTGGATGAGTGAGCTTGGAATGGGTCAAGCAAAAGTGGTAATACATGTTCTAGAACGTTTAGATGACTAACTAAAAAATAAAAGGAACTTGATGAAGACATGCTTATTTGATGATACAGGAGTCTACTTGTTGCATGGTATGAGATATCTTTGTGGGATGAGATTGATGCAATACGTTTATAGGGCAACAAAGTACCTCAATCGATGTCGAAACTCCATATGGGGCACTGGTCTTTTCGGGGGTTGACTCTGCTAGTGGTAACCTGTGCTGGATGAAAGGTTAAAAGGACCTGGAGTTGAAGATCTGGTCTGCTTCTGCTGCATCCCACTCAACTGAAATGTGCCTCTGTCAACCTCTTCTCACCCTTTGTTGTTCCTCTGCCCCATTCATTCCATACACACACCTCCGTCCCTCTTAATCTCAATGTGCTGGTGGCAATTGGTGCCACAACTTTTTATTTGAGCTGTTTTGGGGCTGCAGCTCCAATAGTCCCTTGTTAACCAGGAACTTATGGTACAATTTAAGGATAGTCATGCCGTAGTCTTTTGGATCGTGCCACAATGGTGTTGTGGTATCTCAGTTCTAGTCATTACTGAAAGATCAAGTGGAAGAATATTTGTGCCGTCTAGTCTTCACTGGAACTGGTTAAGCAGTCCGCCCATGGAGTTAAGTTTGACAGTGGAGTCTATCTCTATTTTCCATGCCGTAAAAGAAGAGTCAATGGGGTCAACCTTATCTCCTAAACATATATGTTCTACTTGCCCACTAAGTCGCTTCGAAACGTCTTGTGCTTCAGCCCTGCAAAGCTCTATGTGTTGCAGATGACGCCGAAGCAGGAGTTAATGCTCTTACATACTACTGTATTAATTTAGCAGGAAATTCTTTAAAAAAAACTAATAAGCCCCCGGCCTCCAATTTGTCTTGTTTTATAACTGTAGAACTCTTGTACATCCACCGTTGGCATTAACCATCAGCTTTTTACAAGTCTGCCATTTATTCTATGGTTAATATACTCACTATAACGATCCAATAAAGAGTTTAATTCAGCTTAAAGGCATTCTCACCATATGCTGATATTAACATTATTAGAGCTCTGTGATTCGAAGCACTAACTTTAATATTAATTACATATAAAGGTTTATAACTACTACTAATTTATCACTGTGTGATTCGGCATATGCTCCGCTTTATCTCTATGGATGTTAATATTTTTTTGCTTTTATTTAAATTTTTAGAGCTTTATAAATTAGAAAAGGGGGGTTAAGAACATATTTGCATTTCTTGCATTGTCACGAGTTTAAAAAAATATTTTAAGGTGTTTTTTTAAGTTAATTTAGATATCCAACTCACTGACGCAACCATCAATCACTCTCACCTTACAGTCCTCTCCTCCTGTTTCCAACCCCAACCCTCCCAGATTGTGAGTTCCTACGGGAATAGGGCCCTCATCTCCTCCTGTACTGTTTGTCAAATGTTGTTCAATGTATTGTAACCCTGTCTGTACTGTGCTTATTGTACAGCGCTGCGGAATATGCTGGCGCTTTATAAATAAAGAATAATAATAATAAAAATCCCATTAATTACTGACACCGGTTGTTATAAATAGCTTTTTTATTCGTGTAAGTTAATTTTAATGGAATATTTTTTTTGTGAATGAAAAAATTATTTATTGTATTACCATGCAAAATTATGATTTTAGCAGTGAAAGTATAATATATAATATATATCTATATATATATAAAAATCCACTATCTTACAACACAGAGACTAACAGGGTTATTCAAAGAGAGTCGAAAGGCCACCGCACGTTCAGTGACTTTTCGTTCTCTTCAATTCGGTTTGATTTGGCGATCCAATTTCGGTGACCCTGCGGTGTATTCAGCAAGCACCACAGGGCCGCCGAAATGCAGGGAAAAGTCGCCGCAAACCTGCCGAACACTCATCGCAAAACAAGGGCGAACGCACACCGAAACCTGCAAAAAAATCTGGATTAACCCGCCTAAAACGCCAGAAAAACCCGAGCAGAAGCCAATCACAGCGCAGAGCAGCCACCGGAAAAACCCGACACCGCAGACGAATGGAGTGAATAAATTAAAAAAACAGTTTGCTTGTATGTTTGAAAAGTGAAACGCTGTTTGCAAAGAAACTACTGAGCAAAAATGTCTGAAATTTACATATGATCCAATGAATGATAATAAAAAGGGCTGCTACAGAAAAAATAAGTTAACCACTTCGATGCGGAGGACGCGCTCAGCGCGTCCAACCGCATGTCACGTTGCATGCGGAGGACGCGCTGAGCGCGTCCTCCCTTTGGGGTCAGCGTTCGGCCGGGTTCCGGTCGATCGCTGGCCCCCCCGGTGGGGGCTGACATCCTCGATGTCAGCCCAGCATCCGGAACCGCCGCCGGTGAAATTAGGTGTCATCGCGGCAGCGCGATGACACCTAATTCAGGCGCCCCCCCGCATGTGCGGAGGAGGCGCCTGAAAGACTGCTTCCCCCAGCAGCTCCCTCATCCTATAACCTCCGATCCAGGACCAGCACCTTACTTGCAATACCACAATACAAAAAGACAGCGGCTCGGTCCTCATTTTCCTACAGAGCACCACAATTATGGAATAACCTCCCAGACACCATCAAATCTTCCCCCCAGTCTTAAGTCACTCAAGAGCTCCTTACTAACATACCTCAATACAGAATGCGCCTGTAAACATGTAACACAGTGACTATATACAGAATGCACCTGTAAACATGTAACATAGTGACTATATACAGAATGCACCTGTAAACATGTAACCTAGTGACTATATACAGAATGCACCTGTAAACATGTTACATAGTGACTATATACAGAATGCACCTGTAAACATGTAACACAGTGACTATATACAGAATGCGCCTGTAAACATGTAACACAGTGACTATATACAGAATGCACCTGTAAACATGTAACACAGTGACTATATACAGAATGCACCTGTAAACATGTAACACAGTGACTATATACAGAATGCGCCTGTAAACATGTAACATAGTGACTATATACAGAATGCGCCTGTAAACATGTAACACAGTGACTATATACAGAATGCACCTGTAAACATGTAACACAGTGACTATATACAGAATGCGCCTGTAAACATGTAACACAGTGACTATATACAGAATGCGCCTGTAAACATGTAACACAGTGACTATATACAGAATGCACCTGTAAACATGTAACACAGTGACTATATACAGAATGCACCTGTAAACATTAGACATGTGCACAGCACAAAATTTCGTTTTGAACTAATGGATTAGTCCTAAAATGCAATTTATTTAGTTGCTAAAGAAATTCGTTTTCAGTTCTTTAGTATGAAAACTAATTTCATTCATCCGAAAACCAGTGGATACAATTACTATTGTAGTGGCTCCTCAGAGGGCTGAGATCGCTGCTAGTTACAGTATCTCTCACTCTCAGCACAATGTGGGCCATATTACATAGTTGGTGCTAACGTAACCAGAGCTGTTGTAAGCTTCCCAGAGCCATTATAGCCTATGGAGGTTTTCAGTTTACAACAGCTCTGGTTAAGTTAGCACCAACATTGTAATACTGCCCCGTTTCAGGCAAAGCTGTTACAGTAACTGACTGCTGCTCATCACAGCGCTCAGAATTTCAGTAAAACTAGTAAATAATATTTTTATATATAAGAACTTAGAACAATATTATTTCCTTGTTTTACTGAAACTCTGAGCGCTGTTACAGTCAGTTACTGTAACAGCTGAGCCTGATACATTGTACTGAGAGATAATGTAACAAGCAGCCGATCTCAGCGCTCACAGCCACTGGATTTAAAGGGCTAAAAAAAGAACATCCTCCTGCATTAATTAATACCCCTCTCTGTATAATATATAGAACATCCACCTGCATTAATTAATACCCCTCTCTGTATAATATATAGAACATCCTCCTGAATTAATTAATGTCCCTCTCTGTATAGAACATCCTCCTCAATTTATACCTTTCTCTGCCAATGTATATAACATCCTCCTGCATTAATACCCCTCACTGTATAATGTATAGAACATCCTCCTGCATTAATTAATGCCCCTCTCTGTATAGAACATCCTACTGCATTGGCATGTGGAGGGTGCAGAACTTCAGATGTTGCAATGTTGCGCTCTTCATTGCTGGTCTCCTTCAATCCTTCCATCAATGTAATATTACAAAAAGGTCTGAAACTAAAATGTAGTGCATTTTATTTTAGTTTCTTTCGTTTTTTGTACTGAGCAGTCTCGTTTCTCTTGAGTCATTCGAAAACTAAATTATCCCAAAATTCGGACTAAATCGTTTTAGTACTAAAACGAATGCACATGTCTAGTAAACATGTAACACAGTGACTATATACAGAATGCACCTGTTAACATGTAACCTAGTGACTATATTTCCTACATTTTTATTTTCTGTTAATCTGTATATTTGTGTTGTTTTTTAATATCTTGCATTGTATTACTTTGTATTTCTGTAACTGTAACACTTCAATGTTCTTGAACCCAGGACATACTTGAAAACGAGAGAAATTTCAATGTATCCTTCCAGGTAAAATCCTTTATAAATAAATAAATAAATAAATCCTGACGAATTGCCTGCGCATACGGTGCCTGTTCGGTGCCTGTTCGAGGGCAGTGACATCCCCATAAAAAGCACTGCTTCGGCTATTCAGAGAACACAAATCAACAGTGAAAGGTTCCCTGCCATTCGGTGGTTTAATTCGGCGAGTTTATTCAGGAGAATCCCATAGGCTTCAATGTTAAAAATATTCCGGTTTTAATTCAATATCTAATAAACCGTTCATTCTAAAATTCTGCAGTAAAGAGTCTCTTTATTTATAGATTTTTTAGGATATTTTAAGCATTTTTCTGATTTTTTTATTTTAAAAGTCCAATTTTTTTTTTAACTCCTTTTTTTCTGTAACAGCCCTCTTTATTATCATTCCCTGGACCTCATATGTAAATTTCAGACATTTTCGCTCAGTAGTTTCTTTGCAAACAGCGTTTCATTTTCAAACATTTAAATACGTAAAGGGAATCCACAAGGTAGAGGAAGGGAGTATATTTAAAAGGAAACAAAGTAGCAAAACAAGAGGACATAGTCTTAGATTAGAGGGGCAAAGGTTTAAAAGTAACATCAGGAAGCATTATTTTACTGAGAGGGTGGTGGATACATGGAACAGCCTTCCAGTAGAAGTGGTAGAGGCCAAAACAGTGATTGAATTTAAGCAGGCATGGGATAGGCATAAAACTATCCTAAACAAAAGATAAATCCAGGTAAAGTATCCATGTAATTGGGCGACTAGATGGGCCGAAAGGTTCTTATCTGCCGACATTTTCTATGTTTCTAAACATTCAAGTAAACTGTTTTCCTAATTTATTCACTTCACTTTGTCTGCGGTGTGGGCTTTTTCCGGCGGCTGCGCTGCGGGTGCTCGGCTCCTGCTCGGGTTTTCCGTGGTTTTCGACAGGTTAATCCAGATGTTTTTACGTGTTTTCGGCGTGCATTCGCTGGGTTTTGCGGTTCGTTTCGTCGGGTTTGCGGCAGCTTTTTCCTGCAATTCGGGGACCCTGTGGTGCTTGCTGAATACATCGCAGGGTCGCCGAAATGGGATCAGCAAAAGGAACCGAATTGAAGAGAACGAAAAGTCACCGAACGTGCGGGGACTTTTTGAATCTCTTTGAATTACCCGATAGTTACCGAAGTTTTTTGTCTCTCTTAGGAGCCATTTACAAGGCTTTGCGCTTTTATATTTTTGGAAGGTGCTGCTGGTATAATGTATACTTTATATAATAACTAATTATAGCTATAATAAATTATTTATTTTAATAAATTACATTGAAATTTATTTTTATTTAATTTATAAATAATTATATTTATTTATTATATATTATTTATTTTATAGATAAATATAAAACCATTTCTGTTTGGTTTCTATTCTATAATAATTCTAATATTTCTTTTGCAAGTTCCTCGAGGAAATTATCAAGGCAGAAAAAAACCCATGAAATATACACATACATATATGTTTAGAATTGATAAAATCAACTTAGTGGAAGAAGCACTCGATTTCGAGGTTCAGTTGAGCCGCGCGTCACTTTCAGGATGCCTCGCCAGAGCAAATATACTACAAGCTCAGAGACCAGAATTGTTGAAGCTGTAAAAATGTAATTGCAGTTCTGTTTTCAATTTGCTGTGGGTAAAAGATTTGTTTTTGTGGTTTTCAGGCGCAGAGTTACTGTGCTGTGAATGAATGCACGTTTTTTCCAGCCTTTGATTATATTTCAACTGAATTTTCAGTATGACTTACATTGACAATTTGCATCTATTTTTTTGTGTGACCCAAATCGTTTTATTCGCAAAGTAATAAAAAATAAATTCTTTAGAAATCTGATTTAATATTTTTATTCACTTGAACACTATTTGCTAATATTTTATATTATGCAAAAATAAAAAAAAACAGTATGGGGTTATTCAGAAAGAATGGATCTGGCCCAGAAATGTCACCGAACAGGGAATTTCCCCCGAACGGTGATATTTCAGGGCCATTCGGCTTTTCAGAAATCAGGCAGTTTGCCAGATTTTGACAAACTGCCAGCAAGTACCAAGGCTCAATACTCGGCCCCCTGCTATTCACAATATTCATAAATGATCTGCCCAACATCTGCAAAGCCTCAACTGTACACATGTAAGCAGACGACACTGTAATCTATACCAGCAAACCAAATCTCCCGCAGCTGGAGGCCGTGCTGCAAGAACAATTCACAAAGGTAGAAAAGTGTATCAAACACAAACTTTTATTAAATACTGACAAAACTGTAACGATGCTCTTTGGAACAAAACCTAAACTACACAAATTGCAAAATCCCCATCTATGTGTTGGGACAAAATCAAATGGCACGCTGACCACAGTCACTTCTCTCAAATATCTAAGTATGTGGTTGGACCCAAATCTATCCTTTGGCCCCACATCGAAAAACTCTCATCTAAACTTTACCCCAAACTAGGTGCCCTGTACAGAAACAAATCCTGCCTGAGCCCCGCGGTAAGAAAGCAGATTGTACAACAAATGCTTATGTCGGCTATTGATTACGGAGATGTAGTGTATGCAGTCGCCCCGCAAACGCACCTTCAGAAACTTACTACATTGTATAACTCATTCTGCCGCTTTGTGCTACAATGTAACTACATGACCCACCATTGTGACATGTTAAAAGAGCTAAACTGGCCGTCGCTGGAATCTAGGCGCACTCTTCACCTTTCCAACCTGGTGTTTAAGAGCATTTCTGGGAAGCTGCCACCCTACCTGAATAGACTGCTTCCCTCAGCAGCTCCCTCATCCTATAACCTCCGATCCAGGACCGGCACCTTACTTGAAATACCACAATACAAAAAGAAAGTCTTAAGTCACTCAAGAGCTCCTTACTAACATACCTCAATACAGAATGCACCTGTAAACATATAACATAGTGACTATATACAGAATGCTCCTGTATACATGTAACATAGTGACTATTTCCTACATATTTATTTTTCTGTTAATCTGTATATTTGTGTTGTTTTTCAATATCTTGCATTGTATTACTTTGTATTTCTGTAACTGTAACACTTCAATGTTCTTGAACCCAGGACATACTTGAAAACGAGAGAAATCTCAATGTATCCTTCCTGCTAAAATCCTTTATATATAAATAAATAAATAAGTACGGTGCCTGTTCGAGGGCAGTGAAATCCCCCATGGAGAAGCAATGGTTAATCCATTCACAGATACCGAACAGGAGAGAAATGTCAGTGAAATGCCCGGCTGTTCGGTGTTTTCATTTAGCAGATTTATTCAGGCGACTCCCATAGGTTTCAACGTTAAAAATATTCCCGTTTTAGGGTGGCGGAGCTGACTACGGACAGGAGAGGACGCACCTCGCTGAGCTCTCTAGCTGACATCTGCAATTTATTGAATTTTAGCGTCTTCCAGTCCATGTTGAGACCCCCATTTGAAGGGCTTAGTATCAGGGAGGTAGTGACCACGTATTGTGATGGGTGCCAGGTTCCATGGAGGATTTTGGAGCCGGTGCTAGAATTTGGGCCTACTGCGGCCTGTTCCCGGCGGCCATTTGCGAAGCCTGTCTCGCCGCTCAAGTTTTCTGGATCTGTCCAGGGTACTGCCCCCGGTCACGCGGAGTGTTCATCCTTCGCTGCCGCTGTGTTTGCAGGAGATTCTCCTTCACGCGGGCCTCCCATAGAGGCACTGCTTTCCATCGCCGATGTCTGACCCCGATTTGCAGCCGCTTACGAGGAGGATGCTGAAGGAGCTGCTGGAGGAATTCCGCGAGCATTGGTCCCTTGCTTGGCAGGAAGCTGGATGGTCCCGTGAGGTGGCACTGCCGTGGCGGGGTGCTGTGGTCCTGGCGGAGGTAAAGGAGGACGAATCCGGAGGGGATTTACTACTGCGTGCCCCTGTCGACTTACCCGAGCTGGAGGTCGGTGAGCGGTGCAGCGATTGCCCTGATCCGGTGGGGCCTTCTGATGAGGCACTTCTCCTGGGAGTCCTGTCGCTGACCGTCATACCTGCCCTGACTTTTGATATCTGGTGCCTTCCCACCGCTACGCTGTGGGCCTCAGTCCCTCCCTTGATCCTGGACACTGGCTGAGTGGCTGCGAGGATGCTGTGTGCCCTTTCCCTATCCTGACCTGGACACTGGCTGAGCTGACTGACCCTGCTTCTGGAACCCTGGATGAGAGGATCCGATTTACACGGTTGATCCCACCCGATGACATACACTGTTGACACTCCCCCTCACCGTTTGCGGAGACCCCTCTTTGCTGATTCTTTCCCCTTCCTCCCCTCATGTTCCCCATTGATAGCTAGCTGAGATATATGAATTTTTCCTCTTTTATTATTTCCATTCCTCCCAGAAACTCTGAGACACTATTTTTGTCTTGTTTCTGCTGTCTTTTTTGGTGTATAGCTTGTTTCTGATGTGTTGGTGGATGCTGGGGACCTCTTTGATTCGCCCCCCTCTTTTCTTTTTTTTGTGGCAGACCGGGGCTTCCTTGGGGTGAGCCACTATGGCAGCTACCATGGCTCTGCCTTTCATAATTGGCCCCCGAGGGCCCTGGCCGCGTAACGTTTGTCCTCCATGGCCTCCTTGTCCCTTGGACTTTTTGGAGTGAGCCAGGAGAGTCACGTAGTTGGCCTTTGCCATATCCTCCTCCCTTATTTTGTTTTCCTGTTTTGTTTTTTTACACATCTTGGTGTCCGGCTCACACCTTTCCATTGTTTTGTTTTCCTGTTGTGTACACCATCGTTTAACTTCTTATTGGTCCTGCGCGGCCGTTGTTTCTAACTGATTTATTGTCCTGCAGACATGTCTTAAAAATAAAAATTTTGAACTGTATGACAAAAAAATTATTCCCGTTTTAATCCAATATCTAATAAACCGTTTATTATTTTAATCTGTAGTAAAAAGTCTCTTTATTTATTTCTTTTATAGGATCTTTTAGGCATTTTTGGGTGTTTTGGTCAGCAAAATTTTATTTCCTTTTTTTTTAAAAAGCGTTTTTTCATTTTCCTGTAACAGACCTTTTTATTATCATTCATAGGATCTTATATGTAAATTCTAGACATTTTCGTTCAGTCGTTTCTTTGCAAACAGCGTTTCAATTTTGATGCTTTCAATCGTTTTGTTTGTTTCTTTTTCTTACCCCGTTCGTCAGCTTATCGGCTTTTTCCTGCGGCTGGTCTGCGCTGTGTTCGGCGGCTCGATGGAATTTTCCGACGTGTTCGGTGTGTTTTTGAGGGGGTTCTGGCGGGTTTTCGGTGGGTTGTCGGCAGGTGTGCGGCAGGTTTTTCCCTGCACTACGTGGACCTGTGGTGAATGCTGAATTCACCGGAGGGTGAGGAAATTTGATTCCCCGAAGTGTAGGAAATGAGAGAGTACTGAAATGTCGGCGACATTTCGGTGCTCTCTGAATAACCCCCTGTATAATTAGCATTATTCATTTATAGTGGATAGCATTTGCCGTATACACATATAATTTATACAGTGTTTCCTATTTAAAGTCTATTGGGATATGAGTGTATCGATGCTCACTATAATGATATGGATTGCGTCGGGTGAGTCCCCTTCACCCTGTGCTCATTTCTGTATATTTTTATACTATTACATCTTTCACTATGCAAGTCCGCCCGCCCAAAAATAACATTTCTGAACTACGTATTGCTTATTATTAAAACGAAAAATAAATGTGTGAGTAACTATGGGTCAACTGGGGTTGAGTCAGGAGTCGAGACGTGCCACCAGCAGGCGATGAGGGCTGGAGCTGCTGACGGAGTCTTAGAAGAGGGTGATATATTATCGAAGAGGCCTGGATGCTGTCATTTCCCCCCATGGACAGGCTTTCGGATGTTACTTCTTTTGCATGAACTGAGCAGCCAGAGGTCTACATAGGAACCAAAAAATGTTCAATATATTATTGATTTATTAAAAGTCTAGAAATGTAATTATAGTGTCTATAATATTATTACCTTATTTTATTACTGTATTCTAATTTAGATTACATATGTAATATAATTATTATTGTGTAATTAGAGTACATATTATTACTATTATATATTTATTATTTATTAAGTGCCAACACATTCCGAAGCGTTAAACAAAGGTACTATGGGTAAAGACAAGACAAAACTACACTTGACTGTTAATATATTTATTTTACTATAATAATGTAATTAGAATATATATTGCAATATTATAATGTATAATATTAATGTTATATTAATACATTGCATTAATATATTTATTATTATTTTGTAATTAGAATACATATTATTATTATTATTCTTTATTTATCAAGTGCCAGCATATTTCGCAGTGCTGTACAATGAGGGAGCACAAACATGAGACATACATGATAAATAAGGAAAAGACTAACCTGCCCAAAGGATAGCTTGTCATATTCTATTGTTATTTTTATTTTATTACTGTAATGTATATCAAAATATATTTTTAAAAGTTTTAATAATTTTGTAACTAGACTATATATTCTTGTTAACATTTTTGTTATTGTTTCGTTATTGTAATGTATTATTATTATTATTATGTAATTAAAATGCATATTGCCCTTTTAAAACTATTAATATTGCTATCGTATTATTGTACTGCAATTAGAATATATTTTCTAATATTGTTATTATTTTGAGATTACACTACATATTCCATTGTTAATACTATTATTAATTCTATTGTATTATTGTAGTGTAATTAAAGTATATATTCCAATAAAAATAATATTAATAATGATGTAATTGATTATGTAAAGAGAGTACAGATTAAATTGTAATATATTTTATTACTTTATTTTTTAAATGTAAGTAGATTAAATATTCTATTGTTAATAAATTTTTTGTTTTATTAGTGTAATGTTTTTAAAGTATATTTTACAATGTTCTTAGTTTGTAATTTATTTTAAGTACATATTCTATTATTGTTATTTTTATTATATTATTGTAACTTAATTAGAGTATGTATTCCAGTATGTAACTAAAGTACCTACTCTATTATTAATATTTTTGTTTTACTGTTGTAATGCATGTAGAGTATATATTAAAATTGTATTATTATTCTTTTGGAACAAGAGTACATACTCTATTATTAATGTTTTTATTTAACTATTGTAATGTAAAATTGTAATTGTAATGTAAAAGAGTATATTTCTAATGTTATTAATATTGTTGTTTTGTGATTAATGCATTCTATTTGTAATATTATTTTTATTTTATTATTGTAATGTAATTAGAATACATTTTCCAAAGTTGTTATTATATTGTAATTAAAGTGTGTATATTCTATTGTTAACATTTTTATTATTTTTTGTTACTGTAATGTATTAGAGTAGATTTTCTATTAATATTATTTTGTAATTAGAGTGTATATTCCATTGTTAAAACTATTATTATTATTATTATTATATTGTGATTAGAGTACATAGTACTCTAGAAAGAGAAAGTTTATTGTTAATACTATTTTTGTTTTTATTGTATTATTGCAATGTAATTAGAGTATATATTCCATGATTATTAGTTATTATTATTATTTTGTAACTGGAGTACAAATTCAGTTGTAAATATTTTTTACTATTATTTTATTTTGTAATGTAATTTAGTAAATAATCATTTGTTCATATAATTGTTTTTATTTTTGTTTTGAAAAATATTAGAGTATATTTTCTAAACCTCTTATCATTTTGTAATTAGTGTACATAGTCTATTGTTATTATTATTTTATTATTCAAATGTAATTTGAATATATATTCCTATAATATTATAATTATTTTGTATTTACAGTACATACTCTATTATTAATATTTTTATTTTGCTATTGCAATGTAATTAAAATATATTTCTAATGTTGCTATTGTTGTTTTTTAATTAAAGTGCATATTCTACTGTTACTACTGTTATTTTTATTTTATTATTGTAATGTAATTAGAATATATTTTCTATTATTATTGTTATTATTTAGTAGTTAGAGTACATATTTCATTGTTAATACTCTTATTATTGTTTTTGTACTATTTTAATGTAATTACCATATATTTTCCAATATTAATATTATTTTGTAATTAGAGTACAGAATCTATTATTAATATTATTATTTTAAATATTATTGTAATGTAATTGGTATATTTTCTAATTGTTATTATTCCAATGTAGAGTAAAGATTTTATTGTTAATATTATTATTTTTATTATTATTGTAATGTAATTTTTATTTTGTCTAATATTATTATTATTATTTTGTAATTAGAGTACATATTCCATTGTTAATTTAATTTTATTTTAATATTTTAATGTATTTAGTATATTTTCTAATATTATTTGTATAAAATATTATTTTGTATTTAGCGTACATATTCTATTTTTAATAATATTATTTGTATTATTATTATGGTTCATTTTTGTTTAAATTAAATGTATACAACTGGCCCACCTATTGTATGCTTATAGTAGCTTGACATATTTTGTATCGCTACAATACCTATTTTGTAAGCAGTGAGTTTATCGATGTTTATATAAGTGTTTGGTGGCAACAATTGGAGTTTAATGTTTTTTTAATTGGCTTGATCATGTGCTCGATATCTGATTAAATCATTGTTGTGAGGTGTGTATTTAAATGTCTATGTGACAAGGTTCTTTATCTTGATAAAAGGCACTGCTTGGACTGAAACATTGAAATACAATAAAGCATTTCTACTTTTATAAAGGAAGTCTCCGTGTGGCTGGTTATAGTGAAGATGTATATGGTGGCAGACAATTCCCAGCACCGGAGCATTTGATGTGATAGAGACTAGGGATGTGCGTTTCAGGTTTCGGAATTTCGGAATTTTCACGAAATTTCCCCATTCGTGTCTTCGGATTCGGCCGAATTTCCGAATCGGGTCGGACCCGAAAACCGATAGATCCGAAAAGTTTTCCGAGCCGAAACGAAAAAATTTCGGATTTTTCGAATGGACTTGAAATGTGTCAAATCGAAATTTATTTTCGCTCTATTCATGATTTCGGTTCCATTCGTGATTTCGGTTCCATTTCAGTAATTCTGGAAATCGTATATTTAACTATTATCGGTTATATCGCTGATTCTGTAAATTTTGTATTTGTAAATGCGTATCACTTGTTTCTTGTGGCATTCGGGTCAGTTTAGCGTTTTTTTAAATCGTTTTGTTCATTTTTTTGTTCCTTGGCTTTCATACCATTTTAATATGATTAAATAAAGTTGTGAAATGTATATTCAATTATTCATAAGAAAAAAAGGATCTTTTTTTAATAAAAAAAAACACGATAGAATCGCCAGAATTATCGTAGACACTTTGAAACGAGGAGAACAGACGTTCCGTAAAAACGAAAATTTCCGAAATTTCCGAAAAGTAGATACAAAAATGAGCAAAGTGACCCGAAAATACGAAAAATGGTCGATATTCCGAAAAAACAATGTACACGAAAAACGAGCCGAACCGAACCGAATCGAAACAGAAATCGGTCGAAACGAGCCGAATCGAAAAGTTTAAACATCCGAACAAATCGAACCGAATCGTATTATTATAAGTGTAGAACTCACAACCAAAATAAAAGCAGTGAAGGGGTTAGCAATCGTAGGGCACGATTTATTTATTTATTTATAAAGGATTTTACCAGGAAGGATACATTGAGATTTCTCTCGTTTTCAAGTATGTCCTGGGTTCAAGAACATTGAAGTGTTACAGTTACAGAAATACAAAGTAAAACAATGCAAGATATTAAGAAAACAATACATATACAGATTAACAGAAAATAAATATGTAGAAAAATAGTCATTATGTTACATGTATACAGGTGCATTCTGTATTGAGGTATGTTAGTAAGGAGCTCTTGAGTGATTACAATCCTAACGCTAACATGGGGACGCTAAAAGGGAAAATCTGTGCCTGCAGATTTCCCTATAGCGTCCCCATGTTAGCATGGTATTCCAGGGCAGGCGCTACCTTAGCACCTCGTCCCGTACCGCCACTTACGCTCTGCCGCGAGTATCATCTCCTGGAGCCCATAGGACTCCATGGAGGGTTGTGCTTCCGGGCCACGAGATCGCGCAGTGCCGCGGAGTGATCGAGGACAGAGACTGGGACTATTTATTCCCAGTCTCACTTTGCTCCTGGCGGATCAGACCACTTTTCTCGCTGCGGGATGAGAGGCGAGTATGGGATTTATTGAGGTGGAGGGGTTCAGGAGGTGCTAAAAGATTTGGCAAAAGCAGAATCATTTAGCGCCAGCTCTTAAGAGTAGCTATCGTTTGTCTCTCTCCCTGCAGTAATTAGCGCTTGCATTTCCGCTCCCCATGTTAGGTATAGGATGCGCAAAGTACAGTAAGCTCGTGCAATCTGCGAAGCGCAAACTAATTTAACCCCAGTGTAGCGTCAGGAATGTAATATGAATGCCATGCGTTAAACTTACTTCTCCTAGCGCTAACGAGTACATATTGAGATGCTACGTTAGAACTGAACATGGAATAGAGCCCAAAGTGTTTTCAAATATTTTATATGAAAAATTTTACAAATGAGATAATAAAAGCCAGGTTTGCGGCTGCAGGAGCCGAGCTTTGCTCTACTAGCGTCCATGGGATGAAAAAGCAAATGAAGGGACGCGGTATAGTTTAATTAAACAGCTGTTAATTGCTTCTGTTCGGCAGAATGAATAGGAGGAGCAGGAAATTAAACTTACTCATGCAGAATCTGCAAACTGGGTAAAGAAGACTCGGGGAAAACCTGGACATTGCGAAGAAAAAAAAAAAGATCAAATGGATTAGGCAGGTAATAATGGATGGCAGTGAGTTGATGACCAAGTTGCTAAATTAACCCCTTCAATACCGTGAAGAAGGTGTATACACGATCTGCAGCAGCGCACACAGCAGCCCGATATCATATTAACACGATCTGGAGCTGTGCTGTATGATTGCAAATTAAATTAAACTGTTGCTAGCAAATTTTGTTTGCTTTTGGGCTCCAGAAGGTGACCACAAAATGTTAGCCCTGTGTGCATAATGCCCAAGGTGATAAAACATGTCCCCTTATATATCAGGCATTCCCCGGCCGATGCACGGAGCCACAAGCTGCAGTTCTACCTGCAGGAACTCTATTCGGCCAGTAGAGGGCCTCATTCCCATGGGAATTTACAATCCAGATGGGTGGAGGGGTGAGAAACCGGACATGGGGGAAAGGACAATATTTTTACTTTGTATACAGTTAATTTGAAATAATTTTCCAAAAATCAACTGGTTCCTCACACTGGATTTTTGAAAAATCAGTAGTGAAGGGGTTAAAGCCAATTTAACTGAGCTGATTTATTTCCTACCATTAGTGAGTTACTCCATTTTTTAACCCTTTCTTTACCAAAATCAGGTTAAATCGATTTTCCATAAAACAAGCAGAAACGGTAACCTAAACCCTAACCTTAAAAGTAGCCCTAACCTTTAAGCAACCCTAACTGTAAAACAAGCAGTAATAGTTTGCCTTACTCTAACCATAACCCAAACGCTATCCCTATCCATAAAATTAATACTAATCCTAACCCTAATTCTATAGCAAACAGTACTTGTACAAGTAACCCTAACCCAAAAGGTAACCCTAACCCTATCCCTAAAACTAACTCTAATGCTAAAAGGGACCCTAACCCTAAACGTAACCTTAATAACACTAACACTAAACATAACTCTAAATTTAATCCTACCTCTAAAAGAAACCATAAATGTAAACCTACTCCCAGTCATAACCTAAACGTCAACCTAACCCTTAACCCCTTAGTGACCGGGCGGTTTTACACAAATTCGTCTTTTAGTGACCGCTGCTGTTTTTACGTTTCTGCGCTGTTAGTGTTTAGGTCAAATTTTCCTCTTACTCGTTTATTCAACCCACACATATTATACACAGTTTTTCCCGCCATTAAATGGACTTTCTAGAAATACCATTATGTCCATCATATCGAATAATTTACTATAAAAAAAAATATGAAATATGAGGAAAAAAATTGTAAAAACACACTTTTTCATAATTTAATCCCCAAAATCTACAACCACCCAAAACGACCCCGGCTAAATAGGTTCAAAATTTTGTCCCGAGACTAGAAATACCCAATTTTTACATGCGTTTGCTTTTTAACCCCTTCACTGCTGAGACAGTTCACCTATGTGCGCTGCGCTCATTCTGACCATTTTGTGCTAATTATTTTTAGATGACAGCCTAGGTCCTATTTAATTAAACCCCCCCCAGACAAAAAAAACTTTTTAAAAAAAACCATTTTTTTATTTAATTTATTTTTTTTATTATATTGTTTTTATTTAATTTTTTTTTTTTTTTTTTTTAAAACCAAACCTGGTCATGTTTGGTATCATTTGAAAGGTCATAATCAGGCCTTTCAAATGATGGCAAATATGACCATCTAGCTGCCATGGATCGGGAGATAAAGGGATCCTAAGGATCCCCTTATCTCTACATGGCAGCTAGATGGTTAACTGGCCCACTGACATCCTCACACATATGGTGAGGTTGTCAGTGGGTGGGGGGGACCTGGAGGCTTGGCTGACATCCAAGATGTCAGCCCCCCTCCAGGTTTGAATCGCGTTTTGGCGCCAATTGGCGCCGCAACGTGATCCGGTGGCGAAACGGTTAATGCCATACACGCTGAAAAGGGGAGGCTCTCCCCTCTCCAGCGGTGCAAACGGCATCTCCCTAGCTTCAATGGTTGGGTTGACAGAGGGCTCCGAAGGAGCCCCCCCTCCCCTCCATTGAAATGCGTGGGGACGCCTGCTGATGACGTCACCACGCAGCGTGGCGACGTCATCAGCCTCGCCTGCCCATGTAAATCACATGGGCAGGCTTCCTCCCTGCCAGATCGCCGTGGGATCCGGCGAGGGAGGTGAGTATCGGGCGGGAGGGGGATTAGGCGCCGCTGACGTACCCTGTACGTCCGCGGGTCTAAGGGAGACCCGAGGACAGGACATACAGGGTACGTCAGCAGCCCTTAAAGGGTTAATACTTGTAATAGAAACATAGAAAAATGTCGGCAGATAAGAACCTTTCGGCCCATCTAGTCTGCCCAATTACATGGATACTTTACCTGGATTTATCTTTTGTTTAGGATAGCCTTATGCCTATCCCATGCCTGCTTAAATTCAATCACTGTTTTGGCCTCTACCACTTCTACTGGAAGACTGTTCCATGTATCCACCACCCTCTCAGTAAAATAATGCTTCCTGATGTTACTTTTAAACCTTTGCCCCTCTAATCTAAGACTATGTCCTCTTGTTTTGCTACTTTGTTTCCTTTTAAATATACTCCCTTCCTCTACCTTGTGGATTCCCTTTACGTATTTAAATGTTTCTATCATATCTCCTCTGTCTCGTCTTTTTTCCAAGCTGTACATGTTAAGATCATTAAGCCTTTCCTGGTAACTTTTCTCCTTCAAGCCGTACACCATTTTAGTAGCCCTTCTCTGAACTCTCTCTAAGGTGTCTATATCCTTCTGGAGATACGGTCTCCAGTACTCCAAGTGAGGTCTCACCAGTGCTCTGTACAGTGGCATGAGCACTTCCCTTTTCCTACTGCTAATACCTCTCCCTACACAACCAAGCATTCTGCCAGCATTTCCAAGCATTCTGCCAGCATTTCCTGCTGCTCTATTACATTGACTACTTACCCTTAGATCCTCTGAAATAATAACCCCTAAATCCCTTTCCTCAGATGTTGAGGTTAGGACTGTATCAAATATTCTATATTCAGCCCTTGGATTTTTACGTCCCAGGTGCATTATCTTGCACTTATCCACGTTAAAACTCAATTGCCACAGATCCCACCATTTTTTTAGTTTACCTAAATCATTTGTCATTTGGCTGATCCCTCCAGGAACGTCAACCCTGTTGCAAATCTTTGTGTCATCAGCAAAAAGACATACTTTTCCATTAATACCTTCTGCAATATCACTAATAAAAATATTAAAGAGAATGGGTCCAAGTACTGACCCCTGAGGTACCCCACTGGTAACAAGACCTTGCGCCGAATAAACTCCATTTACCACAACCCTCTGTTGCCTGTCACTCAGCCACTGCCTAATCCATTCAACAATATTGGAATCCAAGCTCAAAGATTGCAATTTATTGATAAGCCTTCTATGCGGAACAGTATCAAAAGCCTTACTGAAATCTAAATAAGCAATGTCTACTGCACCACCTATGTCTATTATTTTTGTTACCAGATAACTGGTAACTAGATAATATGGAGAAATAAATGAGGAAATAGGGGGTAAAATACAGGGGGGTATAAAGGAAGTAAAGATGGGGTATAGAGGAGTGTAGTGGTATAGAGGGAAGAATAGATGAGGGCTATAGGAGGTACGGGGAAAAAACATGTGCGCCTCTGAATTTTTAGAAGTTGATATCGGATTGGTCCAATATTTCCAGATTGGTTCAAATACAAAATTTCTGAATCCAAAATATTTCCGAATCCAAAATATCTGTATTTGGAAATTTCTGAACTAAACTGAGATTTCTGCCTTTGCACGTGTCTATTATCTACTGATACAATACATGAAAAATAAAAAAAATATAGCTGTTTCACCAAAAAGCTGTTTGTAGTGAAAGGGTTAAAGCCTCATAAAGTCAGAGATGGCAGTTTGTGCGTGTGAGCTTCATTGGGATCATTACTAGGTGGTGCCTGTGTCTCGGTCATTAAAGCCGGTGGTATGCGTGTGGTTTATGAATCAAGCTGACGGTGCTTGCCGGGAATAAATAATCAGTCGTTTGTCCGTGGCTTGGAGTGTCTCAGATTACTCAGTTATCGGAAATCTATCATGGAGAAGAAGGAGAACATTATACTGTTTCTTCGCTGTGGAATCAAGTCTGGTGAATCGAAACGCGAATCGCAAAAGAACTGAGCAACAAATAACTAGATAACTAGAAGAATTTCTACGTCTTGGCTACTGCTCATCCTGACCATTTATAAAGTGGTCGGGATGTGATGACCCCCCCCCATCTTCCCCCTCCCAGCCCTCTGGATCCGGTGAAAACCCTGGGTGAAGTGGAGGAGTCTCCTCCACCCCACCCAGCATCACCAGCAGACATGAATTTTTTAATTTCCCCACTGCCGGTCACCAGATCGGTCACTAGGGATGTCACATAGAAAGCGGCCAACGTCAACCCTCTGACAAAGGGCCATATTACATAGTTGGTGCTAACTTAACCAGAGCTGTTGTAAACTGAAAACCTCAATAGGCTATAATGGCTCTGGGAGGTTTACAACAGCTCTGGTTACGTTAGCAACAACATCGTAATATGGCCCAAAGTGTCTAAGTCCTGTTGTGCTGCGCAATTTACGACACTTACACTACGCAAGTTGCATAGGAGGGAAAATTGCATCAGAAAGCATCAGGGACTTCCAATTTCGGGAGTCCCTGAGCCGAAGAGGAGGAGCAGTGCGCGGCGAGGGAGAAAGGTCGAGTAAAATCACCAGAAATAAAAAAATAAAAACAATAAATAATAATTGGTGGGAAGCTGTCAGCAGGGTCTACCCACTTATTTAAGGGTAAAAAGGGAACTCTGGCTCTTCATAGTGTTCCTTTAACCATTTGCATGATTCACGAGAAACTGAGAAAAACTTGAATCCTTTTTCTTCTCCAACGGGACAGGTCCGGGCAATATTCTATAACTTTAACTTTACAGAAAGGATTTTAGCACAGATTCCATTTTTTCCATCACTTTGCAGATCTCCCAGTGAAATTGAAAGTCGATTTTTTTTTTTGTCTTAAAATATCATGTTAACTTTATTTTAATATTTGATGCTCTCAAATATTTTATTCAGCGAATCCCTGCCAGCTCATTATTATTTAGTATTTTTATATTATTAGAAACATACAGAAAATTTTATCCTAGATTTACCTTGTGACATATTCATTTATTAACAGGGTTATTCAGAGAGCGGTGAAAAGCAGGAGAATGACTGGAGAATGAAAAATTCTAGGTCAAAATAGCCGATTTGGAAAGTGAGATGAAAGGGAGAATTTTTCTGGTTTGGCTATTTTGACCTAGAATGTTTCATTCTCCAGTCATTCTCCTACTTTTCACCGCTCTCTGAATAACCCTGTAAGTATTTAAAGAAAAGTATTATTATATTTTTATACATATTTAGAAACTGGATATTCCACAAATGTTTAACATACAATATTTTTACTGCATCTTTCAAAAAAGTGCCTTGTGACATATCGGCCAAGATTCTCTTTGTATCTATATGGACACAAAGGGCTCTATCAGCTGGTGTGAGCTAACCCTAGCGTCAGCCTGTTTTCACATTAGCGCCAGGTAAATTCAGTCTAGTGCCAGACCAACAGATCGTTTGCCTCTCGCTACAAATGGCGAAAAAACACGCGGTAATTAACGATTCGTAGCGCAAGCTTACTGTCCTTACCGCTGCCTATACTTAACATGGGAGCGCTACAGAGCAATTGCGCTATTCTAACCAACAGAACGTTTGGTCCCGGCGATAATTTATACACGTGCGCTAATCACAAAATTTTACCTACTGCCCAACCCTGGTGTTAACTGACGGAAAAGGGAGAAAAAGGAAAAAAATAAAATAAAAAGGCCCTTGCACCAAATTAACCGGCAATTGAAAGGAATGCAGCAGAGGTGTGATCTTGGCCCCATATACCATAGTAATGCATCTGGTCAGCAATGTTGCTGCTGTTGCAGTAGGCTCTATTATAAATGTATCCTAAATCTAATATATTGACTAATTCTAAACATTTTATGCTGGGGGTTATTCATAGTTTGTAAGCGTTTGAGTATTAGGGTAAGGACAATGTTTAAAGGGACACACTAATTAATCTTGTTCTGAAACAAGTATTATTTATATGCGGCAACAGGGGGATTATCGTGGCGTTTTTTCTTTTTTCTGTAACAGACCTTTTAATTATCATTCATTGGATTTTATATGTAAATTTAAGGCATTTTCGTTCAGTAGTTTCTTTGAAAACAGCTTTTCAATTTTGAAACTTTCAAGCATACTGTTTGTTTTTTACCCCATTCGTCAGCTTTTAGGCTTTTTCCAGTGACTGCACTGCGCTGTGATCGGCAGCTCATCGGCTTTTTCCAAGGTGTTCGATGTGTTTTTTCCAGGCGGATTTGGTGGGTGGTCGGCAGGATTGCGGCTGGTTTTCCCTGCACTCCAGGGACCCTGCGGTGAATGCTGAATACACCTCAGGGTGGGGAACTTTGATTCCCCGAAGTGTGCTCTCTGAATAACCCCTACTGTAATCGTTGAAATTGTCGATTATCTGACTTTGAATTTGCCTTTTAACAAAGAAATACTTCAAATCGCAGCTTGTATTGCCCAGGTTTGGGATAGTTATTGATACATAGAACTAGCGGCTCATCCTTTTGTAAAAGTCTTAAAGCTAAAAGAGTAAGATTTGTTATTCCACTGAAATTCATTTTTTAAAATACAATACCACAAATAACTTACTGCTTACTTTATTTCACTTTTTAATAACCTGAGTCATTGCTACATTTGTCAAATACGTACCTCTCACTGGCACCCATATTAATATCCGTGGTGGCACGCAATATTGTCAGACATATTACATTTAAAAACAGAAGTGTGAGTGCAACGACAAAGAGATCTGTTCTGCTGGTAAGTGTGACCTACCTTTTGATCCTACTTGCGCAATTAAGGTTACATTTTTCTTATTTCAAACTCATGGTAATTATTTTGGATGTGTGAATTAAAATGTTAGTTTGTAACTGAAACGTTCACACGTGGGATGAAATATAGTAAGAAGAACTTTAAAATAAAGATCTGAAAGTGCTATAGTCCTATTTTAACAATAGATAGATACAGATAGATATAAAGGGTTATTCAAAGAGAATCGAAAAGTCACCGCACATTCGGTGACTTTTCGATCTCTTCAATTTGGTGCGATTTGGCGATCCCATTTCGGCGACCCTGCGGCATATTCAGCAAGCACCACCGGGCCACCGTAATGCAGGGAAAAGTCGCCGCAAACCCGCTGAAAACTCACCGCAAAACGAGGGTGAGCGCACACCGAAACCCGCAAAAACATCTGGATTAACCCCGCCAAAGACGCCGGAGAACCCAAGCAGCCGCCGATCACAGCGCACAGCAGCCGCCGGAAAAACCCGACACCGCAGACGAATGGTGTGAAAAAAAACAAAACAGTACGCTTGAATGTTTGAAAAGTGAAACGCTGTTTGCAAAGAAACTACAGAACGAAAATGTCTGAAATTTACACATAAAATCCAATGAATGATAATAAAAAGAGCTGTTACAGAAAAAAGAAAAAACGTTTAAAAAAAAAAATGGAAATATTTTTCAAAAAAATCCCGAAAAATGCTTAAGAGATCCTAAAAAAATCTATAAATAAAGATACTTTTTACTGCAGAATATTATAATAAACGGTTTATTAGATATTGAATTAAAACTCGAATATTTTTAACATTGAAGTCTATGGGATTCGCCTGAATAAACCTGTTGATTAAAGCAATCCGAATGGCAGGGCATTTCGGCAACTTTTCACTGCTTGTATTTGTTCTCTGAATAGACGAAGCATTGCTTCTCTATGGGGATTTCACTGCCTTCGAACAGGCACCGAACAGGCACTGTATGTGCAGGCAATTCGCCAGGATTTGGCGAACTGCCTGCTCTCTGAATAGCCGAATGGCCAGGAAAGGTAACCGTACGTGGAATTTCAGCGTTCTGTTACCTTTCGCCAGCAATTCGGATCTCTTTGAATAACCCTGATAGTGGATACAGATAGATGGATATCAATCTATCTACAGTATATCTCCTACTATTTAATAGCACCTATATTAGTTTTAACATTCTAGAAAATGACAAATTTGAATATATATAGCAATCATATAATTTTAATATATTATATTATTTATTTATTTATAAAATATTTTAGCAGGAAGGATACATTGAGATTTCTCTCTTTTCAAGTATGTCCTTGGTTGAATTGTTACAGTATGGTATACAAATACAAAGTAATGAAATACAAGATATTAAAAATAACACAAATATATATGTTATTGTTATCATTATTTAATAGTTATTTCTGCGTGCATCTTAATGTTGTGACATAAAAATGCTCCTGTGAGAGTATGCATAACGGTAATAATTTTCATTTTACTAATGTATTTTACTGTTGTAATTCAGGAAATGTATCAGCCAGAGTGTGCTGTAAAGTAAAATGCACCATGGTGGTTTCACTTAACTATACTGTGGAATACATCAGTGAATAATTCCAGTGCTGTGTTACTCTGTGTAGTGGAGTAAAACCCTGCTGGTGTGGTTTAATGTACAGTAAAATCCTGCTGGTATTCATTAATGCACAGTAGAATCCAACTTGTGTGGATCAGTGTACAGAATATGATTTGCTGCTCAGTGATTGCAGGATTCAGTCATCATTACCCCAAGGGAATCTTAAACTTAAACTTAAAATCTGGCCTGTTAGGGGAACCTGAGGACCAAGGGTGGAAACCACTGATCTAGAGTAATAAGAAGGTTAGGGTTATTGACGGGTCTTAGGTTGCCGTTAATGCACCTTGTAATGTCATCCAATCACCCTCAGTCAGGCTTTGGAGATTTGCAACCAATCATTCTGCCCCAGAATTTATTAAAGAGCTACGACCACCAAAAATACAAAGTCATTATTGTGCTTATTTGAAGTTGCTGATATCTTACATGTGCTTTGTTTTTCTCTTGTATGTTTAACTAAGAAAATATTTTCCTCTATATGTGTCACTGGGTGCATCCATTGTGTGATATTTCCCTCTATATATGTGTCACTGGGTGCATCCATTGTGTGATATTTTCCTCTATATGTGTCACTGGGTGCATCCATTGTGTGATATTTCCCTCTATATGTGTCACTTGGTGCATCCATTGTGTAATATTTTCCTCTATATGTGTCACTGGGCACATCCATTGTGTGATATTTTCCTCTATATGTGTCACTGGGTGCATCCATTGTGTGATAATTTGTGTTGTAAACTGCACCCCCCGCAGTATCTTTCCATCACTTGCTCCTCAGTGTGTGGCTTTGGCCATAAAATGGAGCAAATGGGTCAGTCACCGACTCACATCATTGTATTGTGTGGGATGTTTTCAAAGGACATCACCAGGGGTTAGAATAGAAGTCCTTTAAGCTCCCTGTCTTATCTCAGTCAGCTGCCAGCTCTTATCTCAGGTAGTATGGCGAACGCAATACACCCCCTGCAGCCTTATCTGAACATTCCCTTCTCCACCCCATTAACTGTTCGATACTGTAGATTGCATAAACCACAAGTAACATAAAGCTTTGGCACCGATTTTGGTAAATGTTGCATCATGGGAAATATCCACAAAATTGAAACAGGAGATAAAAACCTTAATTTTATTTTTCCTTTTTATATGCAATTACTTCAAGCAAACAAACAAAAAGCAGCAGCATGCGTTTTATAATGTGTTTAATAATGTTTTGTAATGTGCTTTATAATGTGTTTTGTAATGTGTTTTATAATGTGCTTTATAAGGTGTTTTTTATTTGCAATGCACAAGTAATCTAGTTACAGTTTATGTTCACGGTAGTGTCCCTTTAAATCTCCAAACAAGGAACTCACAGCTTGTGCGTCTTAAAGTCACCGGATCCTTCAGAACAATTTAATCACTCAGGCAGGAAATAGCTTGAAATGTAAATCCCTGTACTTGATAAATTGGCGAATCTCTTTATTATTCTCTGCACAGCGAAATGGTGATAACGGAACAATGTTGTCCTTTCTACTCATTGTGCGCAGTAACCTTGCAGGTGCGTCTCTATAGTAAGAGACACAGATTCAGTAATGGAATATTTTATAAAAGTAATATTATTATAGGCGGCCATGATACCAACATAAGTGAGCTACAAACCCAGCGGCAAACTAATGTAGAATTGCAAAAAAAAAGGTAAAATGGAATAATACATAACAAAATATGTTTTTTAAACATAGGTATTTTTTTTGTCAAACCATTTAGTTTTATTTACCTGCTCTTTATCAGTACATGTTTTCAGAGGCCGATACAGACACAAGTTTCAGGATGGCTGTCACAGGTAGACATACCCATCTCTCTGTGTCTAGCTATCGGTATATCTACCGCATATGTATTATATAGGCATATTTATAAATATGCCTATCCTTAGATACTAGGCCATTTGGCACAGCTGGCCTAAGAAATCAATGGCTGTGTTTCCAGTCTGCTGGAGGAAACAATTAAGCAGGTTCGTGACAATTTTCTCTGGAGTCATCAAAGGTGTGAATTAAAGATAACACCTCTTTGGGGTCTACCCAGCAGGCAGGAAGAGCAATTACTCCTGGCAGGGAGAAGACGCAGACAGAGAGGCACCCCAACCGCATATCAAAGAAGCAATCACATTTTCTGATCACAGAAGGTGGTCTTTGGGAGATGATTGATAGACCAGGGAAATTAAGAGTAATGACAAGCATACTGAGCATGCTCCAGAGATGGGAACTCTGGGATATGTAGTGCAAGAGGCTGGGCCATTTGTGGGTGGGTTTTGGAAGGACCATAAAGTGTATAAATTCTGAAAACTGGCCATGTTCTAGGGCTGATCACTTGGGGTACAATCGAAAGATGACTGATCTGTCCATGCTTCTATCTCCAGGCTCCAGGAGTCACCGATGCTAGCTTACTGATTAGTTTGTCGTAAGTAATGCTCTGTGGTGAACTGTTTTCTTTTATTTGCTGTGTAGTGTGTAATTAATTGATTTATTCTAGCTATAATTTTTCCTGTAACAAATGCACTGTGATTATATATATCTTTGTTCTATATCATAAATAAACCTAACCTATTTAAGTTCTGCTTCTGGCTGATGAGATCCACGCTAACTAAGAGATTGGAGTAATTGCTGATTGTATTAAGCTCGGGTAGATACGAAAGCGTGCGTTGCGGTTGCTGGGGGACGGCAGGGATAGGGACAGTGTGGTTGCTTAGCCCTGTGTTTCTCGCTGCGATGCGCATAGTGTCCATGAGGACTGGTGGCAGCGTAACCAATAGAATAGGAAACTGAGCCCAGGGATTGTTTGAGACGTAGTCATTACCCGCTTCAAAAGAAGACTGGTACTGCGTTGCAATCCTGGGATCATTGTATCGTGCTCTGCATCCCTGGTACGTGAGAGAAGTGTGCAGAGACAGAGAGTGGGTGGCTTAACCCGGCATCTTTTGCAGCAGCGCGCGTAGAGGTCATGACAATGGCCACTCCACTAATGTTGTCAGGGCCGGATTAACCATGGGGCTATTGGAGCAGCAGTTCCAGGCCCATGCTCTATAATAGGCACAGAGAAAGGATAACTAGAGGGGTTATTCAGAGAGAGCCGATCTGGCCCCAAAATGTCACTGAACAGAGAATTTCCCAGTATGGTGACATTTCGGGGCCATTCGGCTATTCAGAGAGCAGGCAGTTCACCAAAATTTTGGCAAACTGACAGCAAGTACGGTGCCTGTTTCCTACATATTTATTTTCTGTTAATCTGTATATTTGTGTTGTTTTTTAATATCTTGCATTGTATTACTTTGTATTTCTGTAACTGTAACACTTCAATGTTCTTGAACCCAGGACATACTTGAAAACGAGAGAAATCTCAATGTATCCTTCCTGGTAAAATCCTTTATAAATAAATAAATAAATCCCCCATAGAGAAGCAATGGTTAGTCTATTCAGAGACACCAAAAAGCAGAGAAAAGTTGCTGCCCTGCGTGGTTTCATTTGGCAGGTTTATTCAGGCGATTCCCATAGGCTTCAATGTTAAAAATATTTCTGTTTTAATTCAGCATCTAATAAACCATTTATAATTTTAATCTGCAGCAAAAAGTCTCTTTATTTAATGATTTTTTTAGGATCTTTTAGGATTTTTTCGGCAATTTGTTTCCCGTTTTTTTTAAATAAATTTTTTTCTTTTTTCTGTAACTGCCCTTTTTATTATCATTCATAGGATCTTACATGTAAATTCCAGGCATTTTCATTCAGTAGTTTCTTTGCAAACTTGTCGGCTTTTTCCGGCGACTGCTGTGCGCTGCGATCCACAGCTCATTGGTTTTTTCCAATGTGTTCAGCAGGTTTTTTGCGGCAAGTTTTTCGGTGGTATTTCGGCGAGTTTTCAACTCCAGGGACCATGCAGTGAATGCTCAATTCAACGCAGGGTGGGGAACTGTGATACCCCTAAGTGCAGGGAAGTGAAGAGAATGAAAAGCACTGAAATGTCGGCGACATTTTGGTTCTCTCTGAATTACCCCCTATCTCTTCATTGATGGGCATTTGGACCACTGTATCTCCAACTCTATAGCAGCTACAAGGAGGTATTCATTAGAGGTATCAATGGAAAGGCCAGAGCATGTCCTTTCCAATGATACCAAACAAGACCAGGTTTTCCGTAACATTTTAAAATAAAATTATAAATAAATAAATTTTTTTCTTTCTAACACAGCAATATTTTTCACTTTTCAATTATAAAGTGAACAATGATGCTGCACTAACTTGCCATCTCATTTCTCATGTCACCAACAAGTATGGAGGCGATGGAGCAATCCATTATTACAAGGGATGCCACGATACCGATACTAGTATCTATATCGGTGCTGATACCGTCATTTGGACGAGTACTTTGTATGCATATAAATGCCCCCAGTACTGGCCCGATACCTGAAAGCCAGCACTGGGCCAGCTTGCCAGTATCCGAGGGGCTGGGGAAGCTGGCCAGATGCATTACAAGCATTTGGCCAGCATTTTCCTACAGCGGCAGTGTTACTGAGTAGCTGCTGGGCTGTGATGCTGCCTCCTGCTGAGATGACGCGGAAGTCGTGAGATCTTGCGGAAGCACATAACAGCACGTCACTGCCCTGCAGCCACTAGGTAACGTGGCCAGCCGGAGGGGAACGCTGGCCAAATGCTTTTAATTAGACATGTGCATTCGTTTTAGTACTAAAACGATTTAGTCCGAATTTTGGGATAATTTAGTTTTAGTATGACTCAAGAGAAACGAAACTACTCAGTACAAAAAACGAAAGAAACTAAAATAAAATGCACTACATTTTAGTTTCAGTCCTTTTTGTGATATTACATTGAGTGAAGGAGACCAGCAATGAAGATCGCAACATCCGAAGTTCTGCACCCTCCACATGCCAATGCAGTAGGATGTTCTATACAGAGAGTGGCATTAATTAATGCAGGAGTATGTTTATACATTATACAGAGAGGGGTATTAATGCAGGAGGATGTTATATACATTATACAGAGAAAGGTATAAATTGAGGAGAATGTTCTATACAGAGAGGGACATTAATGCAGGAGGATGTTATCTACATTATACAAAGAGGGGTATTAATTAATGCAGGAGGATGTTCTAAACATTATACAGAGAGGAGCCTTTTTTTTTTAGCCCTTTAAATCCAGTGGCTGTGAGCGCTGAGATCGGCTGCTTGTTACATTATATCTCAGTACAATGTATCAGGCTCAGTTGTTACAGTAACTGACTGTAACAGCGCTCAGAGTTTCAGTAAAACAAGGAAATAATATTGTTCTAACCTCTTACATATAAAAATATTATTTACTAGTTTTACAGAAACTCTGAGCACTGTGATGAGCAGCAGTCAGTTACTGTAACAGCTTTGCCTGACACGGGGCAGTATTACAATGTTGGTGCTAACTTAACCTGTTGTAAACTGAAAACCTCCATAGGCTATAATGGCTCTGGGAAGGTTACAACAGCTCTGGTTAAGTTAGCACCAACTATGTAATAGGGCCCACATTGTGCTGAGAGTGTACTGTAACAAGCAGCGATCTCAGCCCTCTGAGGAGCCACCACAACAATAGTAATTGTATCCACTGGTTTTCGGATGAACGAAATTAGTTTTCATACTAAAGAACTGAAAACGAATTTCTATAGCAACTAAATAAATTGCATTTTAGTACTAATCCATTAGTTCAAAACGAAATTTTGTGCTGTGCACATGTCTACTTTTAATACATCTGACCGGCTGCCCCAGCATTTGCCTGTGAGTATGTCTGGTCTGCGGTCTGTATATACATTATGTATCTGAGTGGGTGTATCTGGTCTGGGATCTGTATATATGTATCTGAGTGGGTATATCTGGTTAGGGATGAGCTGTTCGGTTCGATCAGTTCGGAGTTCGACTCGAACATTGTCAGTTCGAAAGTTTGCGAACTTTGAACTTTTTGGCATGTTCGGTTCGAGTTCGATTTTTTTTTTTAAAAAAAAAGTATAAAAATGCTTAAAAAATACTAAAAAATCTAGATATAAAGAGACTCTTTACTGCAGAATATTATAAGCAACGGTTTATTAGATATTGAATTAAAAAACTACCTAATGTCTAGGTGCAAAGATTCTCACCTCTAAATGACCTGTGCTCTCAAACGGTGTAAACAACAGGTGTTTAATTAGTGTTTGCTAATTAGAAGCACATGTTATTTCCAATTTGAATTTGATACATTGCCTGCAGACTGGGTGGGAGCTCCTGCACATGTTTGAACAAACACTGTGCTTGTTTTGAATTCTAAGAAGTGTTCATTTCTACTACATTTCCTCTGATATGCTGTTTAACCCCTTAAGGACCAGGGCTCTGTAAAGCCAATCATTAATGATGTAGATGTTCCGTCATTTGTCATTAAGGGCTTAATAAAATCTTTATCACACTCCTTATATTTAAACGTAATATTCCAGTATTTGTATGTCATGTACCTCTCCCGAAGGGCCTATGTGAGCATACAATTATTATTGTGTTAGAAATGTCTATCATAAAGCGTACAAGCTGAGTCCCTAGAGTCTCTGACTATCCATTATCATATATAACTTGCTTTATACATATAATACATTCCCTCATCTAACAGGATAGTAGCCAGTCCCTGTGCATTTTAACCCCTTAAGGGTGGCTAGGTGTCGTGTGTGGGTCTCTGATGGCAACGTTTCTATACATCCTACAAATCCACCACTTCACGGGCAGGTTATGGGGACCTCCTAGGCACGATATTTGAAGGAATTTTTCGTTTTTATTTTTAACCCTTATTTTATGGAAAACTCACTGTTCCTTTAAAAATGTCTTTTTTTAAACTTTTTGTCTTTGTTTCCTGTCCCCCAAGGCACTACCCAGACCCCCATACACCTATGGAACATATCTTCAATATATGCCCTCTTGGAGGGCACTCTAAAAATCTAACTTTTGAGTCCCATTGACTTGCATTGAGTTCGGTTCGAGTTCGAACTCGAACTTTTGAAATTGTTCGAAAGCGAACCGAACACGGGGGTGTTCGGCTTATCCCTATATCTGGTCTTAGATCTGCATATATGTATCTGAGTGGGTTTATCTGGTCTTAGATCTGTATATATGTATCTGAGTGGGTGGATTATTGTTATTATTCTTTATTTATGAAGCGCCAGCATATTCGGCAGCACTGTACAATGGGCACGATATAGACAGGGTTACAATACATTGAACAACAGTTTGACAAACCAGTAAACAAGGGCTCTATTCCCGTGAGAATTTACAATCTAGAAGGGTTGGGGGTGGAAACAGGAGGAGAGGACTGCAAGGTGAGAGTAATGGGCTGCAAGGTGAGAGTGATAGACTGCAAGGTGAGAGTGATGGACTGCAAGGTGAGAGTGATGGGCTGCAAGGTGAGAGAGATGGACTGCAAGGTGAGAGTGATGGACTGCAAGGTGAGAGTGATGGACTGGTTGGGGCAGTGAGGTGTATCAGTGGGTCGGGTGGTCGGCTTGCCTGAATAGGAATGTCTTAAGGGAGCATTTGAAGGAAAGGAAATTAGGGGGAAGTCTGACAGTACAAGGAGGAGCGTTCCAGAGAATGGGGTCTGCACGTGAGAAATCCTGCAATCTATCATGGGAAGAGGTGATGCGGGGAGGAGCTAGGTGCAGGTCACTGTTTGATCTTAGGGAGCAGGCTGGGGTGTATTTGGTGATTAGTGAGGACAGGTAGTGGGGAGCTGAGTTAGTGAGAGCTTTGTAGGTCAGGTTAAGGATTTAATTCGGCAGTGGATGGGGAGCCAGTGAACGGACTCACAGAGAGGATCGGCAGAGACAGAGCGGCGGGGGAGGTGGATGAGCCTGGCGGAGGCATTCGGAATGGATTGTAGGGGGAGAGGTGGGAGAGAGGGAGGCCAGATAAGAAATTATTACAATAGTCAAGTCGGGAGATTTCAAGGGCGTGGATGAGTTGCTTTGTGGTGTCAGTGGTAAGAAATGGCTGAATTCTGGAAATATTATGTAGTTTGTAGCGGCAGGAGGAGGAAAGAGACTGGATGTGGGAGATGAAGCAAAGAGCCAAGTCAAGTACCGGCTGGGTGGAGTAGAGGTAACATCACTGCTCTGCGTGGAAAGAGCCTGTGGAGTCATGGGTTCAATCCCGAGGAGCACCTCTCCAGTAAGTGTCCTTGGGCAAGACACCTAATGGTACATACTCGCCACCCAGGACATACTTGCAAACAGAGAGAAAACTCAATGTATGCTTCCTGGTAAAATCCTTTCTCAAAAAAAAAAAGTGTGACATACAGCATGGATGACATACAGAATGGGACCAAACGCTGCAACAAATCCCGCTGCAAATTGTGCCAACACATATGTGACAGCAGCACTGCACGGCACATCAACGCCCCACACAACATCAAGGGCTTGTACCTTTGCACGTCTGCCAATGTGGTATACATGATCCAATGCACGGCGTGTGATAAGGGCTGCTATATTGGCGAAACCAGCCTTAAATTAAATCTCAGGATGAACCAGCACAGACACTCCATCAAGAACCACCAGGAAAACACATATTGTACCCCGGTGGGACATCACTTTAATCTAACAGGCCACTCCATCCAAAACCACAAAATTAAAATCCTCAAAGGGCATTTTAAAGACCACCGTGAACGCAAAACATATAAAATATGAAAATGATCACATATTTTAACACTATAAATGCAGGACTCAATGTCGATTCTGGGTTTTTAACTCATTAACATAACGTCACATAACATTCTAATTCTGGCTGATGTTTTGTTTTTTCCTGGTTTCCTTTTTTTTCATGTCTCTTTCAGTCTTCACTTTTTTTTCTTTTTCCTTTTTTTTTTTTCCTTTTTTCATTCTAGGTTGTATGATCTTATCTCTGTTGTTTTATTACGGTCCCAAGATCCCTCATGCGTTTATTTTCCCATTTTGAACATACCATTTAACCTCACTTTTTAAGACATCCACTACCCCCAACCATGTGACCCTTATGTCCTAAATTTCAATTCTAGGAACTGATCAGTAAGCATCCAGACCTGAGGAAGAGCGGTATTCTCTCGAAAGCTTGTCTTTTAAATGTAACGTTAGTCCAATAAAAAAGGTATCACTACGTACTGCTATACTCGTGATTTTTATATATATATACATATATATACAAATCTCTAATGACCCCAGGAGGAGCTGGCGCAGCATTTTGAGCAGGGAAAGGAGTTCTTTAGATATTCCCCATACGTTCATACATTGTAATGATCTCTCAGCAATCAATTTCTCCATCAGCGGAAAATACAAACACAGATTGCAGATTGACTAACGCATCTGCTGTGAACTGAAAGGAAATCTTGGGATCGGTTTAAAGTATAACATTTCAGTATAGTTTGATCTGCGAGCGATTGCACCCAATTAGTGTAAAACAGAAATTCAGGTCTATCTGAATGTTTTTCATGCTTCAGGCACGTCTCCCTTCTCACAACACAGACATACAGGGAGGGAACTATCACGTGTCTGTAGCTAAAACACGGTGCTAGGGGAAACTTTTCCAGTAGCAATTTTCCCCTTAGCGTACCCATTTTACAAGTGGATTACGTGGCAAGCGCTGAATCCAGCAGCCTGCCCAGTACCGGCTGTCATGACCACTACGCGTGCTGCTGCGAAAGACGCCGGGTTAAGCCGCTCACTATCTGTCTATCCTAGACCCAGATAATGACTGCGTGGATAACAATCCCTGCACACTTTCTTTCGCACCAGGTACGTAGAGCGCGATACAATGGTCCCAGGATTGCAACACAGTACCAGTCTTCTCTTGAATCGGGTAGTGACTACGTTTCCCACATGCCCACTTTCTTATTCTATTAGTTACGCTGCCACCAGGCCCCCTGAACGCTACGCGTGTTGCGGCTAAGGACGCAGGGCTAAGCGACCCACTATCTGTCTATCCTAGACCCAGATAATGACTGCATGGACAACAATCCGCGCCGTCTCCAGCGACCGCAACTCACAGTTTCGTTGCTACACGAGCTTAAAACAACAAGCAATAATCCAGTCTCTTCAGTTAGCATAGATCGAATATCAGGCAGAAAGCAGATCTTAATAAGGAATATTTATTATGATATAGAAAAAATTATCACAGTGCATTTGTTATAAAAATATGAATATGATAAATCAATTAATTACATATTACACACAAACAGCAAACAAATAAAAGAGAGATAACAGCAGATTCTAGTTACTTACAATATACGCTAGACGATCAGCCATAGGGAGGTTCTATTAGGAGCTGGCAATATTCCCTCAATTCTCGATTGACCTCCAAGGAAATAGCCCCTAGCTCATGCTTGATTCAAAATATATATAGGGCTGCCTTTTTTCTAAGTACAGCCTCCTAGCTGGTAGAGCCTTTGCCTACAATTCCCCGAATTCCTCTCTCCTGGGCATGCTCAGTGCGTTTCTTCATTAATTTTAATTCCCTGATCTATCAATCATCTCCCAGAGACCACCTCCAGTGATCAAAGGATGTGATTGCTTCTTTGATATGTGGATGTGGTGCCGCTCCGGCTGCGTCTTCTCCCTGCCATGAGCAATTGACCCTCCTGTCTGCTGGGTAGAACCAAAAGGCTGATTTCTTTTAATTCACACCTTCCATGCCTTCACAGAGAAAATGGTCACTGACCTGTTAATTGTTTCCTCCAGCAGGCTGGAAGCGCAGGCATTGATTTACTAGGACAGCTGCGCATAATGGCCTGGTATCTATAGATAGCCATAGATATAAATATATACAGTATATAGATATACAGATAGCTAGACACAGAGAGATAGGTATGTCTACCTGTGACACCGGCCGCTAGCCTTCAAGATACTTGGGTGGCGCTCATGGAGGCTTCTGCTGCCGGGTCACATGACTTGCAGGATCTCGCCTCTCCCGAGATCCTGCAGGTCCCCTGAGGGAGACTGGGAACTATTTGTCCCCAGTCTCACTCTGCTCCAGGCAGCCAGAAGTGGTGGATAGGGCCATCGTTTTGGGATGAGAGGTGAGTATTTTTTTTGGGGGGGGGGTCCAGCTGCTGCTAACTGATTCCGTAGAAGCCGAATCTACAACATAGAGCTATGGCTAACTTTTCAGTAACCACAGCTTTTAGTAATTAGCATTAGGACTTTGTGAACTCCATTTGGCGGTCAATCTCCACCTGTTCTCTGTTTACACCCACACGGCCAACTCTCCCCTCCAAGACTTCTCAAGGGCAGCTCCGGTCCTGTGGAATGACTTGCCTCACCCTATCAAACTCTCCCCTGATCTTCAGGCCTTCAAGAAATCCCTCAAAACCCATCTCTTCAGATTATGGTACCACATCACTGATGTAACTCATCCCTCTGCTCATCTACTCAATCATGATTGAAGCGGCTTCTCTGGCCCCACCATTCCGAACCACTGGCACTAATGATCCTGCCATCCAGTAAAACTCCCCTCGTCTTCCTCAATCAACCCCAATCCCTCTCAATTGTAAGCTCCTATGAGCAGGGTCCTCTACACCTCTTGTTTCCTTCATATGTCCGTTTATCTGTATCTCGTTCCCTTTGTTTATTGTGTAGTGCTGCAGAAACTGTTGGAGCTATATAAAAGATGACAATAATAATAATAACCTAAACCTAACACTAATTACTCTCTGCTTACTCTCTGCTTACTCTTTGGTTACTCTTTGCTTACTCTCTGCTTACTCTTTGCTTACTCTCTGCTTACTTTTTTGCTTACTCTCTGCTTACTCTCTGCTTACACTTTGCTTACTCTCTGCTTACTCTCGCTTACTCTTTGCTTACCCTTTGCTTACTCTCTGCTTACATTTTGCTTAGTCTCTGCTTACTCTTTGCTTACTCTCTGCTTACACTTTGCTTACTCTCTGCTTACTCTTTGCATTCTCTCTGCTTACTCTCTGCTTACTCTTTGCATTCTCTCTGCTTACTCTCTGCTTACTCTTTGCTTACTCTCTGCTTACTCTCTGCTTACTTTTTGCCTACTATTTGTGCTTCCCATGTTAAGCATAGGGAGAGCAAAGAACAGTAAGCTCGCCCTAAAAAAGTGATAATACCGATGCGCTAATGGATTTTTTAACCCGTTAGCGATCAGGAGGTATTCTGGCCGTACCGCTATCACCTCAATTAACCTAGCGCTAATGCGCACTTATGTGAGGGTTAGTGCTAGCGTTACGGAGGCGATAGGGTCCTTAGTGTTAGAAGTTGACTTTACAGAGACGCTCTGCTCATCCTGACCACTTTATTGTTTTACAGTGGTCAGGATGTGAGGAGTGCCCCCTCCCCCCAACTCCTCCAATCTGGTGAAATCGTAGGGGGAGGTAGATGAGTTCCTTCCACCCCACCCAGCAGCTGGGATTTCTTAATTTCCTGGCTGCCGGTCACCAGATCGGTCACTAGTGATGTCACACACAGAGAGCGGCCAACATCACCCTCTGAGACCAATCGTTGTAGTGAGCGTTCTCAGAGAGGTAGTGATGGATCAGATCTGTGCATGCGCGTGCAGCTCCGACCCATCGCTCTGCGCAGGCGCTATGGAACTTGTGTACGTAAAGTGTGAGAGCCCGGAGCGGAGTGCAACATGCATTTTCTACACTTTGCAAGTGGCATGGTAGTACAAATTTCACAGAGATGGTTCAGGGAATTCTGGGTTCGGGAGCCCCTGAGCTGAAGAGGAGGAGCAGCGCGCGGCGGGGAAGAAGAGGGGAGTAAAGTCATCAAAAATTAAAAAAGTTTAAAAAAATAATTGGGCCGAGGCTGTCAGCGGGATCTGCCCAATTATTTAAGGACAAAAAAGGGAAACGCTATTTTTCAACACAGTAAAGGTTATTCAGAGAGCACGACATTTTGGTGCTCTCACGTTCCCCGCACTTCCCCACACTTCAGGGAATCAAGGTTAGCCAGAATTCAGCATTTACTGCAGGGTCCCCGTAATGCAGGGAAACCCGCAGAACACCTGCCGAACACATGTTGAAAACTCACCGAAAACCAGCCGCAAAAACCACAGTGAATAAGTCCGAAAAAGCCGACAAGCCATCAATCACAACGTAGAGCAGTCACCAGAAAGAGCCAACAAGCTGACGAATGGGGTAAAAAAAAAAAAAAAAAAAGATTGAGGCTCGCTTCAGACGAGCGTATTTGAAGAGTGGAAGGAATGTCCGTGTGAGTGAGCGTTCCTTCCACTCTGACGCCTGTCTGGCCACCTCACTGAGCGCAGTTAGTGGCCAGTAGAGGCTCGAACCTCCTAGGGAGAATTGCGCTTTGCAGATCCGTCAACACGTATCCTAGGGCTTTGACGGAGAGGGCTGCTGCACAGATGCAGCACGGCTGCTGTCACGCATTGCAATTTGTGAGCGTGCAACAGTGTGTGGCTGGCCCAGGCGCAGCGTCTCAATGCTGCGATGGACGCCAGAAGGCATATAGCGCACTCGTCTGACGCCAGCCTGAAAGTGGCAAAAGTGAAACGCTGTTTGCAAAAAACTATTGAATGAAAATGTCTGGAATTTACATATAAGATCCTATGAATGATAATAAAAAGGCCTGTTACAGAAAAAAAACGCTTTTAAAAAAAACGGAAAAACAATTTACCGAAAAAAATCAGAAAAATACTTAAAAGATCCTAAAAAATCAATAAATAAATAGACTTTTTGCTGCAGATTAAAATAATAAACATTTTATTAGATATTGTATTAAAACGGGAATATTTTTAAAATTGAAGCCTATGGAATTTGCCTGAATAAACCTGCCGAATGAAACCACTGAACAGCAGGTAGGGATGTGCGTTTCGGGTTTCGGAACTTCAGAATTTTCACGAAATTTCCCAATTCGTGCATTTGGATTCGGCCGATTTTCCAAAAAATTTCCGAACCGAAAACGGCAGATCCAAACTAATTTCCGAACCGAAAAGAAAACTTTTTGGAATTTTCGAATGGACTAGAAATGTGTAAAATCAAAAATCATTTTCATTCCATTCGTGATTTCGGCTCCATTCCTGATTTCGGTTCCATTTCAGTAATTTCGGACAACGTATTTTTCGGTTATATCGCTGATTATGTAATTTTGTATCATTCCCATCTCAATGTATCCTTCTTGTAAAACATGAGAAATCTCAATGTATCCTTCTTGTAAAACATGAGAAATCTCAATGTATCCTTCTTGTAAAACATGAGAAATCTCAATGGCAGAATTATCGTATCGACAGAATTATCATATCGACAGAAATATCGGAACCGAAAAACCATTAGTTTACGTCAAAACCAATAGACACTTTGAAACGAGGAGAACAGACGTTCTGAAAAACTCAAAAATTTCTGAGATCACAAAAAAAAGTCGATACGAAAAACGAACCGAAACGGAAATCGGCCGAAACGAAAATTTACAAAATCCAAACGAACCGAACCGAACCGAAAAAAAAAAAAAAAAAACGGTGCACAAGTCTAACAGCAGGGCAGTTTGGCGCTCATTTCTCTGCTGTTCGGTATCTGTGAACAGATTAACCACTTCAATGCGGTGGACGCGCTCAGCGCATCCAACCGCATTGGTACTTGGCTGCGGAGGACACGCTGAGCGCATCCTCCCTTTGCAGCCCGCGATCAGCCGGTATTCCGGCTGATCGCTCGGCCCCCCGGTGCGGGCTGACATCATCGATGTCAGCCCAACCTCCGGGACCCCGGCGGGCACGATAGGCGTCATCGCGCATGCGAGATGACGTCTATTTCAGGCACCCTCCCGCCATTGCAGGGAAGGTGCCTGAAGGGGAGGGGGGAGGTCCTTCAGACCTCTCCCCCTCCCCATCCGTGCGGGCCAGCGATTAAAGGCAGGCACCGCCTGGAAGGGCACAGCCTGCCCTTCCAAGCGGCGGCTGTCTTTAACCCCTAGGGGGCTGGATCGCGATATGGCGCCAATATGGTGCTGTATCGCGGTCCCCTCCCGGAGCTGGCCGACATCTTGGATGTCGGCCAAGCTTCCAGGATATCCCCCTAATGACTGGCGTCATCGCGCAGAGCGCGATGGCGCCAGTTTTGAAATTAACCCCTTGCTGCCACCTATAGTGGAGATAGGGGGTTCCAATGAACCCCCTATCTCCCGATCCGTGACAGCTAGGGGTTAAAAAAATAAAAAATAAAAATAAAATTAAAAAAAATAAAAAATAAATAAAAATAAAAATAAAAAAAGGTTTTTTTTTTTAATTTTATTTATTAGTGCAACAATATTGTTCCCATTTCAATTATAATGTGAACAATGATGCTGCACTAACGATTTTTTCTATGGGGGGCGTTTGCTAAAAAACACGGAATTTTCCCCAAAAAAAGTAACGATTACTCATTTCAAATTTTTTTAACAAGCGCACCCCATAGAAAATATAACCGCAAACGATCGCATTTTAAAATGTGAAAAAAAAACACTTTACACATTGTAAATTATTGAAAATTCTAATTTTATTGCATTTTTTGTTATAATATACAGACATGACATAACGTATACATATAATAATGACATATTATGAATCTGCCGAGTCTGCCGGAAAGAACGATATATAATATGTCTGGGTCATATATTAAAATAAGGCTTCAAAACGCGTTTAAACATGATGAGCGAAACCGGTAAAAATGAGCTCAGCACAGAGGTGGGAAAAGGCTCAGCAGCGAAAGGGTTAACCATTGCTTCTCTATGGGGGATTTCACTGCCGTTGAACAGGCGCTGTACTTGCAGGCCGTTCGCCAAAATTTGGCGAACTGTCTGTTCTCTGAATAGCTGAATGGCCACGAAATGTCACTGTACGGGGAAATTCCCTGTTCGGTGACATTTCGGGGCCAGATCGGCTCTTTTTGAATAACCCTGAATGTCCTTTTATGATTGCCTGGTAAATTTAATCCTAGTAAATTTGGATTTGATACAATCCAGCAATAATCTCGAAATGAAGAATTTGAAATAATAAAAAAAAAAAAAGCGATCAATATATTTTAAATGAATACGTTTGCATTAAGTGTGACTTTCCCAGCAACGGGGGGAAAAAAATAATCATGAAGAGCTTCTCCAATCCGTTTTATAGCCATTTGTAATGGTGTTTCACGAGGATATATGGGCAGAGTCGTGTTTGATAAGCAGTGGGTGCAGAGCCGATAATTGAATATGAATACTGAGCAGGGTGATGTAAGGACGCGTGCATGCGATCATCCCAATGTAATTATGGATGGAAACATTTTCTCGAATTGACGTAGCATGAAGCTGTTGAAAAAAATCTAAGGATTATATAGAATGCCTCAAGCTGTTGATATTCCGTTCATTTGTCATTTTTTCCCTTGTTTTCTTGATTATTTTTTGTTTGCATTTCCAGGTTGGTGCATTATGCAAAATTGTAACAAAAGGAAGCGAGGTAACGGGTTTTATTTATATTGGGAGATGATCAACGCAAACAGCGACTAAGATACGAATGAAAATAAATCATCTGCATCCGTTTTAAACAAAAGCCACAAAAACCATGAGCGCTAGGATTATAATACCAGGGCTCCAAATATTGGGTTACACGTTACTGGCCCCAAAACCTATGCTTGCACTCCTATTGCTGGCTCTGCACCCCTGGACCTGTCCCTGTACCCCAGGAACTGGCCCGGTACTCCTAATGCTGGCTCCGCACACCCAGACCTGTCCCTGTACCCCGGAACCAGGCCCTGTACTCCTGTTGCTGACACTGCACCCCCAGGCCTGTCCCTGAGATTCTAAACCAGTCCCTGCATTTCTAAACATGCCTCGTCTGTCCCCTTAAATCTGTCCATATTCCTCTAATTCTTTCGCCGTCCATAAACCTGTTCTTATCCAATTTCTGTACTTATAGTTTTCAACCTGCACCCCTAAACTGTCACCCCATTCCTGTCTCTGAATGGTAAACATTCCCATTAAAACTGTTCCTGTCCCACTATAGTGCCAACATCTTCACGTTCCATTCCTAACACTGCCCCATCTCCCCTAAACATGCCAATTTCCCCTAAATCTGTCTCTACAACCCTAAACCTGTCCCTACACCCCTAAACCTGTCTCTACTCCCCTAAAACATTCATATTGCCTGTAAACCTGTCCCTGTACCCCTAATCCTGCCTCTGCTCCCCTAAACCTGCTTATTTCCACTAAACCTGTCCCTGTACCCCTAATCCTATCTCTGCTCCTCTAAACCTGTCCATTCCTTTTCAGCCTGTCCCTGCTCCCCTAATCCTGTCCATTTCCCCTCACCTTGTCCCTGCTCCCCTAAACCTGTCCATTCCTTCTCAGTCTGTCCCTGCTCCCCTAAACCTGTCCATTCCTTCTCAGTCTGTCCCTGCTCCCCTAATCCTGTCCATTTCCCCTCAGCCTGTCCCTGCTCCTCTAAACCTGTCCATTCCTTCTCAGCCTGTCCCTGCTCCCCTAAACCTGTTGATTTCTCTCTCAGCCTGTCACTGCTCCCTTAAACCTATTTCCCCTCAATCTGTCCCTGCTTCCCTACACCTGTCAGTTGCCCCTCAGCCTTTCCCTCGTCAAGATCACTGCAAATGCCCATAAGCAGGAGATTTCACCATTTTATTATCTGTCTGCAGCACGTTTACTGACACAAAGGCCATTTCTGCCTGTATGCCGATAATGTAGACCCCGTGTGACATTGTGTCAGATAAGAGACGCCATCTAGAGTTTAGAAACTTTCATCACCAGCAATATGTCTGTAAAATTAATACATTAAAAAAATCTGCAAATTTTAATTATTTACTCTTTTTTTTAGCTATCTCCAAATAACAATCTTTATGCAAAATTGCTGTTTTATCGTATATTTAAGGGTGACCTACGCATCCCATGTTTTAAATACTTTTTTGGAGAATAGATCCTTCATTATAAAGTGCTTGCTTGTGAAATGGTTAATTGGCTTTATTTATAAATATATATATATTATTTTTTTCCAATGAAAGCTTGAAATAATATTTTTAAATTATTATTATTATTTTTTTGTGACCAGAATAAAAATTCCTAAACCTTTTCTCGTAAATTCTTATTCGCTTCTCCCCTTGCTTTTCGATCGAGCAGAGGAACTTTTTCAGGTCACATAAAAACCCAGGCATAAAATATCAAGGCAGGCTCTTGGATTGGAATATTCCTCAGCCTCTCATTAGCCCTGGCATTTACTCTTGAGCGTGAGTGGATATATATCTTGTGTCCCACGGGCAAAATAAAGGGTGCGGGACAAATTTTTATGAGCCGTGTAAATATGTATGTGAATGTAATGCATCCACTCAACCAGAAATCGTAAAAAAAAAAAAACGCGCTTTTAAAAAGGATTTTTATTAAATGTAACCCATGGACAAAACGACACATTCATTAACCTTTTAAGCTCCATCGAATCAATAACTTGTACAGGGTTAACAAGTGGGAAATACTGTATAATTGTAACAATGAAACAAAAAGATACATATTTTTTGTACTTTGCTGCCTCGGGCTCAGCACTTCCAGTGCGGCGTGAGAGCCGCCTGTTATATTTTGGGAAGGCTCATTAATTTTTATTTTCGCTGCAGTTGTAGAATCATTTAATAGTTTAATAGATAAGATAATACTCAGCCGGTATAATTATTTTTATTTATTTTAATTGTTTGTTTTTTTTACCCTATAAAGTATTATTACAGTTACAAAAATAAGTTGTCAGTTTCCAAATTTTCATATTATTTTTATATAATTTTTTTTATATTTTATTTTATATTATTTTTATTTTATATTTTATTTTATATTATTTTTTATTTATTTTTTTATTTTTTAATTTTATATATTTTTATATTTTATATTTTTATATTATTTTAATTTTTAATATCATTTGTATTTCATAACAGACAGTGAGATTTTATATTTTTGTAGCATCGGCGGTAAAGGAGAATTGAAGATTTCATGCCTAAATAAAAAATTCCGCAAACAGCACTAATGGTTTGGAGGAAATCTGGATATGACGTGATTGAAACTAATCTTCTATAATTTCTTTATTCGATGAATGTTATGGTCTAAACAAACGACTATGATTAATGGTTCTTGATTATTGTCTCACCTAATGAGACGAATTGGATACACTGTCATATACAATGCACAGCTCCGCGTGTATGCAAAAGAGGAAATGTGACATAAATCTGTGTGTGTATATATGTCATGTGCAAAGCGCCTCTCCGTCTCCCTCTCTCACCTCCTCACAGCTCAGTCACTGGCAGCCTCTGGTGGCCATCTTGAAGTCCCTGCTTGCTGGAGGCTGGGCCCATGTAGGCCCACCGGCGAGCAGGGACTTCAAGATGGACGCCTGATGATGTCAGAGAGGGCCCGCCAGTCAGAGGGGTCCCGCTGGCGGTCAGGACTGCTCAACTTTGAGCTGGGGGCAATTACATCCATGCGTGAGCTGGGGCAATTATATCCATGTGTGAGCTGCTTGGGGCAATTGTATCCATGTGTGAGCTGGTGGCAATTATATCCATGTGTGAGCCGCTGGGGGCAATTATATCCATGTGTGAGCTGGGGGCAATTATATCCATGCGTGAGCTGGTGGCAATTATATCCATGAGTGAGTTGGGGCAAATATATCCATGTGTGAACTGGGGGCAATTATATCGATGTGTGAGCTTCTGGGGCAATTATATCCATGTGTGAGCTGCTGGGGGCAATTATATCCATGTGTGAGCTGGGGGCAATTATATCCATGTGTGAGCTGGGGGAAATTATATCCATGTTTGAGCTGGTGGCAAGTATATCCATGTGTGAGCTGGGGGCAATTATATCATGTGTGAGCTGGGGGCAATTATATCCATGTGTGAGCTGGGGGAAATTATATCCATGTGTGAGCTGGTGGCAATTATATCCATGTGTGAGCTGGGGGCAATTATATCATGTGTAAGCTGGGGGCAATTATATCCATGTTTGAGCTGGTGGCAATTATATCCATGTGTGAGCTGGGGCAATTATATCCATGTGTAAACTGGGGGCAATTAAATCCATGTGTGAGCTGGGGCAATTACATCCATGTGTAAGCTGGGGGCAATTATATCCATGTGTGAGCTGGTGGCAACATATACATGTGTGAGCTGGGAGCAATTATATCCATGTTTGCGCTGGAACAATTATTTCCATGTGTGAGCTGGGGGCAATTATATCCATGTGTGAGCTGGAGCAATTATATCCATGTGTGAGCTGGGGGCAATTATATCCATGAGTGAGTTGGGGCAAATATATCCATGTGTGAGCTGGGAGCAATTATATCCATGTTTGCGCTGGAACAATTATTTCCATGTGTGAGCTGGAGCAATTATATCCATGTGTGAGCTGGAGCAATTATATCCATGTGTAAACTGGGGGCTCTCTGTAATAAATAAATATGCCCACTTACAATCTAATCTGTTCCTGTGAGTTTACAATCTAAGAGGGTTCTGTTCCCGTGAGCTTACAATCTAAGGGGGGCCTGTTCCTGTGAGCTTACAATTTAAGAGGGGCCTGTTCCTGTGATTTTACAATCTAAGAGGGGCCTGTTCCTGTGAGTCTACAATCTAAGAGGGGAAAGAGGAGCCGCTCCGGTGATCTTACAAACGAAGAGGATAAAGAGGAATCCGCTCCCGTGAGTTTACAATCTAAAGATTAAGAGGAACCCGCTCCCGTGAGTTTACAATCTAAGAGGGAAGAGGAGCCTGCTCTAATATATAAATGTCATCACAGCTGCTTACTCGGCCCTCGCGTTGCAGACGGGACGGCGACAGATTCGTTACAAATGCATTTATATAGAGAGATACTCTTGGATAGGACATTGAAAAGCAAATATGTGGACATGGATTCTGAGCTGGAAACAATAACAATAGACTGCCCTCCGGGCAGGCTTAATAACTAGTCATTTATATAACAGTTTCCGCAGCACTTTACAATAACCAATGGGAACGAGACAAAATTACAAACAAAGATAGGGACAGGAACAAGAGGTGTAGAGGGCTCTGCTTGGAGGAGTTTACAATCTAGAGGAGTTGGGGTGGAGGAAGGCAAACAAAAGATAAATCCAGGTGTAGCGCTCACTCCCGGAGGAGCCGCTGAAAATGAACCACGGGTCAGTCTCCCCGCACTAGGGAACAAATATACTCCAACACAGTTGTGGGTTTTTATCATTTAAATAGTTTACTAAAATAATAAGCAGATGTTGAGATACGGTATTCACAGATATTATTACAGTACTTTCGTATTGCGGTAAAACGCGTAGCGGAAAAGAACCGAAACACGAGGCGTCGTATTTCGGAAAATAAAATATTCGTAACCGAACATAAAAGAAATGCAGTTGCACGAATATTCGAAAAAGGACACGTAGCGGAACCCCAGAATATACAATCTCTTCGTATCACGGTAAACGCGCAGCGGAAAAGAGAAAAATATGTATTCGGAACGTATCTTTAACCCCCGTTCCGATTCGTAACAGAATGAGTCCTGCACAGGTTAAGTCCCGGAATGTAAAAGGTGTGTATGTGTGTGTATGGTACCCGGGTACTGTTCAACTGGCCAGTGAATTTACTGAAGGAAAGTCTTCGACTAGTCAGTTGGGGCCCTGTGGACTTTAAAGAGAAAACAGCAGTGTGTCCTTTAATCACAAAACAGCCTTGGAGGCCTCTCACCCATCCGACGATTGCTTTAGGCTCCGCTGACCCAGGACGTCTCTCCGCTCGATCTTGACTGGGGATACTAGCGGCCGGATCCGTTGTCTGACTTTATGCAGCTTGTCCAGCTCACCGCCTGCTCTCCGTACCCGATCAACTCGCGGTGACTCCTTCTCGAGGTCTTCGGTTCCTCCGGTCTGCAGCAATTCCTGGATTCTGGCAAGTCTCCTTCTCCTCAGGTTGAGTGACCCAATAATAACTGACAGGTGTCACTCAGGCTCTGGCCTAGGCCCTCTCGCGATCTCTTCACTGCGTCTGCTTTCTCTCGTTCCCTGGCGCGCTCTGGCGCGTTCTCCATGAGGTGGAGGATGTAAGTGTCCAGTCCCCACCCACTTCCTGTCTCCTTGCAAAGCATGCCGGGAAATGTAGTCCCAATGTCCAGTGTCTCTAATCGCGACTGTCTCCATCTTGTGGCCAAAAATAGGTAATGCCACAGCAAGATTTTAACACAGCGCTACACTGGTAAAGTATCCATGTAATTGGGCAGACTAGATGGGCCGAAAGGTTCTTATCTGCCGACATTTTTCTATGTTTCTATGTTTCTAAGAGGAGTTTTATTGGTTGTAAGGATCATTAGCACCAGTGTTACAGAGATGGTGGGGGCCATGGAAGTGGCATTCATCATGATGTGCGGGTAAGTGAGGAGAGGGATAGGTCAGCATCAGTAATGTGGTACGCTAATCTGAAGATATCTGTTTTAAGGGATTTCTTGAAGGCCTGAATATCAGGGAAGAGTCTGATAGGGTGAGATAAATCAATCCACAGGACCAGAGCTGCCCTTGAGAAGTCTTGGAGGCGAGAGTTGGTGGTGCGTATAGAGACAGAGGACAAGCGGAGATCGCCTGCTGATCAGAGTGGGCTATAAGGAACGATATGTAAGAAGGAGTCGCATTATTGAGCATTTGAACGTGAGCATCAGTATTTTAAACCGGATCCTGAAATCAGTGGCACAAACTTTGGGACGGAGTGCAGGGATACAATTTGTAAGACCAAATATTATCAAGAGCGAAAATACTTCAGGGAAAATAATTATAGGCCGATCTTCTCTTAAAACCAATCCTCATGCCCACATCACTAGTCCGGTGCCCATCAGTCAGTTTGTATACATGGTTACTGATGTGGCTACAAATTCCTGAGCTTCACACGTCTTGTGAACATTTATCCAAGTCCAACGCCTGGAAATCTTCTCACCCTCTGCTCAAATTGAATTACTTTCGGAAAGTAGCCCTCGTGAGGCTTGTAATTCGGTTAATAAACTGGTTTATGGGAGTGATGCATAAACTGGTTAATTAACTGGATTACAAGTCCCGCGAGTCCAATTTTCCGAGCCGAGGTGAGTGACCAGTCTGCGGAGAGACAATGCAAATGCAAAGGGTTTATTGGATCGGTTTATAACGCCAGGTATTGCCATAGGTATTAATGCAACATTTCCAACAATTCCCGTAAGGCTTCACAATGTAAGAAAAGGAGGAAAGTCAACAAAGACGACAAAATTAAAGAGTGCAGGAACGCGTTGTTGATTGTCTTCTTCATTCGAGCTAGTGGAGGTGGAGGAGTAGGACTTGAAAACTTTGAAGACCATTATATACGGTGTAAAAAGGCTCCAGTACATGATTTATCATTCTGTAAGGACATAAATGCACACAAGGACGCCACAAGAGGGAATCTTCTGGCAGCCTCGTTCCTGGTCCCTCCCAAAATATATTTAGGAACAGGTGCGTGGTATTAATTTATCACATTCCAAACCACAACAGCGAGTTCGACAAAGACGGATTGAGGTCAGAAAGTTGTAGTTGTTGTTTGGCATGTAATAAATAAACACTGTGATCCATTGATATTTGGCCGAGCTCAATCTATCGGAGACCCTTCCACGTATCTGGTTTACCCTGGGGTAATTTATGATGAGGGACCAGCAGCGTGTTTTCTTTAACCATTGAGCCCATTCCCTACATTTCAGGAAAATGCATTTCCAAAATCTCAAAAGTAATGTTTCGATCTATAGGAGACAATGTTTACCGAAACTGTGATTTCTATTCATGTGTCTCTGTCCATGTGTTTCACTTACAGTGGCAATGTGAATGAGGGATATATATATATATAATATATATATAAAAATCCCGAGTATAGCAGTACGTAATGATACCTTTTTAATTGGACTAACATAACATTTAAAAGACAAGCTTTTCGAGCGTATAACCTCTCTTCCTCAGGTCTGGAAGCTTACTGATCAGTTCCTAGAATTAAACATTAGGACATAAAGGGTCACATGGGTGGGGGGTTAGATGTCGTAAAGAGTGAGAGTCAAATAGTATGTTCAAAATGGGAAAATGAAAGCATGAGGGATCTTGGGCCCATAATAAAACAACAGAGATACAGTTGTGTTCAACATTATTCAACCCCCACTGAAATTGAGTGTTTTGGCCAGTTTGACATTGATTTTGATCATTCAGTCATCTTGCTTACAATTAAATCAAAGAGGCACGTGTAGGTCAGACAAATATAACATAACATTTATAATGAAATAACCACAAATGTCTTTTCTGTGCTCACATCATTATCAGTTTTATTCAACCCCCAAGTGACATTCAATCTTAGTACTTAGTACAACATCCTTTTACAGTTATAACAGCTTTTAAACGTGAAGCATAGCTTGACACAAGTGTCTTGCAGCGATCTACGGGTATCTTCGCCCATTCGTCATGGGCAAAAGCCTCCAGTTCAGTCACATTCTTAGGCTTGCGCACTGCAACTGCTTTCTTTAAGTCCCACCAGAGGTTCTCAATCGGATTTAAGTCAGGTGACTGCGATGGCCACTCCAAAATGTTCCAGCCTTTAATCTGCAACCATGCTCTAGTGGACTTGGAGGTATGCTTGGGATCATTGTCCTGTTGAAAGGTCCAACGTCTCCCAAGCCTCAGGTTTGTGACGGACTGCATCACATTGTCATCCAATATCTCCTGGTACTGAAGAGAATTCATGGTGCCTTGCACACACTGAAGCTTCCTGTACCTGCAGAAGCAAAACAGCCCCAAAGCATGATTGACCCCCTGCCATGCTTCACAGTAGGCAAGGTGTTCTTTTCTTCATAGGCCTTGTTCTTCCTCCTCCAAACATAGCGTTGATCCATGGGCCCAAACAGTTCTAATTTTGTTTCATCAGTCCACAGAACACTATCCCAAAACTTCTGTGGTTTGTCCACATGTCTTTTGGCATACTGCAGTCGACTCTTCTTATTCTTTGGAGACAGCAAGGGGGTGTGCCTGGGAGTTCTGGCATGGAGGCCTTCATTACGCAGTGTGCGCCGTATTGTCTGAGCTGAAACTTCAGTACCCACATCTGACAAATCTTTTCTCAGTTCCTCAGCAGTCACACGGGGACTTTTCTTCACTCTACGCTTCAGGTAGCGCACAGCAGTCGAAGTCAGCATCTTCTGCCACGACCAGGTAGCGTTTCAACAGTGCCCTTTGCCTTGAATTTGCGAATGATGCTTCCTATGGTCTCTCTTGGTATGTTTAACATCTTTGCAATCTTCTTATAGCCATTGCCCTTCCTGTGAAGAGTAATCACCTCTTCTCTTGTCTTCCTGGACCATTCTCTTGACTTCCCAATGTTTGTAACCACACCAGTAAATGTCTAGAAGGAGCTGAGTATCACAGTCATTTTAAAGCTGCCTAATTGGTGGTTATTATGCTTTATTGCTGCTCCGTGACATCCACAGGTGTTTTCAATACCTGATTGAAAACACTTGAATGAACCTCTGTTCTTCAGAGTGGTAGTCTTTAAGGGGTTGAATAATTGTGTCAATGAAGAATTCACAAAAGAAACATTTACTACTGTATTACAAAACCAATTGATGTCATTTTAGTTGCATATGGTTCTTTAAAAAGTCCTTGTAGGATTTCATTCTGAATACAATTACAAATGTACATTAAATTCCCTAAAACCCTTTACAGCATCGGGGGTTGAATAATTTTGAACACAACTGTAAGATCATACAACTTGAATGGAAAAGAGGAAAAAAAAAGGTAAAATCAAAAAACAGAACAGTGAAGGCTGAAAGAGACATGAAAAAAAGAAAGAAAGCCTTCACTGTTCTATGTTTTTTTTTTTTCCCCCCTTTTTTTTTTTTTTTCTCTTTTCCATTCAAGTTGTATGATCTTATCTCTGTTGTTTTATTATGGGCCCAAGATCCCTCATGTGTTCATTTTCCCATTTTGAACATACCATTTGACTCTCACTCTTTACGACATCTAAATCCCCCACCCATGTGACCCTATATGATCAGTAAGCTTCCAGACCTGAGGAAGAGAGGTTATACTCTCGAAAGCTTGTCTTTTAAATGTTACCTTTGTTATTGGACTAACGTATCACTACGTACTGCTATACTCGTGATTTTGGCAAACTGGACTAACACAGCCTATCGAATTTATATACAGAGTCCAATCCACAGTCTGCTCCAGCCTCCAGATAGTCACCAGAGCCTCAGTGCAATAAATCCTAAATCCATAAATATATCCCAAACACAGGATGCACTTGAGGACTTTGAGAAAAATTGAATAAAATCCAAAGTTTTATTGAGTAAACATCTTAAAAGGTTCCTGTAAACGTGCCTGACGTTGTGCCTTTAGCAAGGCTGAGAGCACCAAGGACAACACCCACCAAACACAACCAGACTGAAGGAAAGAGAAAAAAAACACACTGTGTTCGGCAAAGAAACAAAGCCTCATTTTAAAATAATTAGGAATTTAAAGATTTCACGAAAAAAATACAAAAAAATACTCAAATAACTCTAAAAAAAATTCAATAAATAATTGATAGTTGAATAAATATTGAATAAAAATGGGGATTTCTTTTACATTGAAGCCTATGGGATTCGCCTGATTAAACCTGCTGAATGAAACCACCAAAAATCAGGGCATTTCACTGACATTTCTCTGCTGTTCGGCGTTCTCTGGACCATTAATTCTCTATGGGGAATTTCACTGCCGCCGAATCGCACCAAACGTCACCATGGTGCTGTCTATGGCCTGTGGTGCTGAACACAACAGATTTTGCACCACGGCCAATGGACAGGGACGCGTGATGAATCAGTGAAATGGAGTAACGAATCGATTCGTAAAAACTGAATCAATTCGTCATATTTAGTTTCGTTTTTATTCGATTTCGGACTGAACCAATTCGTTATTTTGGAAGTCCTTCCGAAATATGAATCGGTAAACTTCTTCCGAATTGAGATTCAGTACGAAAAAGAACGCACATAATTGATCGATTTATCAAAAAAATAAAATAAATTCGGCCAATTAGTCAATTATGAAAATAATCGTTAGTTCCAGCCCTAGATTTAACTCTACACCTTAAAGCTGGTTAAGGTTGGAGCTTCCAGTTCGCATTTTAAAGGAAGCGAGTCCCCCACGTTGCTTTGCATTGCACTGTCCTTAAACGCACCCATAATCATAGCTCTATCCGTCCCTATGGAGATTTCCATAGATTTCCATAATATTACCATATGTCAATTATGCTTCCGTTCCCAAAGCATGTGATTATGGTTAAGTAATGATAGATCATAAATAATCAGATGTTGGAGAGAGGTTTGTTTGTGAATTTGTTCAGAGCTGACAGTAATTTTTCACGAGATAATTCTCAGGATGAAGCTCGTTCCACCTGCTGTTTTGTGAACATGTCATTCTGATTCTCGTGAATCCTGGATCTCTGCGTCACTGACATCATCATAGAGTTTCACTTGCCAGTTGACTTGTAGATTCATTTTTTTCTAACAATTAACCTTGGCAACTGTTCAGAGAGTGTGCAAAAACATGCCCCCAGTTATACCTAAAGAGCCAGAACTGGTCACTGGGCAACCAAGGCAAATGTCTCCAGGAGGACTGCAATGGTTGATGGTCTCCCCAACAGACATTGTGCAACGGCAAAAAATTCTGCTCGGTTCGGAGTGGAAAATTTCTGACTCCGAACTATTAAGACTCAAACTATTCGGAATATCGGAAGCTTGCACATTGCAATATTTCGGATCTGATTTAGGAAATCGAAAGCGTCCAGATATATCCAGCTGTGTCCGGTATTCTGAACCGTGATGTAGTAAAATAGAAACACCTACAGCATGACGCCAAAATGATACGTAGAATGAAACATTTGCTCTAAAAAGACGCACGGAATGAAAAATATGCTCCAAAAAATGACATACAGAATGAAGCATGTGCTCTAAGGTGATGCACAGAATGAAGCATATGCTCAAAAATTATGCACAGAATGAAGCATGTGCTCTAAGATTATGCATAGAAAGAAGATTATGCTGCAAAAATGATGCACAGAATGAAGCATATGTTCAAAAAATGATGCACAGAATGAAGCATATGTTCAAAAAATGATGCACAGAATGATACTTATGCTGCAAAAATGATGCACAGAATGAAGCATATGCTCCAGAAATGATGCACAGGATGAAGCATATGCTCCAGAAATGATGCACAGAATGAAGCATATGCTCCAAAAATGATGCACAGAATGAAGCATATGCTCCAGAAATGATGCACAGAATGAAGCATATGCTCCAGAAATGATGCACAGAATGAAGCATATGTTCAAAAAATTATGCACAGAATGATACTTATGCCGCAAAAATGATGCACAGAATGAAGCATATGGTCCAGAAATGATGCACAGGATGAAGCATATGCTCCAAAAATGATGCGCAGAATGAAGCATATGTTCAAAAAATGATGCACAGAATGAAACATATGTTGCAAATATGATGCACAGAATGAAACATATGTTGCAAATATGATGCACAGAATGAAGCATATGCTCCAGAAATGATGCACAGGATGAAGCATATGCTCCAGAAATGATGCACAGAATGAAGCATATGCTCCAAAAATGATGCACAGAATGAAGCATATGCTCCAAAAATGATGCACAGAATGAAGCATATGCTCCAGAAATGATGCACAGAATGAAGCATATGCTCCAGAAATGATGCACAGAATGAAGCATATGTTCAAAAAATTATGCACAGAATGATACTTATGCCGCAAAAATGATGCACAGAATGAAGCATATGGTCCAGAAATGATGCACAGGATGAAGCATATGCTCCAAAAATGATGCGCAGAATGAAGCATATGTTCAAAAAATGATGCACAGAATGAAACATATGTTGCAAATATGATGCACAGAATGAAACATATGTTGCAAATATGATGCACAGAATGAATCATATGCTCTGAAAATTACGTATGTCAGACATGCTCCAAAAAAGCTTTGTAACCTTCTGAATCTGTCCAATTATATCCGGATCTGGCTGATTATAATCAGATCGGTCCGGATCACATGAGGATGTTTTTATTCGAAAAGCGATTTGGTTCGGATATCGGCAATTAGGAATCTGGATTGATCCAAATCGCTGACTTGTCATTTTTTCAGCCGAATTCTGAATTTATCCAAACTGAATCACGCAAGTATACTCGACAACCTCTGTTTTCCCCATCCTGTTGGGAAAATCCCACTGCAGGAGATAAAGCGGTCATTTAGACCAATGTATCTGCCAATACCGTATACATCACACCTGGTCATATGAGGTGATATACTGTAAAGCATGATCGTATATATTGTGTAATGTGAAAACAAAACTATTAAAAAAATCTGAATTGTATACCTTTTTTTACTTTCACACGTTTTTCTTTCTAAAGTGGCAACATTGTTCACTTTACAATAACGTGAACAATATGGCTGCAACCCATATATATAAAACCATAAAACCACAAAGGTTTAGGTGATAAAATGTGGAAAAATAAATTATTCAAATTTAAATTTACACTTCTTTGGACATTTTTGGTTATAACATTCTGACGTACCACGACATATACACACAATAATGAGTTGTTTTGAATCTGTCAAGTCCACTGAAAAACATAGTAAAAAGATATATAATTTGTCTGGTTCCTACAATAAAAACTAATTTTACATTTAAACATGATGAACACAAATTGGTCAAAATGAGCTTAGGACATGGGGGTGAAATGGCACAGCAGAGAAAGGGTTAAACGGACACTACCACTTACATAAGCTGTAACTAGATTAGACCTGTGCAAACACTTTATAAAAGTAATTGCATGTAAAATGGAAAAATAAAGTTAGGTTTTTATCTTGTTTCCATTTTGTTTGTTTTTCCAATGATGCAACATTTACCAACAGCTGTGCTTTGTGGCTCCTGTTTATTTAATCTACAGTATTTAACAGTCAATGAGGTGGCGGAGCGGAGGGAATGTTTAGATAAAGTGGCAGGAGGCTTTTGTTCTACAGGCTAATTGATACAAGAGCTGGCAGCTGAATGAGATAAGACAGGGAGCTTAGAAGACTTCAAATCTGCCCCCTGGTGATGTCCACAAAATACAATGATGTGAGTCTGTGACTGACCCATTCACTCCATTATATGGCCAAAGCCACAGAGTGAGGAGCAAGTGATGGAAAGATAATGTGGAAGGCAGTGTAGTTTACAACACAAAACATCACGCAATGGATGCACCCAGTGACACATATAGAAGGAAAATATCACACAATGGATGCACGAAGTGACACATATAGAAGGAAAATATCACACAATGGATGCACCCGGTGACACATATACAGTTATGGCCGAAATTGTTGGTACCCCAGATATTTTTCCAGAAAATCAAGTATTTCTCACAGAAAAGTATTGCAGTAACACATGTTTTGCTATACACATGTTTATTCCCTTTGTGTGTATTGGAACAAAACAAAAAAAGGGAGGAAAAAAGCAAATTGGACATAATGTCAGACAAAACTCCAAAAATGGGCTGGACAAAATTCTTGGCACCCTTTCAAAATTGTGGATAAATAAGATTGTTTCAAGCATGTGATGCTCCTGTAAACTCACCTGGGGCAAGTAACAGGTGTGGGCAATATAAAAATCACACCTGAAAGAAGATAAAAAGGAGAGAAGTTCACTTAGTCTTTGCATTGTGTGTCTGTATGTTCCACACTAAGCATGGACAAAAGAAAGAGGAGAAGAGAACTGTCTGAGGACTTGAGAACCAAAATTGTGGAAAAATATCAACAATCTCAAGGTTACAAGTCCATCTCCAGAGATCTAGCTTTGCCTTTGTCCACAGTGCGCAACATTATCAAGAAGTTTGCAACCCATGGCACTGTAGAAAATCTCTCTGGGCGTGGACGGAAGAGAAAAATTGATGAAAGGTTGCAACGCAGGATAGTTCGGATGGTGGATAAGCAGCCCCAAACAAGTTCCAAAGAAATTCAAGCTGTCCTGCAGGCTCAGGGAGCATCAGTGTCAAGGCGAACTATCCGTCGACATTTAAATGAAATGAAACGCTATGGCAGGAGACCCAGGAGGCCCACTGCTGACACAGAGACATAAAAAAGCAAGACTACAGTTTGCCAAAATGTACTTGAGTAAGCCAAAATCCTTCTGGGAAAACGTCTTGTGGACAGATGAGACCAAGATAGAGCTTTTTGGTAAAGCACATCATTCTACCGTTTACCAAAAACGGAATGAGGCCTACAAGGAAATGAACACAGTACCTACAGTGAAATATGGTGGAGGTTCAATGATGTTTTGGGGTTGTTTTGCTGCCTCTGGCACTGGGTGCCTTGAATGTGTGCAATGCATCATGAAATCTGAGGATTACCAATGGATTTTGGGTCACACTGTAGAGCCCAGTGTCAGAAAGCTGGGTTTGCGTCCGAGATCTTGGGTCTTCCAGCAGGACAATGACCCCAAACATACGTCAAAAAGCACCCAGAAATGGATGGCAACAAAGCGCTGGAGAGCTCTGAAGTGGCCAGCAATGAGTCCAGATCTAAATCCCATTGAACACCTGTGGAGAGATCTTAAAATTGCTGTTGGGAAAAGGCGCCCTTCCAATAAGAGAGACCTGGAGCAGTTTGCAAAGGAACAGTGGTCCAAAATTCCGGGTGACAGGTGTAAGAAGCTTATTGATGGTTATAGGAAGCGACTGATTTCAGTTATTTTTTCCAAAGGGTGTGCAACCAAATATTAAGTTAAGGGTGCCAAGAATTTTATCCAGACCATTTTTGGAGTTGTGTGTGACATTATGTCCAATTTGCTTTTTTTCCTCCCTTTTTTTGTTTTGTTCCAATACACACAAAGGGAATAAACATGTGTATAGCAAAACATGTGTTACTGCAATACTTTTCTGTGAGAAATACTTGATTTTCTGGAAAAATGTCTGGGGTGCCAACAATTTCGGCCATGACTGTAGAAGGAAAATATCACACAATGGATGCACCCAGTGACACATTATCAGGGTTATTCAGAGAGCGGTGAAAAGCAGGAGAATGACTGGAGAATGGAAAATTCTAGGTCAAAATAGCCAAACCAGAAAAATTCCCCCATTTATCTCACTTTCCAAATCGGCTGTTTTGACCTAGAATTTTCCATTCTCCTGCTTTTCACCGCTCTCTGAATAACCCTGATAGAGGAAAATATCACACAATGGATGCACCCAGTGACACATATAGAGGAGAATATCACACAATGGATGCACCCAGTGACACATATAGAGGAAAATATTTTCTTATCTAAAAATACAAGTGAAAAACAAAACACATGTAAGAAATCAGCAACATCAAATAAACACAATAAGGACATTGCATTTTTTGGTGGTACTGGCCCTTTAAAAACAGGGGATTGCAAGAATATAACCGTTATTTGAAGGAAATTGTATAAATGCTTAGAATATATGACAAGCATGTTTTTATGAGGCAGAGTTGTCCAGATAATAATGTTATGTGTGTAAAGTATACAGTATCTAGTGTTTACGGTTGTATATTGTGATGCACCTGATTCGCGGCACAGAATACACATGCATGAAATACATTTCCAGTGTGTCAGGTCAAATTACATCACTTTCATCCAATCTATTCCATCCCACAGCATAATGTCACTGAACCGTAGAAAATAATGGCAAACGACAGGATGCAATGCAACGCTGTATCGTTTGTGATAGACTAAAAGAAGTGAACGTAGAATTGCTGCTGGCTGCCCCTTATGTATCTGCACTTTTTAACCCCTTTGCTGCGGAGAACGTGTGGGGAGCGTTGTCGGTTTTTCCTTCATGGTGTGGAACGACGTAGCCCACGTGTCCTCCAGTGCACATATTTTTCCCCGGCAGTTCGGATTGCATAAAGTCATGGCGCGCCGGGGGAATCCATGGAGTGCTCTGATGTCATGAAAACAGCTTTAACTCCTGCAGAACTGTAGACAATTCATGAGGGGAAAGGGGGGCTCTTTGGACGCCTGGGTCATTCCATGACATATCTTCACTGCTCAGAACCCTACTGTCAGGCTCGCGCAGAATGGAGCCATGGCGGAGCCTTAGGTTTAAGTTTATTTTCCCAAGCGCTGGGGGAGAGCAAATCAGGCAGACACAGGAAGCTGTATAAGTATATAAAGTGTATTCCAGAAAGGTAGACACACAGCAAACAGTCTATACACAATAGAGAGCACTGAAAACAAATAGACAAGTCCTTCTGTACAGAGGTAGTGTCTTGAAGCACCAGGGATAGTGGGCTATGCAGTGTCCACCAAGTAAAAACCAGGAGCTCTTCACAAAGTACCTTGAGAGCAGGATGGTGGAGCGAGGCTTGAATACAGATAGCCACAGGTGTGAACACAATACACAAGGGATAGTGGGCTAGGCAGTGTCCACCAAAGACAGGATCCACAGACCAGGAACCAGGAGCTCTTCGCAAAGGACTTGCTGTAATGCAGGCAGATGAAGCAGGAACACTTGAAGACAATAACAGTACAGAGGATCATAGGGAATGCAGACAGACTCAGGAAGAGGCAGCTCACAGAACCTCAAAGTAGCCAGTATGGGGAAACAAAAAATGAGAGAGCGTGGATGGAAGGGTGTGTCCAGGTTATATGCACAACCACATGATCAGAGCAGGAATTAACCCTTGGGTGGATGTGCAGGTATGGAGCAAACAGCAAGCTATGTGACTACAGGCAGGCTCATGGGGTTGGCATGACACCTACTATCTCAGATGTTCATGAAATTTGATAGGATGGTGGAGGAGGACGTGGAGAAGTTCTATATGTCAAATTTTAGTCCTCAGTGATGCACAATATTGAAACATAAGGGCTTCCAAGACAATAAAAAAAGTGCAAAACCAGTCTCAACAAAAAAAATCATAACTTTGCTTATGGTTGAGGTAGAATCTTCTGGTTGGGCTTATAAACAATGTACGTACCAGATATACATGTACATACCAGCGTTCGTTGGGTATGGTTGGTTTAGTAATAATTGGTAAGGACAGTTTTGGGCCTAGCTTTCTGCTTGCACCTTGGTCCTCTGAATAGCAGGGCGAGGGGACGGCTATTTGAGTTTTCTAAATTTTTCCCTCTACTTAATATCTCATTTTTGCTGGATACAGAACAAGTTCATCTAAGGTACTTTGACATTGACCCACCGCTCAGTTTCTAAATTGTTTGGAATGGGTTTTGGAAGGGGATAACGAAACGTCTCCTTTTTTGGCCAGTGGTGCCTAGTGAAACTTTACTCCACCAAACTGAGCATGTCTAAACTGGCCTCAGTTTGGACAACTTCAAGTATTGTCCCAAGTTCTTGACATGTTCACCATCTCTCAGCAACTTCACTAGAGCCTTCGATTAGAGGAAAAAGGCACCGCAGGACTGCAATGTCTTTTCCTAACTCCGGTCCCATAAGGGTGTATTGTTACCAGACATTTTGATTATGGGATTTCAAGTTAAAGGAACACTCTACTCATCCTGACCATTATCTTTTTAAAGAGGTCAGGATGTGAGGAGTGCCCTTCCTTCTCCCCCTCTGCCCTGATCTGGAGATATCGCTGGGTGTAGTGCAGGAGTTTCCTCTACCCCACCCAATGTCACCAGCAGTCACTGCATCTTGTTACCACCTAGTGGCAGCATCCAACATGGCCTGCGATGGGATGTGCTCAACATAAGAGGAGGTCAATTTCCTGGAACGTTCATTAATTTCCTTTCATTCATTTATAATAAATAACAAAAATGTTGAGACTGAGTCTAGGTGAATCGCCCTGAATTAACCCCTTCGCTGTGGATGACGTGTGGGGAACGTCCTCATTGACTCCCACTATATGCGGAGGACATTCCCCACACTTCATTCGCAAGCGGGAGCCCCGGAGGAGATACTCACCTCTCTGTCCGGGGTCCCGTGGCGTTGTGGCTTCAGTGAAGCCAGACGCTGAATATAGGCCGGCCCCCGACATCTGACATCATTGCGCCATGCGCGATGACATCATTTGCAGGCGACCCCTGGCAGTGCCGGGAGATTGCCTGAAAGGGAGGGGGTGATCCTTTTGGATCCCTCATCCTCCCGATTGGGAGGGTTGAAAGTAAAAAAAAAAAGGCACCGCTATGAAGGGCAGTGTCTGCCCTTTAAAGAGGTGAACTTTTTTAACCCCTTATGTACCAGATCGCGATCTAGCTTCGGTGGGGGCCGCCATCTTGGATGGCGGCTCCACCTCCTGGTCCCCCCTCGGCTTCTGACGTATCGCACATAGCACGATGACGTCAGATACCCGGGGAACCCCCAGCTGCCTGGGGATTTCCCAAGGAAATCCCCTGGTGGAGATATGGGGTTGTTTTGAACCCCGATATCTCCAGAACCGTGGCAGCTAGGGGTCATGGAGGATGTCATTCGAAAGGCCTGAGCCCAACAAATGATGTCATTCGAAAGGCCCAAACATGACCAGGTTCAAAGTAAATAAAAACTAAAAAAATTAAACAAAATAATACAAACATATATTTTTTTGTGTGTGTTTTTTATTAATGCAGCAATATTGTTCACATTTCAATTATAATGTGAACAATGATGCTGCACTAATGATTTTTTTCTATGGGGTGCGTTTTCTGAAAATCACGTAATTCTCCCCAAAAAATGTAACGAGTCCCCATTTCTAATTTTTCTACAAGCGCACCCCATAGAAACTATAACCGCAAACGCTCATGTGCTAAAATGTGAAAAAAAAACACTTTACACGCTGTAAATGATTAAAAATTCAAATTTTATTGCATTTTTTGTTATAACATACAGGCAGGACATGACGTATACATATAATAATGATATAATGAATCTGCTGAGTCTGCTGGAAAGAACGATATATAATATGTCTGGGTCGTGTAATAAAACGTGGCTTCAAATCGCGTTTAACCACTTGAATGCTAAGGACGCGCTCAGCGCGTCCTCAGCATTCCCGCTGGTGTGCTGAGGCGCGCTGAGCGCGTCCTCACATTGGGGTCAGCGTTCGGCCGGGTTCCGGCCGATCGCTGGCCCCTCCGGTGCGGGCTGACATCCTGGATGTCAGCCCGGCATCCGGACCACCAGCCGCCAGAATTAGGTGTCATCGCGGGGGCGCGATGACACCTAATTCAGGCGCCCCCCCCGCATGTGCGGAGGAGGCGCCTGAAAGGGAGGGGGGGAGGTCCTTTGGACCTCTCTCCCTCCCGATCGGTGGCTCTGCGGGGCTTAACCCAGGCATCATTTGGAAGGGCACAGCCTGCCCTTCCAAATGATGCCTGGCATTAACCCCTGGGGAGCTGGATCGCGAATCGGCGCTGAAAAGCGCCGGTTCGCGATCCTTTCCCGGAGCTGGCCGACATCTTGGATGTCGGCCAAGCCTCCGGGAACTCCCCCAGAGGACTGGCGTCATCGTGCGTAGCACGATGACGCCAGTCCTAGAGTTAACCCCTAACTGCCACCAACTGTGGAGATAGGGAGTTCCAATGAACTCCCTATCTCCCGATCCGTGGCAGTTAGGGGTTAAATTTTGGTATGGTTGGATCGGCCAGAGCATGGCCGTTCCAACGATACCAAACATGAAAGTGTAAAATTTTGTAAAAAAAAAAAAAATGAAAAATAAAAATTAAAAAAAACAAAAAAAAACAAAACATTTTTTTTATTTTTTTGGGTTTGTTAATGCAGCAATATTGTTCCCATTTCAATTATAATGTGAACAATGATGCTGCACTAACGATTTTTGTATGCGGTGCGTTTGTTAAAAATAGTGTCATTTTCCCCCAAAAAAAATGTAACGAGACCCCATCTCTAATTTTTTTAACAAGCGCACCCCATACAAAATATAACCGCAATTGCTCGCATGTTAAAATGTGAAAAAAACACTTTACACGTTGTAAATTATTGAAAATACATATTTTATTGCATTTTTTGTTATAATATACAGACATGACATAACGTATACATATAATAATGACATATTATGAATCTACTGAGTCTGACGAAAAGAACGATATTTAATATGTCTGGTCATATACTAAAATAAGCCTTCAAAACACGTTTAAACATGATGCGCAAAACAGGTAAAAATGACCTCAGCACAGGGGCGGGAAAAGCCTCAGCAGCGAAAGGGTTAAACATGATGAGCGAAAGCGGTAAAAATGAGCTCAGCACACAGGCGTGAAATGGTTCAGCAGTGAAGGGGTTAATGATGCTGGATATTCTCTAGTCAAGTGGATGATTTTTACTATCTTTTTTTTTTGCTTTTAAAAGACCAGTAATGGAAAGTTTGGGATCAGGTCTATATGAATCACCCTGTATATCCATGGGTGTGCAATGGGCAGGTTGCATTGTACATTGTTCATCGAGACGATCATTAAGCATCAATGCAAGGGAAATGACAGCATGATTTCCTTCACTATGCAGATAAACGACGGGTACAAATTTGGTAAATTGGCAATGAAATGGAGGCTTGGGAAGCTGATGCATGGGCTACGCTATTAAATCCTGTTTATTTGAATTATTCTCCTGCTCCGGAGCTGCCAATATGTTGATTACAGTTATACATCACTGTGTGCAGCAGGTCCGGCTCATTTAGAAAAAAATAAAATGTGCTTCTCATTATTTTATTTCAAATTACGTTGACAAATGAAATGCACAGCAAGTCCGAGCTATTCACTGCTAACACAAGGGTTTTGTTTTATGTTGTGCTGGCAGATTACCGCTAAGGTTAACGGCTCAAGGTCAAAGAGGTCAACTGTGCAGAAAGGACTGGAGGAAATTGTGCATGGCAGGCAAGCATGACTTTAATAAAGAGCAGCGTTTAGTATGTTTGTTATGTTATTCTAATTTCAATAGCATTAATAGATTATAACAAAAAAATCTGAAGGTAAAGGTATAAGGGCTAAATTACAATCTTCGTGCCGGCGGAACAACCATTAACGTGAGGGGCAAAACCCTTTGCGCTGAACATCGTAATACATTGTCAGAGCAACAAACGCGCGTAATCGTCTACCGCGGGTGAACCTGCGCAAACCCTTTGCGAGCTTACTGTACTGTGCGCGTCCTATACTTAACATTGTGAGCGCAAACGCGAATGAACGCTGGTACGCGGATGGTATTACAATCTATGCGCAGGATTTAACGCACAACCTTCGCGTGCATAATTTTAGCAACTCCTAAAAGCTGGTGTTAATGGCAAATCTGAACGTCCTGGCCCAACAATAAAAAAAACGTAGCACAGTATAATTACACATTCTACACATGCCCAAACAATAAAATGGAGAGGTTGTGCGTGTTTTTATTATTGCTGCAGCATATATACTCAGATTGATTTTGACAGGCGCAAAACTTAACGAGAGATAATTGTGGTTCTTAATTGTGATTGGCTGAATTGCGGGAAAAAAACAGTCCGCACACCGATTTCTGCGCGCAATGTTGCCGCCCGAGCTTTTGTGCAAGTCTGTTTTACGCGCGTTATTGCTAAACGGATGAAAAAATGCGCGAGGATTGTAATTCCAGCGGTGATTTGCGCGCATTAACATTTAACGCTCGACGCACAATTTCACGTGTTGCGCAAGCGTTTTTACGCGAAGATTGTAATTTAGTCCTTATTGTGTCCACCATGAAGACTGTTCAGTAGGCTTGTGCACCGATTTTTTTTTTCGGTTCGATTCGGTTCGATTTTTGGATTTTTAAACTTTTCGATTCGGCTCGTTTCGACCGATTTCTGTTTCGATTCGGTTCGGCTCGATTCGTTTTTCGTGTACTTTTTTTTTCGGAATATCGACCTTCTTTCGTATTTTCGTGTCACTTAGCTCGTTTTTTGTATCGACTTTTCGTGATTTCGGAAATTTTCGTTTTTCGGAATTGTACATGTTTTCGGAATTTCGACCATTTTTCGTATTTTCGTGTCACTTTGCTCGTTTTTGTATCGACTTTTCGTAAGTTCGGAAATTTTCGTTTTTTCGGAACGTCTGTTCTCCTCGTTTCAAAGCAATAAATTTCGATTTGACACATTTCAAGTCCATTCGAAAATTCCGAAAATATTTCGTTTCGGCTCGGAAAACTTTTCGGATCTGCCATTTTCGGATCTAAAAATTTTCGGAAATTCGGCCGCATCCGAAAACACGAATCGGGAAATTTCGTGAAAATTCCGAAATTCCGAAACCCGAAACGCACATCCCTACTGTTCAGAGGAAGGTCCTCGGTGCAGGGCCGAAACGTTGCCGCTCTTACAATATACAGTAGCTCCAGCTAAAACCAAACCTTGTCCGTTCAGTCTCGTTTCTTCCTTGGTTGCCATAAAGGTTGTGTCTCACTTCCGTATATAACCTCGGCATATATTTGAACCATAAAAGACCTGCCAACTTACATAAATCAGAGGTTGGAACGGTGGGGAAGTGGCCACAAAGCAATTTGAGGTGTAACCAACGCCTGAAAAAGTATGCCGGCCTGGTCAGGCAGCCATTCAGAACTGCTCATACACACATGTTGTATTAGCGCTCGTGTATCGGCTTCCAAAACCCCAACTTCAACTATTTAAGTACTTTGGATGCCATTAAAAGGCACTTGTGGTGTTTTTCCCTCAGTCCTCTGGAAAACTGAGAGAGAGCGCTGTGTAAAGTCTTCTCCAGCACATTATCCCAAAGAGTAACCTCAATGGGGTTAAGGTCTGGACTGTGCGGTGGCCAATCCATGTGTGAAAATGATGTCTCGTGCTCCCTCAACCACTCTTGCACAATGTGAGCCCGATGAATCCTGGCATTGCCATCTTGGAATATGCCCGCTGTGCCATCAGGGGAGAAAAAACCCATTGATGGAAAAACCTGCTCATTCAGTATATTCAGGGAGTCACATGACCTAATTTTTTGGGCACATGACATCGCTGAACCTAGACCTGACCAACTGAAGCCACCCCAGATCATGACAGGCCTGTACAGCAGGTGGTGGCTTTGTTTTTTGGCCAGGCTTCAAGTAGCTTCCTGTGGCATTTCCTCAGGTAAGTGACTCTTGCTAGAGCCTGTGGAGAAACAAAATGGCCGCACCCAGCATTAGCATTACATTGAAGCTGCTGATGTAGCAATTGTAGAAGTTTTACATTCTGTGTATTTTTTCTTTATTTGTATTTTTAGATTTATTTATGAACAGTAGTCCAGTTAGAGTTAACAAGATATCTCTGTGCCGGGAAACTGAAGCAATAAATCTGCGATACTGTGAAACTATTAATCACCAAAACTCATTATACTCATTGTTTTTGAAGTTAGAGGAACACTGAAGCTATTTTCCTGCCCACCTCAAGGCACCATCTGGTCCGCGTATGCTGCTTGAGGTTTGCAGACGTCTTTGATTAAAAGGAAAAAATATATATAATTATGATTCTATCTCGGGAGTTTTGGGGTGACGGCGTCCTTTAGGAAATAATATGTAGGCTACGCATAATTTATTACAGGGAAAAGTATTTACATTTGTAGCTTTCATGATAAATTTTCAGCACCTCCAATCCTCCCAAAAAATATTTTGGGAAACCGGCATCCTCATAAAACTATGGAGGTTATTCAGAAAGCACCAAAATGTCGCCGACATTTCGGTGCTCTCTCGTTCCCCGCACTTCTGTGCACTTCGGGGAATCATAGTTTCCCACCCATGCGGTGAATTCAGCATTCACCGCAGGGTGCCCGGGGTGCAGGGACAACCTGCCGCTCACCCGCTGAACACCTGCTGAAAATCAACCGGTTTTTGGTAAATGGAGTTTATTCGGCGCAAGGTCTTGTTACCAGTGGGGTACCTCAGGGGTCAGTACTTGGACCCATTCTCTTTAATATTTTTATTAGTGATATTGCAGAAGGTATTAATGGAAAAGTATGTCTTTTTGCTGATGACACAAAGATTTGCAACAGGGTTGACGTTCCTGGAGGGATCAGCCAAATGACAAATGATTTAGGTAAACTAAAAAAATGGTGGGATCTGTGACAATTGAGTTTTAATGTGGATAAGTGCAAGATAATGCACCTGGGACGTAAAAACCCAAGGGATGAATATAGAATATTTGATACAGTCCTAACCTCAACATCTGAGGAAAGGGATTTAGGGGTTATTATTTCAGAAGATCTAAGGGTAAGTAGTCAATGTAATAGAGCAGCAGGAAATGCTGGCAGAATGCTTGGAAATGCTGGCAGAATGCTTGGTTGTGTAGGGAGAGGTATTAGCAGTAGGAAAAGGGAAGTGCTCATGCCACTGTACAGAGCACTGGTGAGACCTCACTTGGAGTACTGTGTGCAGTACTGGAGACCGTATCTCCAGAAGGATATAGACATCTTAGAGAGAGTTCAGAGAAGGGCTACTAAAATGGTGTACGGCTTGAAGGAGAAAAGTTACCAGGAAAGGCTTAATGATCTTAACATGTACAGCTTGGAAAAAAGACGAGACAGAGGAGATATGATAGAAACATTTAAATACGTAAAGGGAATCCACAAGGTAGAGGAAGGGAGTATATTTAAAAGGAAACAAAGTAGCAAAACAAGAGGACATAGTCTTAGATTAGAGGGGCAAATGTTTAAAAGTAACATCAGGAAGCATTATTTTACTGAGAGGGTGGTGGATACATGGAACAGTCTTCCAGTAGAAGTGGTAGAGGCCAAAACAGTAATTGAATTTAAGCCGGAATGGGATAGGCATAAGGCTATCCTAAACAAAAGATAAATCCAGGTAAAGTATCCATGTAATTGGGCAGACTAGATGGGCTGAAAGGTTCTTATCTGCCGACATTTTTCTATGTTTCTATGTTTCTATGAAAATCCGGTGGAACTGCTGCAAAAAACACGCTGAACACGTTGGAAAAAGCCGACAAGCTGACGAACGGGGTAAAAAAACAACAAAAGACAGTACGCTTGAAACTGTCAAAATTTAAACTCTGTTTGCAAAAAAACTACTGAACGAAAATGTCTGGAATTTACACATAAGATCCAATGAATGATAATAAAAAGTGCTGTTACAGAAAAAAGAAAAAACTATTTAAAAAAAAGCCGAAAAAATCGCGAAAAATGCCTGAAAGATCCTAAAAGAATATATAAATAAAGAGACTTTTTGCTGCAGATTAAAATAATAAACGGTTTATTAGATATTGGGTTAAATCGGGAATATTTTTAACATTGAAGCCTATGGGATTTCCCTGAATAAACCTGCCGAATGAAAACACAGAAAAGCAGGGCACTTTGGGAAATTTTCACTGCTGTTCGGTGTCCCTGAATAGATTAACCATTGCTTCTCTATGGGGGATTTCACTGCCTTCGAACAGGAACCACTCTTGCAGGCAGTTTGCCAAAATTTGGTGAACTGCCTGCTCTCTGAATAGCCGAATAGCCCCAAAATATCACCGTACGGAGAAATTCACTGTTTGGTGACATTTTGGGGCCAGATCGACTCTCTTATATTTACTGTAAACTGAGCCAACTAAATGTAATATTATTAATGCCTAAACCCTCCATTACCAGGAACTGATTGTTGTATAATATTATCCTAACATTATTTGAAACACTCTTAAATGGAGGATAAAGTAGCAATCTGTGTAAGGAGTGTCATTCTGAGAAAATATTTATATAAATTTGCTCATTTCTAATTTTTCATGTATTGGTTTATCTTGTACAGACATATTGCGGGAATGAAAGGCTCTAAACTCTAGATGGCATCCCTTATCTGGCACAGTGTCTGCATTATCAGCATACAGGCAGAAATGGCCTTTGTGTCAGTAAATGTACTGCAGACAGATAATAAAATGGTGAGATCTCCTGCCTATGGGGATTTGTTTTGTGATGTGTATAGTGATTAGGGATGGGCTGCCGGTTTGAATCGGTTTGAAGTTCAATTCGAACATCGGCTGTTCAAAAGTTCGTGAACTTCGAACTTTTCGGGATTTTCGCGGAAAGTTCAAGAAAAAATAAAGTTTTCAAAAAAATTCCAAAAAATGCTTAAAAGATCCTAAAAAAATCTAAAAATAAAGAGACTCTTTGCTGCAGAATATAATAATAAACAGTTTATTAGATATTAAATTAAAACGGGAATATTTTTAACATTGAAGCCTATGGGATTCATAAACATTTCCCACTCCTTATTGGTCAAACATTTCCCACTCCTTGTTGGTCAAACATTTCCTGTCAAGCTTTCTGGTTTTCTGCACAATTTTCCTGCTTGAAAGGAAATTCAAACATCGACACTGGAAATAATAACTGGATTCCACTCTTTATTCACTTTCATTTAAGTTTAAGTTCACTCAGCTGGGTAGTAAATCTAGTTGCTGTAGATTGATTAGGTGAATAGATGAGTAGTTGAATAGTGAAATAGGTGATGAATAGATGATTAGGTGAATTAAAAGATTAATTAAAGATGAATTAAAGCGATTTGTAGCTGAATTAAAGCGATTTGTAGCTGAATTAAAGCGATTTGGTGATGAATAGCGATTAGCTGCATTAAAGTGATGAAATTAAAGTGATGACTTCAAGGTGAAAAACCTTAAACAGAAAGAAATACAGAAATTGTATAAATACATTGCACATAAAGCTTGTTAATCATTACTTCTGTGCCAGTTTCATATACCTTCACTAGGACACACACAGGAATATCATTACTGCCAAAATATGTTTTAACTTAAAGAAAACAGACATGAACTGAGCTAATATAAAACTGCACGTGGAATCTCCTCACACTGAGCATGAAATAGATCTAAAAGTTAACTGACTGCATTTATCACAAAACTGGCTCAATTAATTTTCTGTACATGACTGTGACACTGTCATACCCCAAGACGCCGTGCCCGTAAGAAAGGCAAAAAGCCTAAGAAAACACATTAACCCTTACAATTCCTGCCTGATCTATTCTACCAAAAAACCTGATCCCATCTATGGTTCTGCTGTTGCTTCAGGTGTTTTCACTGATCACCTAGCTCTCCCTACTAAAGGGCTAAAGACCCATCATGCAGTGCTTCTGCATCGTTTGGACATTGCTGATTCAGTGTGTTCTTGCTGTCTGTTTTGTATACCTGTGTACCGGATTTATTACTTGGAAAATAAATGGACTTCGCCTGCTAGCCTGTGACCCTTTGACCTATTGGACTTTGACTTGGATATGCCTATGGATTTGCCCTTTTGGTACCACGCTTGAACACCCTGTTCCTAATTTCCCAAGGACTTTATTTTGCTGCAAGTATTCTATTATTTCTCTGGACTTTACATAACTCCCTGGTACCTACAGCTATAATACATCCTGGACTCCAACTCCCAGTATCCCAGCACCTTCATTGCTTCTGTTTAAAACCAATGGTTCTGAATTAATTACTATACCTGCTTCGTCATCTTCAGTGTTCTATGTATCCTCTTTAAATTAACCATCTAAACAGCCTATTCCTGTAGTGTCCCTCTGCTTCTGTCCCTTTTATTACATGTACTTCAGTCAACCTCTTTTTCCCTCTGCTTAATTCTGCTCTTAGTTATCCCTGTTATTTTTCCTCCTTGTTGTTTAGTTATTATCTATCTCTAGTATTTGCTCTATTTCATTGCTTAGAATATTACTTCATTCAGAGTTGCCTTTGCTTATCACTATTGTCTCTTTTATTTAATAAATCCCTCAGTATATACAGTCAGGTCCAGAAATATTGGGACATGGACACAATTCTAACATCTTTGGCTCTATACACCACCACAATGGAGTTGGAATGAAACAAACACAATGTGCTTTAACTGCAGACTGTCAGCTTTAATTTGAGGGTAAGTACATCCAACTCAGGTGAACGGTGTAGGACTTACAGCAGTTTGCAGATGTGCCTCCACTTGTTAAGGGACCAAAAGTAATGGGACAGAATAATGATCATAAATCAAACTTTCCCTTCTTAATACTTGGTTGCAAATCCTTTGCAGTCAATCACAGCCTGAAGTCTGGAACGCATAGACATCAGCAGACGCTGGGTTTCATCCCTGGTGATGCTCTGCCAGGCCTCTACTGCAACGGTCTTCAGTTCCTGCTTGTTCTTGGGGCATTTTCCCTTCAGTTTTGTCTTCAGCAAGTGAAATGCATGCTCAATGGGATTCAGGTCAGGTGATTGACTTGGCCATTGCATAACATTCCACTTCTGTCCCTTCAAAAACTCTTTGGTTGCTTTTGCAGTATGCTTTGGGTCATTGTCCATCTGCACTGTGAAGCGCCGTCCAATGAGTTCTGCAGTATTTGGCTGAATGTGAGCAGATAATATTGCCCGAAACACTTCAGAATTCATCCTGCTGCTTTTGTCAGCAGTCATATCATCAATAAATACAAGAGAACCAGTTCCATTGGCAGCCATACATGCCCAAGCCATGACACTACCACCACCATGCTTCACTGATGAGGTGGTATGCTTAGGATCATGAGCAGTTCCTTTCCTTCTCCATACTTCTTCTCCTTCCCATCACTCTGGTACAAGTTGATACTGGTCTCATCTGTCCATAGGATCTTGTTCCAGAACTGTGAAGGCTTTGTTAGGTGTTGTTTGGCAAACTCTAATCTAGCCATCCTGTTTTTGAGGCTCACCAATGGATTACATCTTGTGGTGAACCCTCTGTATTCACTCTGGTGAAGTCTTCTCTTGATTGTTGACTTTGACACACATACACCTACCTCCTGGAGAGTGTTTTTGATCTGGCCAACTGTTGTGAAGGGTGTTTTATTCACCAGGGAAAGAATTCTTCGGTCGTCCACCACAGTTGTTTTCTGTGGTCTCGCGGGTCTTTTAGTGTTGTTGAGCTCACCGGTGTGTTCCTTCTTTATGAGAATGTTCCAAACAGTTGTTTTGGCCACGCCTAATGTTCTTGCTATGTCTCTGATGGGTTTGTTTTGTTTCTACAGCCTAATGATGGCTTGCTTCACTGATAGTGACAGCTCTTTGGATCTCAGCTTGAGAGTTGATAGCAACAGATTCCAAATGCAAATAGCACACTTGAAATGAACTCTGGGCCTTTTATCTGCACATTGTAATTGGGGTAATGAGGGAATATCACACACCTGCCATGGAACAGCTGAGAAGCCAATTGTCCCATTACTTTTGGTCCCTTAACAAGTGGGAGTCACATCTGCAAACTGCTGTAAGTCCTACACCGTTCACCTGAGTTGGATGTACATACCCTCAAATTAAAGCTGACAGTCAGCAGTTAAAGCACATTGTGTTTGTTTCATTCCAACTCTGTTGTGGTGGTGTATAGAGTCAAAGATGTTAGAATTGTGTCGATGTCCCAATATTTCTGGACCTGACTGTATGTGCCTGCTCTACTCTTGTGTTACCGCACACTAGCTCGAACCTCTGAACCCTGAACGCTGAATCAGTTATATAACAGACACAATCCTTTCCTACATATGACTGTGAAAATAGTCTTTTAGCTCACCGGCTGCCACTCCAGGATCTGCAGATGCTTGTAAATCTGTGCACTTTGTTATGTCCAGGTTGCCTGCTCATGGCATGGCATGGAGCTCTCAGATGGCCCCTCCCTTCCTCTACAGCTCTGTCTCTGAGGCTGCTGGGAAGCCTGACCTTTGCTCTGACTGGCTGACCCTAACTGGAGCTGAATTGCATGCAGGGGCAAGTAGTTCTTGCAGATTTCAATTACATAAGCTGAATTACAGTCATTTTATTATCCCACTTGCTTGTACATTAGCTGACTATTCTCTACCACTGCAATTTGATTTGACATTTCCCAATCATTGTTGGTCAAACATTTCCCACTCCTTGTTGGTCAAACATTTCCCACTCCTTGTTGGTCAAACATTTTCCACTCATTGTTGGTCAAACATTACCTATGGCTTCAAATCACATTTAAACATGAGCAAAAGCGGTAAAAATTAGCTCAGCGCACAGCGGTGAAATGGCTCTGCACTCAGCAGTGAAAGGGTTAAAAACTTTTTTTTCCCCATTGTTTCCTGTCCCCCAGGGCAGTACCCGGACCCCCATACACCTTTTATGGCCAATATCTTGCATATATGCCTCTTGGAGGGGACCTTAATTTTAGAACTTTCGAGCCCCATTGACTTGCATTGTGTTCGCATTGTGTTTGAGTTCGCGGTCGAACTTTTTCGGGTGTTCGAGTTCAAATGTGAACCGTCAGTGATCATAGTGATATTAATAGCAATGCAGCTTCCAAAAAATACCAATAGAATTTATAGTGAACATTTAATAATTTTCTCTAAGTGAGAACATCAGTCCTGATTTAGAAAGATACTGTATATAAATGGGGTTTTATGGGTTAAATTTTTTTTTTAATCTTTCTTCATTGCAAAACCTATATACTTTTTGGGGGATTGTGACAGGGTTAATAATATTGTAACTGTTATTTCATTTTTTGTTTTAAATTTATCTGGATGTTTTTTTGTTGTTTGAACACAGTGGGGGTTATTCAAAGAGCACCGAAATGACCCCTGCAGGCCGCTGAACGCCACCAATCAGCCCGCGAAAATAGCTGATTAGCTGACGAACGCCGCCGAACAGGTTGAAAAGCAACAAAAAACGGAACTTGGCTATTTAAAAAAAGGTGTTTAAAATGATAAAAATGCATGAAAATTTCGGTACTCTGTCATTCAGCACACTTCGGTGCGCTTCGGCGATTTCTATTTGCCGATCCTGCTGTGAATTCAGCATTCGCCGCAGGGTACTTAAAGTGCGCCTAACGCCGAAGATCAGCTTGCCAAACCCCTCCGAAGACAGCTGACAATCCGCCGAACAGCTGCCGAATGTGTAAAAGAAACCCAAAAAACAGAACTATTTAGAAAAAGGTGTCATATAAAATAATAATAAAATGGTCTGTTACAGAATAAAAAAAAGCGCTTTTAAAATAAAAGAAAATCAAAAATCTTGCAGAAAAAAATCCACAAAAATGTGTAAAAAATTCTAAAGAATAAATAAAAATTCTATTTCAGCAAATGAAAGGAATATAGGATTGAATAAAAATGGTGGTTTTTTTTACATTGAATCCTATGGGATTCGCCTGTTTAAACCTGTTGAACTGAAGCATCGAAGATCAGGACATCTCAGACATTTGCAGCAAAAACAGAAATGTGCTCTTTCCCAAGGTTATAAGTGAATAAGCAAATGGTGGTATACAACCTTTTAGATCTCTAAAGCGTCTCCTCCAAACGACGTACAGTAAACAAAACAGAAAAATGGGGATAGAGATCTAGAAGGAACAGGAATGGTACATAGTATAATACTGTAAAAACAGTTGCAGTCACACGAAGCCTCTGTTAAAATCTCACTCACAAGATGTGGCGGGTGTCAATGCATATAGCGTTATCTTTGATTAGCCCGGAATGCTATCCTGCGATCTCACCAGATCTTATTCACATCTTAATCCTCCCCATCTGTTAGAATGGATTTGGGATTAACTCCCTTTTATTAATTCCTTCTTACTCCTTTTTATTAATTTATTTTTGATCACTGCTAGTTGTTTGTATCTTTTTTATCGTGTTTTTATAAATAAAGTTATTTTATCTGTATTAAATACCCCCTCTTTTTGTTCCCCCCCCCTTGCACCATGCCATCACACTCTAACCGCAATATAAGCGGAATTTAGAAGTATAAGAAAATTGGAAGAAATGGCCACAGGAAGTGGAACAGGACTAAGCCTGCACAAAGATGGAGGCTACCAGGAAGAAGGTCGTTTGAATAGAGATGTGCCTGCACTAAAATGGCGGACTTCAGGAAGAAGGTCACCGGAAGTCGCCACAAGCGCCCAAACCGGAACCGGAAGTAGCGATATTGGTGGAATAATATGAAAATTGAAGAGAGAAGAGATGTCTGGGACACAGGGGGGGACTATAAAAGAGGGGGGAGTGTTGTGTATCTTATCCCTGATGAAGTTAGCCTCTATGGCTGACGAAACGCGTCGGATTTTTTAAACTGGTCCAATAAATCCTTTTTTGCACCTTATCTCTGCTGTCTGGCTGAACCTTCTCTGTGGAATTTCCTTGCTGAGTGCAGCCCTGGCATCCATCTAAGAAGCAGTGGAGTGACACGGAATCTGGTGAGATCGCAGGATAGCATTCCGGGCTAATCAAAGATAACGCTATATGCATTGATACCCGCCACATCTTGTGAGTGAGATTTTAACAGAGGCTTCGTGTGACTGCAACTGTTTTTACAGTATTATACTATGTACCATTCCTGTTCCTTCTAGATCTCTATCCCCATTTTTCTGTTTCATCTCAGACATTTGCAGTTTGGCGTTCGCGGAATAGATTAACCATTACTTCTCTATGGGACAATTTCACTGCCGTTGAAGGTGGTTGAATTGCAGCGATTTGTGGCGAACTGCAGAATATTTTGCTGGCAATTCACCAATATTTGGCGAATTGCCAGCCTTCTGAATAGCTGGATTGGCACAAAAATGCAACGTATAGGGATATTCATCGCCCGGTGCAATCCGGTGGCAAGTTTGGCTGTTTTTAAATAACCCTTAATAATATGTGTGCACACGTTTTTGTTTTTTTTCGTTTTGTTTAGGCACGTTCGGTTTTTTCAAAAGCTTCGTTTTGGATCGTTTCGGCCCATTTTTATTTCGGCTGGTTTTGATTCGGCTTGTTGTTTCGTGAAATCGGGGAATTTCGGTCTATCGGATCATCTGTTCTCTTCGTTTCAAAGGGTCCATCCTCGGATTTTCGTTTTGACTTTAGACGTATGGTATTTCGGATGCTCCGATATTTCGGTTGATACGGTAATCCTGCCGATTTGTTCCTTCGGACGTATCGTTATTTTATGAAAGATCCTTTTTTTCTTGTGAATAAATGTTAAAACAAATCCCCGTTTTTAAGTGTTTATTAACTGTTTCTAAAACCGTTTATTGTTTTCAATTGCAGCAAACAGCCATTTCTTTTATTTATTTTTTAGGATTATTTTTGCATTTTTCAGGAATTTTTGGGTTAATATTTAGGGTTCTTCCTAACTTATTTTAAATGTATAACTAGGTCTGTTTTTTTCTTTGCGGAACACATACAGCTGGATTATCTTCTCACAGCCCGTCTGTATGTGTTCTGTTCGGCAATGACTTTTGATACAATACATTTTGTCAGAATCAGTACCATGGATAGCAACAAGCCTGCCCTTATCCATGGCGTTGATATGAAGAAATAGATCGATAATATGTGTTTCTCCATCGCCGCCTGTCCATGGTCCTGACTCAGATCAGCCAGGGTAGCATCGGGGGTTGACATACCATGATATGTTCAGGGGCCCAGTGGCTTAAGGGGGCTTTGGCCCTTACTGAACGCTGTGTCACTTGTCAAAGTGTCTCAGAGGAAAGGACCCCTCCACGCCAAACTGAACTGACCTATCGGGATACCAGGAAATTTCCCGGTGGGCCGCGGCAACTGGGGCTGGTGAAAGCACTCTGGATAATCACCGAGGGAGCGATTAGTATGGTCTGTGCTCGGCAAAGGTGCAGAACGAACACTCTTCCACCAGGAAACACATTTTATCTACCATGCGTTTAGCCACTCCCTGTACAATAAGGCAAACAAAAAATGAAGCAAAATGTCTTATTTTTAATTAGTTTATGGAAATAGCCAGTTGTGGGAAGGGGGTCTGACCAGTGGTTCAGTAAGGGGCCCCCAAGATTTCTGCTGCCTGCACTTTGGGGATTTCACCTTCATGGCAGTAGCTCCACCAAAGTTAACGGATACTCGGGTTTGAAATGATGGATATCTTTGTTGAAAAACATATAAAAAAATTTAATTTTCTGATTTTTTTTGTGATTCTCATGGCATAAAAAGTATAAAAATTAGATGATTAAAAAAGCTAGAGTTTTAACAAGACGAAGCAGAAAGAACGCAGCTGAACGGCCTCTTCGGAAGAATCATCAGGAATCTCCTCGTCCCTGCGGCCTTAGTGTTGATATTTTGTATTCGTTCTACTGTCACTGTTTTGACATCTCTACATAGTTATCGTTCTCCATGCCATTGTTTCCTTCCCCCTGCGTTTATTGTTTCTGCGCTCTTTATACTGTATCACCGGCAATGCCTTATTCCAGAATGATTGACCACTTCGCTTCCAAACCCGCGTGGCCGTCTCTCCTCTCCTCCCCACCTGTCACTTCATATCTGCATCTGTTATTATTTTTCTATAATGTCTAGCTCGCAGCGTTGTGTCTTCCCACATACTAGTCTCTCGAAACGAGCTACCGGAGCTCCATTAGCATTAGCGCGTCCCGACTACAAATGTACGAAAAATGGCTTTTATTGAAAAAGGGCTAAATGGCAACACTTTCCCCCGACAGGTTCATCTTCAGCCGTCGGGAGAGGTCTCCGAGATCAAACGCGGCGTTTTCTTGTTATAGACCTGACACGTCTCGAGGATTCGATGATCCCTAAGCACAATCTGTACAAATATGAGCAATGAGAAAAAAAATAGAGAAATGAGAAAAAAAAAGCTTCCCATGAGATTCCGTGAAGAGCAGGAATTAGAGGAAAACTGTATTAGAAAGCGGAGTTTCCCTTTTTTGCCCTAAAATAAATGGGCAGATCCAGCTGACAGCCGCTAGCCTATTATTTTTTACATTTTCGCGGAGGGAGACTTAGAAAATATGCAATTTTAACTAAAACTGAAAAAACTTCATTTTTCATCGTGGAAAATGAGAAGGTGACAACTGCAAATGACAACCTTTTTTCTTGTTATGTTTTATACATAGAGCAGGCTGGATATTTCTGGTCCACGCAGCCACCCTGATAGGGTACAGGGGCGAAACTGTTTTTTCTGCATGTATGTATATTTTGTTGTATCCCCAGCCAGGTTATTATTGCTGCTGCCCCTTTCCATGTTTTCTTTTTAAACCCAAAGTGGAATTGTTCCTGGTGAGGGTATAAATATAACCCACCAGTTTGTCTCTTAGCTGATAAACAGCATGGGGATATGTGGTTGCTTAGAAAAGAGGCTCTTGGTTTCGTTAGGTAGGACTCACCTGACCCAGAGGTGCCGTGACGTGGCGAGTGGGCTTACACTTCAATGGCCATTCAAGTAAACCAAAACCTTTGATAGTGTTTTGTTTCGCATGGAGCTACAGTGACTACCTGTTTTCTTGTTAGGTTTTATAAATGAGAAGGTGAGTTTGCGCAGCATCATTGTTCACATTACAACTGAAAAGTGAACAATATTGCTGCAAAAAAGAGAGTTTTATTTTTATTAATTGTTATTTTTATTTTGTTCGTTAGTTTATTATTACAGATATCCTGGTCTAGTTTGGTATCATTGGAAAGGTCATGCTCTGGCCTTTCCAATGATGCCAAACATGACCCTCTGCTCTTCACCAATTTGGAGATAAGGTGCTCTAAATGACCACCATATCTCTAACATAGGGAATCCTCTGCCTGACTAGGGGCCGATTCCCATACTGATGTCATTGCGCCCATGCGTGACGATGTCAGTGAACAAGGGGAGGCCCAGGAGGCAGGGCTGGAATCCAAGGTGCCAGCCCCCACCGAAAAAAGACCAGTGCTGATTGGTACCTAAGGTGTTAAGAGGGGCTTGCTGGAAAGGTCAGACTGTGACCTTTCCAGCAATGCCTCTATAACCTTGTACCCCTTACCGATGGGGAGATAGAGGGGTCTAAAGGGCCCAAATACCCTTCAGGCATGCTCTCAGCTCTGCCGGGGGAGCACCTGAATCTGACGTCATCACGCCTGGAGGGGTTTGAAAGCGGGATCTGACTTCAAGTTAGGCTTGTGCACCGATTTTTTTTTCGGTTCGATTCGATTTTTCGGATTTTTGAACTTTTCGATTCGGCTCGTTTCGACCGATTTCTGTTTCGATTCGGTTCGGCTCGACTCGTTTTTCGTGTACTTTTTCCGGAATTTCGACCATTTTTCGTATTTTCGTGTCACTTAGCTCGTTTTTTGTATCGACTTTTGGTATTTTCGGAAATTTTCATTTTTTTGGAACGTCTGTTCTCCTCGTTTTCAAAGCAATAAATTTCGATTTGACACATTTCAAGTACATTCGAAAATTCCGAAAATATTTAGTTTCGGCTCCGAAACCTTTTCGGATCTGCCATTTTCAGATCTAAAAATTTTCGGAAAATCGCCCGCATCCGAAAACACGAATCGGGAAATTTCGTGAAAATTCCAAAATTCCGAAACCCGAAACGCACATCCCTACTTCAAGTAAGTCAGACCACCACGGGACCCCAGACTGAGAGGTGAGTATAGGGAGGGAGACCTGACGACGTGCAGGGGGACGCCCTCCCTTAAAAAACAAAACAAATATAAAGATAACACATAACCATTAACCATAGAGTTATTAGCAATATTAACCCATAACACAGACACCATTACAGGCACAGGGCGACATAGGATCAGAAACTCCAGGTAACACCGGCCACTACAGCCAGGGTCTTTGCCAGCAATATAATCTTAAAATGTTTTCGCCATCGATATTTCTCTTAAACAGACATTATTAACCGACATATACATTTCTGTGAATTCAGCTATGATTTTAAGTAGTAAACAGATTTTCATTTTAAATGTGCCATTTTTCCCATCCAACAATCACAAGAGAACACAAGGAGTTAATAAATCTTTTATAAATCCTTTACGTAAAAAATAATAAATATTCCGATCTGAATAATTCATGTGTATTTTTTTCCGGAAAGCAGCAAACGCAATGTTTTTTCCTCCCGTATCAAACGCTGAAAATTGTGTTTTTTCCGCTTGGTGGTATTATTAACCTTTTCTTCAGGCCGTAACGCAGATTACCTGATATCTTAATATTTTTCTGTCTCTCAAAGCGCCGATAAGACAAACAAACAAACAAAGGAACCTCGGAATGCTCTTTCTTTTTTTTTTCTCGTAATGATTAGCATTGGAGAAGAATGTTTTATGTGTTCTGTTCGATGCCACCGGCATTTATCATTTGGAATGCATGCAGATGAATTATCTCGGCAGAAAATAAAGCTTTCATGTAGATTACATGGCTAATTGCATAATTAATTCATGAGGAGTTCTTCGATAGACGGGATCATGTGACTGTTACATCTGGCACTTGGAATACAGTATAAAATATATATATATATATATGTATATAACTCACATTCCATTAGCAAAAACAACTTCAAGAATTATATATATATATATACTACACAGAACTGTATGTTTTGTATAAATACACTCACCGGCCACTTTATTAGGTACTCCTGTTCAACTGCTTGTTAACACAAATTGCTAATCAGCCAATCACATGGCAGCAGCTCAATGCATTTCGGCATCTAGACGCGGTGAAGACGACTTGCTGAGGTTCAAACCAAGCATCAGAAAAGAGAAAAAAGGGGATTTAAGTGACTTTGAACGTGTCGTGGGTTGTCGGTGCCAGATGGGCTGATCTGAGTGTTTCACAAACTGCTGATCTGCTGGGATTTTCACCAGGGGCGTCATAACGTGGGGGCGGGGGGTGCGGCCCGCACCAGGTGACACCCGCCTTTAGGGTGACACCGTCACCCTAAGGGCGGGTGTCTCACCCTCCGCCGCATATTCGCTCCCTGCGAGCGTCCGAAGCATGCAGCTTCGGCGCTCTCCTGGAGGAAACACGTCACCAGCCAATCGCGGCTGGTCACGTAGCTCCCCCAGGCGAGTGCCCAAGCTGCGTGCCGCCGGACGCTCAGAGGGAGCGAACACACGGCGGAGGTGTGCTGGGGCATATCCATGAGGTGCTGGGGCATATCCATTTGCTGGGGCAGTATCCATCTGCTGGGGCATTCCATGTGCTGGGGCATATCCATGAGCTGCTGGGGCATATCCATGAGCTGCTGGGGCATATCCATGAGGTGCTGGGGCATATCCATGAGGTGCTGGGGCATATCCATGAGCTGCTGGGGCATATCCATGAGGTGCTGGGGGATATCCATGAGGTGCTGGGGCATATCCATGAGCTGGGGGCATTATCCATGAGCTGGGGCAGTATATCCATGTGCAGCTGGGGCAGTATATCCATGAGCTGGGGCAGTATCCATGAGCAGCTGGGGCAGTATATCCATGAGCTGATGGGGCAGTATATCCATGAGCTGCTGGGGCAGTATATCCATGAGCTGCTGGGGCAGTATATCCATGAGCTGCTGAGGCAGTATATCCATGAGCTGGGGCAGTATATCCATGTGCTGGGGCAGTATATCCATGTGCTGGGGCTGTATACCCATGTGCTGGGGCAGTATATCCATGTGCTGGGGCAGTATATCCATGTGCTGCGGCTGTATATCCATGTGCTGGGGCAGTATATCCATGTGCTGGGGCAGTATATCCATGAGCTGGGGCAGTATATCCATGTGCTGGGGCAGTATATCCATGAGCTGGGGCAGTATATCCATGAGCTGGGGCAGTATATCCATGTGCTGGGGCAGTATATCCATGAGCTGGGGCAGTATATCCATGAGCTGGGGCATATCCATGAGAGCAGCTGGGGCATTATCAATGAGAGCAGCTGGGGCATTATCAATGAGAGCAGCTGGGGCAGTATATCCATGAGAGGAGCTGGGGCAGTATATCCATGAGAGGAGCTGGGGCAATATCCATGAGAGGAGCTGGGGCAATATCCATGAGAGGAGCTGGGGCATATCCATGTGTGCTGGGGGCAGTATCCATGAGAGCTGGGGCAATATCCATGTGTGAGCTGGTCTGGGGCAAAATATCCATGTGTGAGCTGGTCTGGGGCAATATATCCCATGTGTGAGCTGAGGCGCAATATATCCATATGTGAGCTGAGGCGCAATATATCCATATGTGAGCTGAGGCGAAATATATCCATATGTGAGCTGGGACAATATATATCCATGGGTGAGCTGCTGGGGGCAATATATAACTGTGAACTGGGGCAATATATCCATATGTGAGCTGGGGGCAATATATATCCATGGGTGAGCTGCTGGGGGCAATATATATCCATGGGTGAGCTGCTGGGGGCAATATATATCCAGAGCTGCTGGGGGCAATATATCCAGAGCTGCTTCACTGCCTTCGAACAGGCAACGTACTTGCTGGCAGTTGGCAAAAATTTGTGTGAGCATATGAGAGAGCTCCACAGCAATAAACCTCACAGTAATGTGCGCTGTGTGTATGAGTATTTAGTGTAATATGGGAGTACTGATTTAGGAGTAAGAGTAGTTAAAAAGAAATCTGTAAAACTCGGGGGGGGGTGACACCATAAATTACCGCACCGGGTGACACCAACCCTAGTGACGCCACTGATTTTCACGCACAACATCTCTAGGGTTTACAGAGAATGACCCGAAAGAGAGAAAATATCCAGTGAGCGGCAGCTGTGAGGACGAAAATGCCTTGTGATGTCAGAGGAGATTGGGCAGACTGGATCGAGATGATAGAAAGGCAACAGTAACTCAAATAACCCCTCGATACAAGCAAGGTCTGCAGATTTACCATCTGTGAACGCACAACATGTCTGAAAATCTGCCAAAATTTTATCGAAAATACACCGGAAACAGCCGCCGATGCGATCTGAAATTTCGGATCGATCCGATAACAATCGATAAAATCCTGAACACACGTGACGATCTGCCACCGCCAACCCACTGGACAGCTGCCAAACGCAGCTGGCGAGCTGCCAAACACAGCACCGACCAGCCGCAAAAAAAGTCGACAAGCCGCTGGCGGTTGTGAAAAAAATAAAAAATGATTGAAAGTGCCAACTTTGAAACGATGTTTGCAAAAAAACTACTGAATGAAAATGTTTGGAATTAAGCTGTAAGGTCCTATGAATAATAATAAAAGGGTCTGTTACAGAAAAAAAGAAAAAACGTTATGTGCACCGTACGGGGAAATTCACTGTTCAGGGACATTTCAGTGCCAGATCGTCTCTCTTTGAATAACCCTGATAATCTTTTATTGTGTCTGCAGAAAGATCAATGTTTCAGTCCGTTTCGACTTTTCTCAAGATGCAGTGTGAAACGTGATAGAGCCCACCTGCAGCCAATGACATCTCTCGAACCAGGCAGGGAGGCGGGCCGTAGGAGTTGCCCGAGAGTTCCGGAGCGTGCTATGCCGCCCCTCGGCATTCAGGACCTCCCACCGTCTGGGTGGCTTAACACCTCTGGCGGGGTCTAGGGGTTAAACAGGAGAGCAACAAAGTATTCCAAAGAAAAGTAAAATAATAAATAAATATAAAAAGACAAATAAAAAAAAAAGAAGAGTATCCTGTGAAGAGGCTGGCGCTACAGTCAAGGAGGGAAAGGTTAAAGATACAGGTTGGCATTCTAATGAAACGTTTACAAAGGGGACGCGAGCGATGCACAGGGAAATTAGTAAATGGATTAGAAGGTAGGACGAGGCGCACAGGATGGATTAGGCACGGCTTGGCGGTGTTACTAATCGGTGTATAATGGCATATTGTGCCCAGAAGAAACAATTACACCTCTTACAATAACGTAATCCTGTAATGTTCCTGAATTCCTCTTTGATGTTTTGCCTTTATATCCTTTACTTTAGCAAATGCTATGTAATTCCTATTAACATGTTGTGTGGATTTTCTTTTATCATTCTTAGAATAGCGTATATATCGATGTACGTAGAAGAAAATGAACACCAATGCTAATAAGCCATCACCCAACCGGAATCTTGGCAATTCCAGGAACAAAAAGACTTACTATAACACAATATGGATAATAACACCAATAAAACCACCGATAATAATTACTAACTTAAAGGGCCGCAGCCACATTGAAATGTCCTTATCAGGGCTCAAAATTTAAAGTCCCAAGCTACTAACCAGGCCATAAGAGTTACTCGCCACCAGTTGCTCCACCTGACGCCTACCCAGCCCTTAACTCTGCCCCTAAACACACCCCCTTAAATTATCTTATGAAATTACACTGTTAAAGGTTTTATTTAGAATAAAGTTACAAAAATAACATTAATACCAAGACATTAGACCCCGGATACGTGTATACCCAGACATCATCACCAGATACATGTATACCCAGACATCAGCACCAGATACAAGTAAACCCAGACATCAGACCCCAGATACATGTATACCCAGACATCGGACACCAGATACATGTATTTCCCAGTCATCAGACCCCCAGATACAGGTATACCCAGTAATCAGACCCCAGAGCGAGGAGGCAGGGAAGCTCCTCTCCACCCCCCTGCCAGTGACAGAGATGAGATGGGTCTGGTTAGGCAGCTGCCTTTAAGGGGTGATGTGAAGTGGTTTTCCATAAAAAAAACCACTTATTCCTCCCCGTAGTTTTATGGAAAACCACTCAGGAATAAAGAGGTTAAAAATTCACATGCAGATATTTTTTATAGAATCAGGATCTATCAGGGTTATTCAAAGAGAATCAAAAAGTCTCTGCACGTTCGGTGACTTTTCGTTCTCTTTAATTCGGCACGATTTGGCGATCTCATTTCGGTGACCCTGCGGTGTATTCAGCAAGCACCACAGGGCCGCCGTAATGCAAGGTAAAGTCGCAGCAAACCCGCCAAAAACTCACCGCAAAACCCACGAACGCACACCGAAACCCGCAAAAACATCTGGATTAACCCCGCCGAACACGTCGTAAAAACCCGAGCAGGAGCCAAGCACAGCGCAGAGCAGCTGCCGGAAAAAGCCGACACCGCAGACGAATGGAGTAAGAAAAAAAAAACAGATCGCTTGAATGTTTGAAAAGTGAAACGCTGTTTGCAAAGAAACTACAGAATGAAAATGTCTGGAATTTACATCTAAGATCCAATGAATGATAATAAAAAGGGCTGTTACAGAAAAAAAAAAAACTATTTAGAAAAAAAAAAAGGTTTGCAAAAAAATCCCGAAAAATGCCTAAAAGGTCCTAAAAAATCTTAAAATAAAGAGACTTTTTACTGCAGAATATTATAATCAACGGTTTATTAGATATTGAATAAAAATGGGAATATTTTTAACATTGAAGCCTATGGGATTCGCCTGAATAAACCTGTCGAATGCAACCACCAAATGGCAGAGCATTTCAGCAACTTTTCCCTGCTGGTTTGTGTTCTCTGAATATATGAAGCATTGCTTCTCTATGGGGATTTCACTGCCCTCGAACAGGCACCGAACAGCCACCGTATGTGCAGGCAATTCGCCAGGATTTGGCGAACTGCCTGCTCTCTGAATAGCCGAATGGCCAGGAAAGGTAACCGTACGCTGAATTTCACTGTTCGGTTACCTTTCGCCAGCAATTTGGATCTCTTTGAATAACCATGCATGTGTCACTTTTGTTTGCGTCGACCTGCGGGTTACTGAAATGTAAAACAGAATGATTATGTGATGAACGTTCCCTGTTTCCGCTCCACGCAGCTATTCATTCTAACAGCACACATTGTCAGGCGTTCGTTCATACAACGCGATGCCGCCACCATTGCAGCGATTGATTCCATATGTGTGACTCGTGACAAAGCTGACCCTGACATGCTGCGTGCCGATGTTTGACAGGAAGCATTTTTATTTTTTTTAATTCACCTAATTGTTCCGCGTTTTGTGTATGGTTAATCAAATTCTTACATTTATTTGAAATCTGACATTTTTTTATCATATTTTTTTTAAAAAAACACTAAAATGTTAAGGCAGTTAACATTTACTGGCATTTATTTTAGACTGATTTTCATTATTGTGAATTTCAAAGGGTCTGGGTTATAATAGTTAATCGGAATTGATGGTAATTAAATTTAACCCTTGTGTAAGCAAAAATATTCTGAAGGTTATTTCCGTTCTATCTGTTGTATCCGGGGGGGGGGGGACATTAAATTTAGTATAAAAATTTAAAATGTTGTTGCAAAATTGTGATTAAAATTATCTAATGCTCCAATTTTGATTCAATGAGCATCAAAAGTGGGTGCAGGATCTGATGCCTAAAAAGGAAGCAAAAATGGAGCGCAATGTTAGGGTGAGAGGGTTACTGGTAACCTAAACCTAATCTCTAACCCTAACCCTAAAAGCTCAAATGGTAACCTAACCCTAGCCTAGCCCTTATTTCTAACCCGAAACCTAATTTTGAAACTTAACCCTAATTTCTAATCCTAATTCCTAACCCTAACCCTACTTTTTGATCCTAGCCCTAATTTCTAATCATAACCCTAGCCCACATTCCTAACCCTAATTTCTAACTTTAATTTCTAATTCCAAACCTATTTTCTAATCCTAATTTCTAATCTTCTCCCTAACCCTACCTTTTAATCCTAACCGTAATTATTAAACCTATTTTCAAATCCTAACCGTAATTATTAACCCTATTGTCTAATCCAAACCCTAGTTATTAGCCCTATCCCTAATTTTGCATCCTAACCCTAATTTCAGAGTGTGAGATGTAATTAGACTAAGAAAGATAATGGAATAAACTTTTGCTCCACATTCCTAGATGAGACAGGGCAATGTCAATCGTGGATGGTAAACATTTGTCTAAAACTGTAGATAATGGGGCAGTGTTTGCCTGACAAAGCAGATTAACAACTAATTAAATATACAGCAGATCTCAACAGATACACATGCAATAGATAGACAATAACATTATTCTCGTATAACAGAGGTTACACCAACACTCTGCACACGAGAGACGGCAGGGAAATAATATAGAACATCAGATCTGCACATCCCAAATACATCTCCAGGTCTATGCACCCCAAGTCCAAAGTGACACACGTCACAACTTGTAATTGTGAGTCTGAATGCATCTGAAATAATGACAATGTTTTTAAACTGAAAAAGGGTTATTTGAGATCACATTAATTGGTAAACATGTTTTCCACAGTCTGTGGTATTTCATGTGTGAACTGGAATGTGGGTATCCATACCGAGGATGGGTATCCACATGCAGAATGCCCCCTCGCTGTCAGTATCCTGAAAGTGTACTGATTCTGGCCCAAGCCCAAGAACACAATGTAAAACACGCCCCAGCGTTTCCATACTGAATAGCCCCCCAGTAGCTTCCCCCTCCCACACACACATACCCTGGTGTAAAAAAGCCTGAGGAAGGGGCAGAAAGATCTGGTTTAAGACAGATCCTAGGGGCTGGATGGAAGCATGGAGAAACAAAGGAATTGTTTTATTGATTGTAATATCAAGAAAATTTCGAGTATCATTATTGGTCTCACTGGTGAAAAATAAGTTCAATTTATTAAAATTGAGGTATTTGATGAAATCTTGAAATTTTTCTCTAGTAGACGTCCAGATGACCATTACGTCATCGATGTATTGTTTCCAACAGTAAATGTGTTGGTTGAAGTCGATGGTCGATTCGTGAAATACTATTGTCTCCTCAGCGGGGTATAGTATTAAAAATGATCGATTAGCTGACCGGCCCAGATTTATACCTCAGCTGGTACTAACTATTTTCGACAATTCACGTCTTTATTGCAAAAGCTACCTTCTTTGCTCCTGTTATCTTCCTCTAATAACGAGCACGTTGCCACATCTTTTTGCCTTCAAAGCATTACCAGTCTCGAATCTTATAGACACATTGTGTTGATTTTTGTCGATTTTCTATCTTAACCTGACAAATGTGTTGTGTTTTTGTGGCTAGTGGTTTCTATGTATTTCCGATACACTGAGCTTGCTACTCAGTTTAATTGTTTTTTGTTTATAAACGTCTCGCTGAATAAGGCTAGGGTCAGACGAACGCATTTTTATGTTGTCTGTGAAAAAGTGCGTTCGAACGAATGGACGCATTTTTTCACAGAATACGTAATAGCGGTCATACTATGCGCATTTTCGTCCGTGATTTTGTACGGATCATCAATAAAACACTTTTTGTGTCTGGACGTTATGTTGGCCGGACATTAGCAGCGTCTGATGTCTCCAATTCACACACACATGCCGCTAGCGGACGCAGCGCACTCTGTACGTCAGTACTAGTGGTTTAACGTTCTCGAAAAAATGCGTTCATTTTCCACTTGCGTTGCGCAGCCGGACTTTTGTGCGACCGTACTTCGTATATTGGCCGTCATTGCCCGGCATCTGCTGCTAGTGCGGCCGTGATTAAGTGCGCCAGAACGCGCGTTCGCACTGCCTCAGTCTGACCCTAGCCTTAGAGGTTACTTTCCTAAGGAGCGCTAAACTAATTACAACCCCGGCCATACCCGCTGTTTTTGAGTCTCGATCTATGCTCCATTGTACCAATACTGGATTGGTGAATTGATATTATTATTATTATTCTTTATTTATAAAGCGCCAGCATATTCCGCAGCGCTGTACAATAAGCACAGTATAGACAGGGTTACAATACATTGAACAACAATTGACAAACAGTACAGGAGGAGATGTGGGCCCTATTCCCGTAGGAACTCACAATCTAGGAGGGTTGGGGTTGGAAACAGGAGGAGAGGACTGTAAGGTGAGAGTGATTGATGGTAGCGTCAGTGAGTCGGGTAGTAGGCTTCCCTAAATAGGAATGTTTTCAGGGAGCGTTTGAAGGAAGAGAAGTTAGGGGAAAGTCTGACAGTACGAGGGAGAGCGTTCCAGAGAGTGGGGGCTGCGCGTGAGAAATCCTGTAGTCTATCATGGGAAGAGGTGATGCGGGGAGAAGCTAGGCGCAGGTCACTGTTTGACCTTAGGGAGCGGGCTGGGGTGTATTTGGTGATTAGTGAGGACAGGTAGTGGGGCGCTGAGTTAGTGAGGGTTTTGTAGGTAAGGATAAGGATTTTGAACTTAATTCTGCAGTGGATGGGGAGCCAGTGAAGGGACTCGCAGAGGGGAGAGGCAGAGACAGAGCGGCGGGTGAGGTGAATTAGCCTGGCGGAGGCGTTCAGGATGGATTGTAGGGGGGAGAGGCGGGACAGAGGGAGGCCAGATAAGAGATTATTGCAATAGTCGAGTCGGGAGATTACCAGGGCGTGTATGAGATGTTTTGTGGTGACAGCGGTAAGAAATGGCCGAATTCTGGAAATATTACGCAGTTGGTATCGGCAGGAGGAGGAAAGAGACTTGATGTGGGGGATGAAGGAAAGAGCAGAGTCAAGTGTAACTCCAAGGCAGCGAACTTGGTTTGATGGGGAGATGGTGATACCCTCCACCGTGATAGAGAAGTCAGGAGGTGGGGAGGCATTGGAGGGAGGAATAAGTAGGAGTTCAGTCTTTGACATGTTGATCTTTAGGTGGTGGGAGGCCATCCAGGAGGAGATGCCAGATAAACAGTCACTGACTTTTGAGAGGACAGGGGGAGAGAGATCAGGGGTAGAGAGGTAGATCTGAGTGTCATCAGCGTAGAGGTGGTAATTAAAGCCAAAGCTGTTGATGATATGCCATACACCTGATTTTGTTTCCTGCTTCATATCACTGACGGCTGCTTAACAGGCGGCATTTACCTTTGAGGTCTAGACGACCCTTGTAGATACCTGCTACAACAGTTGTTTTACTAGCAGGCTACCACGTACCTAATCGATAGGTTTATCATACACCTAACGATGGGCAGTTTATCTATAGGGAGTGCTAATTTTATTTTACTCCTTATATCGCGCTCTATAATTCATTGGGTGTTGACTTGATTAATAATTACCATGAGCAGGTCAACTATTTCACCTTTATGTTTTTTTAATCGGACTAATTTGTTCTAGTGTTCAATAATAATAAAATTTCGTTTGTCATTGTCCTAGCCCTGTCGGGCTTTTTGTTTTTTCTCAATACAGGGTTATTCCCTAGGGTTATGTCCCTCCTTCTGAAAATATATTTCATTCTGCAATCTGTCTAGGGTGCTCGTCCTCAGCACCTTACTTTCGTTCTTTAAGCATTTGTATACCTCTTATAGTCTGATTAGATAAAGAGTTAATAGAGTCATTTTCATTGTATTAATGAGTAAAAAGGCTTTTCTTCTGAATTATCGTATCCAATAAATCCACTGGGAGAGCTACATTCAGTGATACAGTGTGTCACCGTCACAAGTTCTCTTGTCGGCTTGTGAAGGGATTTTAGTGACCTTATTTCTCGTATCTCATCAAACAATTCTGAAAACGAGTTTCAACGGTTTAATTGGTTCAGTTCATAAAACCAAGAAAAACTTAATTGATGCATGCTTTACAGCCGCCAGATCCGTTAATGTATGCAGAAAAGGGGTTATCACGGCACCTCGTTATCATCCTAAGCATGAACTCAATGCGACTATAAAGATATTCAACAGAAAAACAATGCGCCCAGTATAGGTTTTATTATTTCAAGGCAGAGAGGAGAGTGCATCATGGGTGAGAACAGACATTACAATTATCTCGCTTGGCACGTCCCATTAATCAGAGTATGACGGAAAGCAGGACAAGAATATGAAGATTCTGCTCAGCCATCCATCATCAAGAAATGGCGGAGGCCATTGGTTCTGGCCAGACGTCATAAATGGGTAAATATTCGATTTAGACCTTGTCATGGTTGGATTCATATTTGAAGATGCATTTACATCTGTAATGTGTGAATTCACACTCGCTTTACATGGGATCCCTGTTATCTGCTATCAGAGTTATTGCATGATAAAAATATAACCTGTATGGTAATTATGTGTAGTCAGGGAGCCATGAGCATTGCTGGTATTGCAGGAGCTAATTGCCTAATTAAGAAAGAGCCAGGTATAACGGAGCGATGGTACCCTAACTTAGTACCTCCGTCAGTGGGCTCTCTTCCATGTAACACAGTCCCTACAATTGCCGGTGCAATCTTTCCTAACAGCCCAAAAAAACTTTAACCGCAGTTTAAAGAAGGATGCAGATCGTTGAAATTCAAAAGCAGAATGAATGTTTATTCAAAGGGATATACGGGTAAACAGTCAAGGAACAACCCCCATCATGAATACAACCAAACAGATAACATCAAGAAGATCAAATAACTGCACAGGGAATGGGACCTTCAAACAATGGACAATGGGACCTCCTGGGAGGAGAAGGGGGGCAGGTAAAACAAAGGAATATCTTCTTATAGAGAGAATTACAATATACAGGGAGGATAGTAGAGGTCTACGCCATACAGAGAAGGGTTAGATAATAGAGGGAATGTACACAATATACACAACAGGAGACTCTACAATAAATACATAAGTGAATAATACACAGACATCAGAAATCTTTAGTTAGTTTAAATACGTAAAGGGAATCCACAAGGTAGAGGAAGGGAGTATATTTAAAAGGAAACAAAGTAGTAAAACAAGAGGACATAGTCTTAGATTAGAGGGGCAAAGGTTTAAAAGTAACATCAGGAAGCATTATTTTACTGAGAGGGTGGTGGATACATGGAACAGCCTTCCAGTAGAAGTGGTAGAGGCCAAAACAGTGATTGAACTTAAGCAGGCATGGGATAGGCATAAGGCTATCCTAAACAAAAAGATAAATCCAGGTAAAGTATCCATGTAATTGGGCAGACTAGATGGGCCGAAAGGTTCTTATCTGCCGACATTTTCTATGTTTCTATGTTTAAAATAGTGAAAAGCCAACTATATTTAAAAGGTCCATCAATTCCCCAATAGTCTCTTAAACGGTGGAGGAGCTTCCGTTAAAACCATATTTCAGGGACAACATAGTACAAGGAATAGGGAGGAGGTGGATCCCAAAAAAATGGTTTGTCGTCACACCAGGTAATTGGCAACATAAATAAGCATAATAAGGACATGTCATTTTTTGGTGGTACTGGCCCTTTAATTGGATGCTTCGTTGTTGTACTGTAGTAAAACGTCTTCAGGCTCTCTGTAAAAGCTTTACCTGAAATTTTGACATGAAAAGGAGACAATTAATGTTCATAAGAGCACATTAACAAGATTCATGAGCTCCAATTTCCAAGCGATGAGCCATACAATACTGAACACAACTATATGTTAAGAAACATTTGTGAACATTCCGCTGCAGCAATGTATTCCCTAAACGGTGAGGTTTTGATGTAATCATTACAAATGAGAGCTCGTTACAGCAGAGACTGAGACTGTAGCATATTTTAAAGGCCACTCTACAGTTATAAAGCAGTCAGGATGTGATGAGCGCCCCCATTTCTCCTCCCCCAAGCTCCCCCTTTCTGGTGAAATCACTGGGTGAAGTGAAAAAGTTTCCTCCTCCCCACCTAGAGTCACCAGCAGTAACCCAATTTTCATATTTTTAAGGGGTTATTTAGAAGGCACAGAAATTTCAGTGAAATTTCGATGCTTTCTGGTTCGGCTCACTTCGGGCGCTTCAGCGATCCCAGTTTGCCGACCCTGTGGTGAATTCACTATTCACTGCAAGGTCCCAGAAGACCAGCGAACGCCGCCACTGAATGCCGATCAATCCGCCGAACAGACTGCTGAGGCTAGGGACAGATGAGCGCATTTTTTGCGGCCACCGTCAAAATGTACGTCGATGCGTGCGCACGCATTTTTTTCACGGAATACGCTTAAGTGGTCAGACGATGCGCAATTCTGGACGTATTTCATGACGATGGGGTGAAAAGAAGTCTAGGGAAATCCGGCTGTTTGAACGTTATGTTGGCCGCACACTAGCAGCGTCTGACATCTCCTAATCACGCACACACGCTGCTATGCGGCCGCAGCGCACTCTGTACGTCAGTACTAGCGGTTTAACGTTCTCGAAAAAATGCGTTCATTTTCCACTTGCGTTGCGCGGCCGGACTTTTGTGCGACCGTACTTCGTATATTGGCTGTCATTGCCCGTCATCTGCTGCTAGTGCGGCCGTGATTATGTGCGCCAGAACGCGCGTTCGCACTGCCTCAGTCTGACCCTAGCCTGAACGTTGCCAAAGAGTGCCGAACTGACCGCCGAACGCAGTTGAATTGCAGCAAAAGAAAAAAAGGAACTCTGCCATTCTTGAAAAAGTGGTTAAAGCAATAAAAATGCTTTGAAATGTGTCTAAATAATTAAGGAGGTCCTAAAAAAAAAATGAATAAAAATATCTGTTAGATAATTTTAAGAAATACACCTTTGAAAAAAATTGGGAAACAAAAATTTCGCCTAAAAAATAATAATAAATAAATAAAAAGATGGTTTGCTGAAAATGAAAAGAATAAACAGTTGAATAAAATAATAATAAATAATTAAAATGATAAGATTTTTTTTCCCTTGAAACCTTTGTGATTCGCCTGTTTACAGGTAAACCTGTCGAACTGAATCACTGGAAATCAGGGCATTTCACTGACATTTCAGTGCAGTTCGGCGTTGAATAGATTAACCATTATTTCTCTATGGGACAATTTCGTTGCTGCTGAAGATCGCCGAACTGCACCGCATTTCGCTGTCAATTCACCAGTATTTTTTGAACTGACAACTTTCTGAATAGATGAACTGCCCCGATATTGCACCGTACGGAAAAATTCCCTGTTCGGTGTAATTCGGCGGCAAGTTCGACATTCATTTATTTACAAAGTATTTTACCAGGAAGGATACATTGGGATTTCTCTCGTTTTCAGTATGTCATGGGTAGTGATGGACGAACACCCCCGTGTTCGGTTTGCATTCGAACTCGAACATCCGGAAAAGTTCAACCGCGAACTCGAACACAATGCGAACACCATGCAAGTCAATGGGGCTCGATCGTTCAAAAATTAAGGTCCCCTCCAAGAGGGCATATATGCAAGATATTGGCCATAAAAGGCTTATGGGGGTCCGGGTACTACCCTGGGGACAGGAAACAATTAAAAAAAAAAAGTTAAAAAAAAATCCCCATTTATAACCCTTTCACTGCTGAGTGCTGATCCATTTCACCGCTCTGCACTGAGCAAATTTTTACCACTTTTGCTCATGTTTAAATGTGATTTAATGCCATGGGAAATGTTTTATCACCAGCGAGTGGGAAATGTTTGACCAACAACGAGTGGGAAATGTTTGACCAACAACAGGTGGGAAATGTTTGACCATCAATGAGTGGGAAATGTTTGACCAGCAACGAGTGGGAATTGTTTGACCAACAATGAGTTGGAAATATTCCTATTTTAATTAAATATCTAATAAACCGTTTATTATTATATTCTGCAGTAAAGAGTCTCTTTATTTTTAGATTTTTTAGGATCTTTCAAGCATTTTGTTTTAATTTTTTTTTCAAATTTTCCGCAAACGTCCCGAAAAGTTTCGAAGTTCACAAATTTTTGAACAACCGATGTTCGAATCGAAGTTCGAACCGATTCAAACAGGCAGCCCATCCCTAGTTCTGGGTTCAAGAATATTGATTTGTTTCAGTTGTTACAGAAATACAAAGTAATAAATATTGAATAACTCCTTTAATATTTATTACATTCATAATAAACTAAATAAGAAAGCCCCCCAAAACTTAGAGGGGGACTTAAATACAGGAACAATTAACCGAGCGGGCACCTCCTTCCCGAGGTCACCCGTGTGCGCAACTGTCTTCTCCGCAAGTTTCATTTTCTTCATTGAATAATAGGTGGAAACATTGTTTCTTTTCATTACCTAAACTTTATGCGTTTAAACGTCTGCTGAGAGAGTCGATATTTTTGACAGCGCCAGACGGATGATGTGTCGGCATATCTGCGCTTTGTCAGTCAATGATGTCAATCGGAGTGACATTGTATGGATACTTTATCACTTTCCCATTGGTTACTGCCAGGCGTTGATTTTCCATGTAATGATATACGATTCGTTGTGGAAAACGCGCATCAATTAGTATTGTTCTGCTAATGACACAAAATCAGTAACTTTTAATGTCAGCGTTAATTTATGCTTGTAGGGCATCTCGTGGTGAATTTCCATTCCTCTACAATACGGTTTAAAACATTTAAAGGGAGATGGAGATTTAAGAATCAAGGACGAGCGAAGACTGAAGAAAAGTACAGTTAGAGGATCTGTGTGTGATCCGAAATAAATAATATTAATATAGTCGCCCCCCCAAAAAAGTCACTCCCCGTAATATGTGGTTGTGTCGCGTTTTGCTGTGATTGCGTCACGCATTCGCCGCGGCATCGTGTCGATAAGCTCGTGCAATGTCACAGCATTTATTCATAGAAACATAGAAACATAGAAAAATGTCGGCAGAAAATAACCTTTCGGCCCATCTAGTCTGCCCAATTACATGGATACTTAACCTGGATTTATCTTTTGTTTAGGATAGCCTTATGCCTATCCCATGCCTGCTTAAATTCAATTACTGTTTTGGCCTCTACCACTTCAACTGGAAGGCTGTTCCATGTATCCACCACCCTCTCAGTAAAATAATGCTTCCTGATGTTACTTTTAAACCTTTGCCCCTCTAATCTAAGACTATGTCCTCTTGTTTTGCTACTTTGTTTCCTTTTAAATATACTCCCTTCCTCTACCTTGTGGATTCCCTTTACGTATTTAAATGTTTCTATCATATCTCCTCTGTCTCGTCTTTTTTCCAAGCTATACATGTTAAGATCATTAAGCCTTTCCTGGTAACTTTTCTCCTTCAAGCCGTACACCATTTTAGTAGCCCTTCTCTGAACTCTCTCTAAGGTGTCTATATCCTTCTGGAGATACGGTCTCCAGTACTGCACACAGTACTCCAAGTGAGGTCTCACCAGTGCTCTGTACAGTGGCATGAGCACTTCCCTTTTCCTACTGCTAATACCTCTCCCTACACAACCAAGCATTCTGCCAGCATTTCCAAGCATTCTGCCAGCATTTCCTGCTGCTCTATTACATTGACTACTTACCCTTAGATCCTCTGAAATAATAACCCCTAAATCCCTTTCCTCAGATGTTGAGGTTAGGACTGTATCAAATATTCTATATTCAGCCCTTGTGTTTTTACGTCCCAGGTGCATTATCTTGCACTTATCCACGTTAAAACTCAATTGCCACAGCTCCCACCATTTTTTTAGTTTACCTAAATCATTTGTCATTTGTCCCGTCCAGAGTGGCATTCATTTGTGGGTAAGATCTTGTATTGATGATGGGAGAGTCGCGGCGCTGCGTAAAGTCTTCTCCAGCACATTATCCCAAAGATTAACCTCAATGGGGTTAAGGTCTGGACTGTGCGGTGGCCAATCCATGTGTGGAAATGATGTCATGCTCCCTCAACCACTCTTGCACAATGTGATCCCGATGAATCCTGGCTTTGCCATCTTGGAATATGCCCGCTGTGCCATCAGGGAAGAAAAAACCCATTGATGGAAAAACCTGCTGCCATTCAGTATATTAGAGGTGCGCATTCGTTTCATAATGAATCTCAATTATATTACTATAACAAATTGGATTCATCCGAATTGAAGTGAAAAGGAAACTAAACGGTATATGATGATGAAATTGGTTTGTTATACTGTTTCACAAGAGAACAATTGATTGAATGATTGCCTTTGATTGATTTTTTTTTTAGTAAATTAAAAGGTCTGTTACAGAATAAAAAAGAAAAAAGCCATTTAAAAAACAATCGGAATAAAAAATGTCGCAGAAAAAAAAAAATTCCAGAAAAATGCCTAAAAAAAATTCTGAAAAATAAATTAATAAAAAGATTTTTTTCTGCAAATAAAAAAAATAAGTGTTTGGATAAAAAAATAATTAAAAAAAAATGGAATTTTATTTTACATTGAAACCTGTGGGATTCGCCGGTTTAAACCTGTCAAATGAAACCACCCAAAATCTGGGCATTTCACCAACATTTCGGGGCTGTACATTGTTCTTTGAATAGATTAACCATTGCTTCTCTATGGGGAATTTCACTGCCGTCGAGCAGCACTGTATTTTTGTGGCATTTCACCAATATTTGCATATTAGCCACGAAATTGCACTGTATGGGAAAATTCACCGTTCACTGCATTTAGGTGGCAAATTCAGCTCCTTGAATAACCTCTTTAGTGAGAGCTGTGTGCTCAGGGCATTGTGCTCCCCAACTTCTTCCTGGTCTCTCTGGACCATCAGGTCAAATGTAGGAAGCTACAATTTGTTTGTGATCCTGAAGGAGCATATGGCCACCCTCATTACTGCAGAAATTGCATTTGTTAGGGCATTATTCTCTGTTTCTGTCGTCCTTGCAAGTTGCATTTTCTAGCTGAGTCATTCCCAGACACAGTGAAGCTGCTCATCTAAATATCCTACTATAAATACAATGTATCAGCGCATTGCGATGCTCTGTAATGTAACCATTAAATCATAAAATGACATATCATATAAACACATCATGTGATATAAAACACCATACTCAGACCGAAAACAGGGTGAAACGTGCTGATTGGCAATTGGATTCAAGCGGGCACAAGTCACCGCACAGAAGGTCAGAGCTCCAGCGTTCTGCCACATCAGCATCTTCCCATAAGCAAGCCGGCTGCGAGCGGAGCGGCCGGGATATACATATTGTGAGGAGGGCCGGTGTTAGGCTATTTTGCGCCCTAGGTGAGACCAGCTACTTGCTCCCCCCCCCAAAAAAATTGTCAACTGTTAATAATGCGGAGGGGAAATAATGCGGAGGGGAATAATGCGGAGGGGAACACACACATTGTGCACGCGGTGAGGGAGGCGACGACACACACACACACTGCAGGGGACATACACACATACACTGTGCACGGGGCCGCACACAGTCGTTCAGTGCCCATCTTACCCCTCTGCTTGTCAGGCCCGGGATCAGTCTGGGCCTCTTTCTTTCCTCTGCCTCTTTCTTTCTTTCCTCTACCCTCTTTCTATCGTTCTCTCTTCTGTGCCTGTTTCTTTCCTCTGCCTCTTTTTTTCTTTCCTCTACCCTCTGTGCCTCTTACTTTCTTTTTTCTGTGCTTCATTCTTTCATTTGCCTCTTTCTTCCTTTCCTCTGTGCCTCTTTCTTTCTTTCTTTCTTTCTTTCTTTCTCCTTTTCTTTCATCTTACTCTTACTTTCTTTTTTCTGTGCCTCTTTCTTCCTTTCCTCTGTGCCTCTTTCTTTCTTTCTTTCTCCTTTTCTTTCATCTTACTCTTACTTTCTATTTTCTGTGCCTCTTTCTTTCATCTGCCTCTTTCTTCCTTTCCTCTGTGCCTTTCTTTCTTTCTTTCTTTCTTTCTTTCTTTCTTTCTCCATTTCTTTCATCTTACTCTAACTTTCTTTTTTCTGTGCCTCTTTCTTTCTTTCCTCTGCACCTCTTTCAGTGAAAAAAAAAAGGTTCCTTACAGTGTTTTTTTTGTAAAACCTTATGGTAGTGAAGGGTTTACCTACATGTCTCATGTTTTAGTGTAAGTGTGTTGCTGACCCTTTTTTTACAACAAAAAGGGCCTGGTATTGAATGGATGGTAACACAATTTGAAGTGTTTTTTACTCTCACGAAGCTTTCCCCACAGCTGCCTTTCCTTCCAGAGCCTATAGACTGAAATAACACATAGTGGAATTATTATTATCAATGTGTAAAATTAAAATCATCAGAACAAATTATTAGTAGTTAGTAACAACTAATATTAATATAGGTTATTTAAAAACAATATATTTTATTTATTAATAATATTTATTTAATATAGTTTGTTTGGTAATATTAATAAAGTTTATTTAATATAGTTTATGCAATACTGCTACTAGTAAAAGGATATCATTTATAATTAATATAGTTTATTTAATACTGCTACAAGTAATAATATAGTTTATTTATTAATAATGGTTATATAATATAGTTTGTTTATTAAATAATCTAATATTACTATAGTTTATTTAATACTACTACTAGTAATAATAATAATATAGTTTATTTATTAACATAGTATAATTAATACAGTGTGTTTGGTAATATTAATAAAGTTTATTTAATATAGTTTATTTAATACTACTACTAGTAATAATAATAATATAGTTTATTTATTAACATAGTATAATAATACAGTGTGTTTGGTAATATTAATAAAGTTATTTAATATAGTTTATTAATACTACTACTAATAATAATAATAAAGTTTATTAATAATGTTTATTTAATATACTGTAGTTTACTTAATACTGCTACTAGCATAATTATATAATTTATAATTAATATAGTTTATTTAATACTACTACAAGTAATAATAATATTAGTTTATTTATTACTAATGCTTATTTAATAGTGTTTGTTTATCATTAATCTATATTAATAGTACTATATTTTATTTAATACTGCTACTAGTAATAATATGTAATAATAATATAGTTTATTTACTTATATCGTAGGTTTAGAAAAGTGTGTTTAATATAATTAGTATAGCTTATTTAATAAAGTTTATTTAATACTACTACTAATATTAATATAGTTTATTTAGTAACACAGTTTGTTTAATACAGTGTGTTTGGTAATATTAATAAAGCTTATTTAATATAGTTTATTTAATACTACTAGTAGTAGTAATATTAATAATATTGTTTATATTGTTTATATAATATAGTGTTTATTAATATTTTTTTTCAGTGTCAATATTTATGTTTTACGTTTTCAAAGTTCTGTTTTAATTCTTTTATCCTGTTCAAATCAAGGTGGTTGATTTTTTTTTTTTAAATGCTAAATTCAGCTTTAAACATCAGAGAAACAATATCCATTGATTGAGATGGATGAACCGAACAAGTATTGAGATATTTTTACATTCGCCTCACGCTTATTTTGTTAAGCTTTATCTTTCAGACCCTTCTGCAAAATTTTGGTTCAATGATCAGCTCATTTCCTTGGATGTGCTATTACAAGCAGAAAATGTGTGTATTGTAATGGATTGTATCATATTCAGCAGTTAGGTTCCATGTTTTATTCATATTCTTTTCTGCAGGTTTGATGTGATAGCCGTTTCCCATTCATAATTTATCCGTGTCAACTGTAAGGAACTCGCTGCGCATACAAGTAAATATTTCCTCTTCCATAGATACTGTGTCTTTGTAAAGAGATAGAAAATGACGTCCTGGCTCTTACAGACCTCGTTATTTCTTTACGGAGTCATGTATCGCTATTTATCGCTCTAATTCATTGCCCGGCTTCGCTATCTGTTTCGGTTAATATAAATCATTAGATGTAAAAATTCAGATTATTTATGCTCTATTAAAGGCACACTACCAGTAACATAAGCTGCGACTAGGTTACTTGTGCATTATAAAAAAACACACCTTATAAAACACATGCGGCTGTTTTATTTCTTTGCTTGAAGTAATTGCGTGTTAAAAGGAAAAATATAAAGTTAGACTTTTTAACTCCTGTTTCTATTTTGTGGATTTGTTCCATGATGCAACATTTAGCAAAACCCTATGGCATGACTTCCTTTACAGCTGTGGTATAGGACAAAGCAGTAGTGAAGAGGCATGGAGGTGGGAAGGGAATGTTTAGACAAGGCTGCAGGGGGTCTATTGTGCTGTCTGTTACCCAAGGTAAGAGGTGGCAGCTGAATAAGATCTTATAGTGGGATGACAACACTTTAATCTACCGACCTGGTGATGTTGTTTACATACATTCCACACAGTGCAATGCTATGAGTTGGTTTCCTAGACGTCTGACCTATTCACAACATTCTAGGTCCAATGCCACAAAGTGAGGAGCAAGTGATGGGAATATACTGGGGGGGGGGGTATACAACTCAAAATAACACACAATGGATGCACCCAGTGACACATATAGAGGGAAATATCACACAATGGATGCACCCAGTGACACATATAGAGGAAAATATCAATGGATGTGCCCAGTGACACATATTTATTTATTTATTTATTTATTTATAAAGTATTTTAGCAGGAAGGATACATTGAGATTTCTCTCGTTTTCAAGTATGTCCTGGGTTCAAGAACATTGAAGTGTTACAGTTACAGAAATACAAAGTAATACAATGCAAGATATTAAAAAAACAACACAAATAAACAGATTAACAGAAAATAAATATGTAGGAAATATAGTCACCACTAGGTTACATGTTTACAGGTGCATTCTGTATTGAGGTATGTTAGTAAGGAGCTTTGGAGTAGACATGTGCACAGCACAAAATTTCGTTTTGAACTAATGGATTAGTCCTAAAATGCAATTTATTTAGTTGCTAAAGAAATTCGTTTTCAGTTCTTTAGTATGAAAACTAATTTCGTTCATCCGAAAACCGGTGGATACAATTACTATTGTAGCGGCTCCTCAGAGGGCTGAGATCACTGCTCGTTACAGTATCTCTCACTCTCAGCACAATGTGGGCCATATTACATAGTTGGTGCTAACTTAGCCAGAGCTGTTGTAAACTTCCCAGAGCCATTATAGCCCATGGAGGTTTTCAGTTTACAACTGCTCTGGTTAAGTTAGCGTCAACATTGTAATACTGCCCCGTGTCAGGCAAAGCTGTTACAGTAACTGACTGCTGCTCATCACAGCGCTCAGAGTTTCAGTAAAACTAGTAAATAATATTTTTATATATAAGAGGTTATAACAATATTATTTCCTGGTTTTACTGAAACTCTGAGCACTGTTACAGTCAGTTACTGTAACAGCTGAGCCTGATACATTGTACTGAGAGATAATGTAACAAGCAGCCAATCTCAGCGCTCACAGCCACTGGATTTAAAGGGCTTAAAAAAAAGGCTCCTCTCTGTATAATGTTTAGAACATCTTCCTGCATTAATTAATACCCCTCTCTGTATAATGTATACAACATCCACCTGCATTAATTAATACCCCTCTGTATAATATATAGAACATCTTCCTTAATTAATTAATGTCCCTCTCTGTATAGAACATCCTCCTCAATTTATACCTTTCTCTGTATAATGTATATAACATCCTCCTGTATTAATACCCCTCTCTGTATAATGTATAGACCATCCTCCTGCATTAATTAATGCCCCTCTCTGTATAGAACATCCTACTGCATTGGCATGTGAAGGGTGCAGAACTTCAGATGTTGCGATGTTGCGCTCTTCATTGCTGGTCTCCTTCACTCATCAATGTAATATCACAAAAAGGACTGAAACTAAAATGTAGTGCATTTTATTTTAGTTTCTTTCGTTTTTTGTACTGAGCAGTTTCGTTTCTCTTGAGTAATACGAAAACTAAATTATCCCAAAATTCGGACTAAATCGTTTTAGTACTAAAACGAATGCACATGTCTACTTTGGAGTGACTTTAGACTGGTGGAAGATTTGATGGTGTCTGGGAGGTTATTCCATAATTGTGGTGCTCTGTAGGAAAATGAGGACTGAGCCATATAGAGGAAAATATCACACAATGGATGCACCAGTGACACATATAGAGGAAACTATCACACAATGGATGCGCCCAGTGACACATATAGAGGAAAATATCACACAATGGATGCACCCAGTGCCAAATATAGAGGAAACTATCACACAATGGATGCACCCAGTGACACATATAGAGGAAAATATCACACAATGGATGCACCCAGTGCCAAATATAGAGGAAACTATCACACAATGGATGCACCCAGTGACATATATAGAGGAAAATATCACACAATGGATGCACCCAGTGACACATATAGAGGAAAATATCACACAATGGATGCACCCAGTGACACATATAGAGGAAAATATCACACAATGGATGCGCCCAGTGACACATAGAGGAAAATATCACACAATGGATGCGCTCAGTGACACATATAGAGGAAAATATCACACAATGGATGCACCCAGTGACACATATAGAGGAAAATATCACACAATGGATGCGCCCAGTGACACATAGAGGAAAATATCACACAATGGATGCGCTCAGTGACACATATAGAGGAAAATATCACACAATGGATGCACCCAGTGACACATATAGAGGAAAATATCACTCAATGGATGCACCCAGTGACACATATAGAGGAAAATATCACACAATGGATGCGCTCAGTGACACATATAGAGGAAAATATCACACAATGGATGCACCCAGTGAACATATAGAGGAAAATATCACACAATGGTCGCCAGTGACACATAGAGGAAAATATCACACAATGGATGCGCTCAGTGACACAATAGAGAAAATATCACACAATGGATGCACCAGTGACACATATAGAGAAAATATCATCAATGGATGCACCCAGTGACACATATAGAGGAAAATATTACACAATGGATGCACCCAATGACACATATAGAGGAAAATATCACACAATGGATGCGCCCAGTGACACATAGAGGAAAATATCACACAATGGATGCGCTCATGACACATATAGAGGAAAATATCACACAATGGATGCACCCAGTGACACATAGAGGAAAATATCACACAATGGATGCGCTCAGTGACACATATAGAGGAAAATATCACACAATGGATGCACCCAGTGACACATATAGAGGAAAATATTTTCTTAACTAAACATACAAGAGAAAAACAAACACATGTAAGAAATCAGCAACATCACATAAACACAATAGGGACAATTTGCTTCTTTTGGTGGGAGTGTCCCTATAAAAATGTATTATCTGGCCAACGTCCCAAGCCACTATAGGCCGGAACTTTGTGGAAGCACATTCCCGAAGCATGCTTGGCATACAGACCTGCAAGAGGCATCGAGGTACACACGGTGAGGGGAGTCGTGGTCCATAGGGTTAGATCGTGGCACTCCTGAACCCTTTGCTGTCTCATTGAGAGCCTTTGCCTGTACTAACATCTCTGATCTGTGCTTGTTTACCGCTCATGGACCTGTGCTGTCAGTGCCGATCCATGACTATTCACTGGATTTGCCACTGTTTTGCTCTTACGCCTATTTGGCTGGCATCAAATCCCGCCATTAATATCATGACAGAATGCTAATAAACCCACGACACGCGATTTAGGTTTATTGTCTTTAGGAGAAAATAACACATCTGATTAGAGATGTACCTGCAGCCATTGATTCCACGATATTATAATATTATTATATTACACGTTTCACATTTTTAATACGTTCAGATTTTTAAGATAGACAGCGGGAATTGTGAAGGCTGTCCTGAACGGGTAATGGTGATAAATACAGGAATGGTAATACAATAGGGATACAAATACAGGAATGGTAATACAATGGGGATACAAATACAGGAATGGTGATACAATGGGGATACAAATACAGGAATGGTGATACAATGGTTATACAAATACAGGAATGGTGATACAATGGTTATACAAATACAGGAATGGTGATACAATGGGGTTACAAATACAGGAATGGTGATACAATGGGGATACAAATACAGGAATGGTGATACAATGGGGATACAAATACAGGAATGGTGATACAATGGGGATACAAATACAGGAATGGTGATACAATGGGGATACAAATACAGGAATGGTGATACAATGGGGATACAAATACAGGAATGGTGATACAATGGGGATACAAATACAGGAATGGTGATACAATAGTTATACAAATACAGGAATGGTGATACAATGGGGATACAAATACAGGAATGGTGATACAATGGGGATACAAATACAGGAATGGTGATACAATGGGGATACAAATACAGGAATGGTGATACAATGGGGATACAAATACAGGAATGGTGATACAATGGGGATACAAATACAGGAATGGTGATACAATGGTTATACAAATACAGGAATGGTGATACAATGGGGTTACAAATACAGGAATGGTGATACAATGGGGATACAAATACAGGAATGGTGATACAATGGTTATACAAATACAGGAATGGTGATACAATGGGGATACAAATACAGGAATGGTGATACAAATACAGGAATGGTGATACAATGGTTATACAAATACAGGAATGGTGATACAATGGTTATACAAATACAGGAATGGTGATACAATGGTTATACAAATACAGGAATGGTGATACAATGGGGATACAAATACAGGAATGGTGATACAATGGGGATACAAATACAGGAATGGTGATACAATGGTTATACAAATACAGGAATGGTGATACAATGGGGATACAAATACAGGAATGGTGATACAATGGGGATACAAATACAGGAATGGTGATACTAGGTAAATATATGCAATTCGGTCTTGATCAGTTTGGATTTTAATTGATTTAATGGCAAATGCGATTCAGCGGCTCGGATTGATCTGAATTCCAAATTGCTGATACTTGAACCAAATCGCTCTCTGAAAAAAACTAACTGAATTGTTATGTTTGTAATTGGTCAGACCTGAATATAATCAGATATATATGGATTAATTCAGAATGCTCCACAGCTTTATTGCAACATCAGTCTGTACATCATTTTCAGAGAATATTGTGCTTTATTCTGTACATCATTTTCAGAGCATATTATGCTTCATCCTGTGCATTATTTTTGGAGCATGTGATTCATTCTGTGCATCATTTTGGAGTATATGCTTCATTCTGTGTATCATTTTTGCAGCATATATATCATTTTCTGTGTCAATCTTGGAGCACATGCTTCATACTGTTTGCATCATTCCGGAGCCAGTCATCCATAACTCTGTAGATTTTATTTTAAATCTGGTGAACTGAATCACCAAAAACCAGGGCATTTCACTGACATTTCGATGCAGCTCGGAGATCTCTGAATAGTTTAACCATTGCTTCTTCATGGGACAATTTCGCTGCCACTGAAGATCACCAAACTGTGGCGAACTGCACCATATTTGGCTTTTAATTTGCCAATATTTGGTATATTAGAAGCGTCCGACATTTTGGATTGGATCATTTTAGAATATTGGATGGGTTTGATAATATATTTGGCTAGTTCTGATTTTCTGAACTTTGTTGTATTAACCCCTTAGACCCACGGACGTACATGGTACATCAGGGTCTCCTAACCTCTCTCCCACACGATACTTACCTTCGTCGCTGGGCTCCCGCGGCTGAATGGCTGGCTGGAAGCATGCTCCACCTCTTCAGGGGGCCAAGGCAGCACGATGAGATCATCACGGTGCATGATGATGTCATCGTCAGGCGCCCCCCATCTGCACTGAAAATGAGGAAAGGGAGGGGGTCTCTTTTCGATCCCTCTATCTCCCCAAAGGTTTAAGCTAAAAAAAACCAAATTGCACTGCTGGAAAGGGGACAGTCTCCCCTTTTCAGCGGTGTATAGCATTAACCATTTTGTTGCCGGATCGCGATTCAGCACCAATCGGCGCCGAATCGCGATTCAAACCCGGAGGTGGCTGACATCTTGGATGTCAGCCAAGCCTCTGGGTCACCTCCCCACCCACTGACATCCTCGCCATATGTGTGAGGATGTCAGTGGGCCAGTTAACCCCCTAGCTGCCAAGTGGAGATAGGGGATCCTTTGACTCCCCGCATCTCCTGATCCATCTCCCGATCCGACAAAAGATAGAGGGTCATGTTTGATATCTTTGGAAAGGCCTGATCATGGCCTTTCCAATGATACCAAACATGACAAGGTTTGGTGTAAACATAAAATTAAAAAGTCTTTTTTTTTTAAACAAAATTTGTCTAGGGGTTTAATAAAATAGGACTTAAGCTGGCATCTAAAAATTATGAGCATAAAATGGTCAGAATGAGCTCAGCGCACAGAGGTGAACTGTCTTTTTTGGCGGTTGTAGATTTTGGGGATTAAATTTAAAAAAGTGTGTTTTTTCAATTTTTTTCATCATATTCCGTATTTTCTTTATAGTAAATTATAAGATATGATGGAAATAATGGTATTTTTAGAAAGTCCATTTAATGGCGGGAAAAACGGTATATAATATGTGTGGGTTGAATAAACGAGTAAGAGGAAAGTACCGGGCACTAAAGGACAGATTTTCGTAAAACCACCCAGCCACTAAGGGGTTAAATTCTGTAACAGACTGTTTATCATTTTTATGGGACCTTTTTTATTATTTCTACACATTTTCATGCATTTTTATTGTTTTAAATGCCTTTTAAAGAATAGCAGAGTTTTTTGTTTTCTTCTGCTGTTCGACGGTCTGTTCGGCGGTCTTCGGAGGCGTTCAGTGGGCTGATTGGCTTTGAGCACTCCAGCAACTCTAATCATGGATAAGAAACCAGCTATCATTATTTTCATTGAAAAATATGTAGAATATAAAATAAAGTAAATGGTGAAACAATAGCGTTACGAAACAAAATAAAACAACCAAAAAAAAACACAAAAAGGCAGAATCGTCTCTTTTGATTGTCAATCAACCAACGTGGAGGATAGTCTGAGTCTTATGCTCAGCTGACTCCTTCATCTGAGACTCCAAAAACCTCTTCCAAATCAACTTGAAAGAGATACCAATTATCAATTAGCAACAATGAAAGACAACTGTGTGAAGTAACGACCCGGGGCTTAATATACTGATACAGTTATGTGTCTGCTTCCTCCAAACTCCAAATCAGAAATAAACCCAGACATAATAAAGCCAATTAGCCAAACCTTTGCTTGGGTTATTTAGAAAACAGTGTAACATTAGCATAACGAGAAGATATAAATTATAAAATGTAATTAGAATGGAATCTGCAGAAAACACAGTAAAGGGATACTGTATTGACAAATAGAGTGTCCTTATTTTTGCCATTAAATGATTTGTCAGATTCTGCACAATGTTACCTGTTATTATAGTTTTCTTTTTGGGCGATATTACGCTTTTGTCCCTCATCTCACTCTGCTCCTCCTCTCAAACCTGGAAGCCCCGTAAGCTTTTTTGTGCAATTTGCTCTCCTATTCAACTCGCGTAGTGTAGGATGATCCGTAAATTGTGCATCGCTACAGAACTTGCGTACTTTAGGCTAGGGTCAGACGAAAGCAGTTTTAACGTGCGTTTAGACGCACGAAATCACGGCCGTGCTAGCAGCAAATGACGTCCAATCCCGGGGAACACACGAAGTACGGCCGCACGAACGTTCGTCCGCGCAACGCAAGTGGCAAACGAACGCATTTTTTCTACAACGTCAAACCGCTAGTACTGACGTACAGAGTGCGCTGCGTCCGCTAGAGGCGTGTGTGCGTGATTGGGAGACGTCAGACGCTGCTAACGTCCGGCCAACATAACGTCCAGACACAAAAAGTGTTTTATTGATGATCCGTACAAAATCACGGACGAAAAGTCGCATTGTATGACCGCTATCGCGTATTCCGTGAAAAATGCGTCCATTCGTTCAAACGCACTTTTTCACAGACAACGCGAAAAATGCGTTAGTCTGACCCTAGCCTTACATGCGCAATTTCTGTAGCGCCTGCGTAGAGCGATGGATCGGAGCTGCACGCGCATGCACAGATCTGATCCATCAATGCCTCTCTGGGAACGCTCGCTACAGCGATTGGTTTGAGAGGGTGACGCTGGTCGCTCTCTCTGTGTGTGTGACATCACTATCTGGTGACCGAAAGCCGGGAAATTAAAAATCCCGGCTGCTGGTGACGCTGGGTGAGATGCAAGAAACATTTCCACTGCATCCTGACAAACTCTCTTCGTGTGATATCACTAGTGACCGATATGGTGACCGGCAGCCGGGAATTTAAAAATCCCGGCTTCTGGTGATGCTTGGTGGGATGGAGGAAACTCCTCTGCTTCACCCAGCGATATCACGCGATCAAAGGAGCTGGAAGAGGGGGAGAAGGGGGGAGTCTCTACACACAAAAAAGTAATGTGGACAGGACGAGTAGAGCGTCCCTTTATAAAGGCTCATCTTGTTCTGCTGTTTTTATCTTTTTGTTGTCCAGCCTCCCTTCAAGTTCAGACCACAAGGTCCCTCGCTCCTTCTCCTGCCCGGCTTAATAAATGGAAGACATCACGTCCCATTAATAGAAGCTTCATGTTTTCTTTCTCGAATTCTCTTGAAAAGGTTAAAGCATATCTGACATGAACTTTAAAGAAAGTTTCTCCCAGCGCTGCGCCTGAGGTTCCGCTTCTCAGTTTGATACAGTCATGGCCGAAATTGTTGGCACTCCAGACATTTTTCCAGAAAATCAAGAATTTCTCACAGAAAAGTATTGCAGTAAGACATGTTTTGCTAAACACATGTTTATTCCCTTTGTATGTATTGGAACAAAACAAAAAAGGGAGGAAAAAAAGCAAATTGGACATAATGTCACACAAAACTCCAAAAATGGGCTGGACAAAATTCTTGGCACCCTTAACTTAATATTTGGTTGCACACCCTTTGGAAAAAAATAACTGAAATCAGTCGCTTCCTATAACCATCAATAAGCTTCTTACACCTCTCACCCGGAATTTTGGACCACTCTTCCTTTGCAAACTGCTCCAGGTCTCTCTTATTGGAGGGCGCCTTTTCCCAACAGCAATTTTAAGATCTCTCCACAGGTGTTCAATGGGATTTAGATCTGGACTCATTGCTGGCCACTTCAGAACTCTCCAGCGCTTTGTTGCCATCCATTTCTGGGTGCTTTTTGATGTATGTTTGGGGTCATTGTCCTGCTGGAAGACCCAAGATCTCGGACGCAAACCCAGCTTTCTGACACTGGGCTCTACAGTGCGACCCAAAATCCTTTGGTAATCCTCAGATTTCATGATGCCTTGCACACATTCAAGGCACCCAGTGCCAGAGGCAGCAAAACAACCCCAAAACATCATTGAACCTCCACCATATTTCACTGTAGGTACTGTGTTCTTTTCTTTGTAGGCCTCATTCCGTTTTCGGTAAACAGTAGAATGATGTGCTTTACCAAAAAGCTCTATCGTGGTCTCATCTGTCCACAAGACGTTTTCCCAGAAGGATTTTGGCTTACTCAAGTACATTTTGGCAAACTGTAGTCTTGCTTTTTTATGTCTCTGTGTCAGCAGTGGGGTCCTCCTGGGTCTCCTGCCATAGCATTTCATTTCATTTAAATGTCGACGGATAGTTCGCGCGGACACTGATGCTCCCTGAGCCTGCAGGACAGCTTGAATTTCTTTGGAACTTGTTTGGGGGCGCTTATCCACCATCCGGACTATCCTGCGTTGCAACCTTTCATAAATTTTTCTCTTCGGTCCACCCACAGAGAGATTAGCTACAGTGCCATGGGTTGCAAACTTCTTGATAATGTTGCGCACTGTGGACAAAGGCAAATCTAGATCTCCGGAGATGGACTTGTAACCTTGAGATTGTTGATATTTTTCCACAATTTTGGTTCTCAAGTCCTCAGACAGTTCTCTTCTCCTCTTTCTGTTGTCCATGCTTAGTGTGGCACACACAGACACACAATGCAAAGACTAAGTGAACTTCTCACCTTTTTATCTGCTTTGAGGTGTGATTTTTATATTGCCCACACCTGTTACTTGCCCCAGGTGAGTTTACAGGAGCGTCACATGCTTGAAACAATCTTATGTATCCACAATTTTGAAAGGGTGCCAAGAATTTTGTCCAGCCCATTTCTGTTGTTTTGTGTGACATTATGTCCAATTTGCTTTTTTTCCTCCCTTTTTTGTTTTGTTCCAACCCACACAAAGGGAATAAACTTGTGTATAGCAAAACATGTGTTACTGCAATACTTTTCTGTGAGAAATACTTGATTTTCTGGAAAAATGTCTGGGGTGCCAAAAATTTCGGCCATGACTGTACATGTTCTTCCCGAGTCTTTGCTCCTTTGGGCAAGTTGTTCTTCCTGCGTGACGCGCTCGACACGTAATCGAATTAACCACTCATTTAGAATTAAAATTCATTAATTATCTATGTTTTCCAAGTCAACAAGTCAGCACTCAAAAGCTTTAACCTCTTTCAACACCAAATGATTTTCCATAAAACCACTGCCAGGACCCGATGGTTTGTAGAAAATCACTTTCTTTTACCCACACAGTGAATATATAGAGACATCTCTACTGCATATATTCACTGTAGCGAGACCGTGCTGGGATGAAAGGTTGTAAACTCTAGATGGCGTCCCTTATCTCGCACAGTGTCACATGGGGTTTGCATTATCAGCATACAGGTAGAAATGGCCTTTGTGTCAGTAAATGTGTTGCAGACAGATAATAAAATGGTGAGATCTCCTGCTTATGGGGTTTGTAGTGATCAGAATGAGATTATTAGCAATGCAATATCTGTATGTACTGCATAATGCCTGTGTGTGGCAATTACAGCAACACCTTGTATCTGTATGTGCTGCATAATGCCTGTGTGTGGCACTTACAACAACACCTTGTATCTGTATGTGCTGCATAATGTTTGTGTATGGCAATTACAGCAACACCTTGTATCTGTATGTGCTGCATAATACCTGTGTGTGGCAATTACAGTGACACCTTGTATCTGTATGTGCTGCATAATGCCTCTGTATGGCAATTACAGCAACACCTTGTATCTGTATGTGCTGCATAATGCCTGTGTGTGGCAATTACAGTGACACCTTGTATCTGTATGTGCTGCATACTGCCTGTGTGTGGCACTTACAGCAACACCTTGTATCTGTATGTGCTGCATAATGCCTGTGTATGGCAATTACAGCAACACATTGTATCTGTATGTGCTGCATAATGCCTGTGTGTGGCACTTACAGCAACACCTTGTATCTGTATGTGCTGCATAATGCCTTTGTATGGCAATTACAGCAACACCTTGTATCTGTATGTGCTGCATAAGGCCTGTGTATGGCAATTACAGCAACACCTTGTATCTGTATGTGCTGCATAATGCCTGTGTATGGCAATTACAGCAACACCTTGTATCTGTATGTGCTGCATAATGCCTGTGTATGGCAATTACAGCAACATCTTGAATCTGTACTGCACAGGGATTTACACTCAATATAACCCCCTGAATGATCCTATCACTGTGCAGCAGTGACTGACCCCACAGCTCTGCCTGCATTCTGCCAAATCTATTATTATCTGTATCTATTTTTTCATATGTATCTGCCTGTCCATCCATCTATATCTATATATGTATTTCTATCTATCTACTGTAGATTTATCTGTATCCATCTGTATCTATATACTGTATATTTATCTTTCTTTTATCATGTGACCTAAATATATAGGTTTGACCATTAGTGAGAAGCTGCATGATACATGTTTTAGTTATAACCAGACGTCTGTGTCGAATTTTTAAAAGTGCCGTTTATGCAATCTGATAGGACGACCCCTGATCTTCACGTAGAGACATGAAAGGAGGAAACATGAAAAGATTAATCACTATATAAACCAACTTCACTGTAGCAAATTAATTGAGTGCCGAGATGTTGAAGGTGTCACACGATGCACAGATGACTGAAGGTTATGGCGGTTTTTTCGGTGTAGACAGTGATACCGCTCTTTAATTAGTGCTCTCATGAGCTGTGATGTTTTTTTGTTCGTGATGAAAAGCTGACAAATTGATTTGTAAATTATAGTTTAGTAACTGCAGCAAATGCTCTTATCTGTCAGGAAGTGACATCATTGTAACTGGATTTTTCTTCCAGCAACAGTATCTCAGGACATTTTGAGGCAAAATAATGCGGCCAATTACCTTCAAATTATTTACAAAACCAAATGGGGACGGAAGTGAGCGGCGCCATTCAACTTCCATGGGCAATGAAAGAAGAGACGTAGAATGTCATCGAACATGTGAGTTGTCACATTCCTGTTTTTTTTTTTTGCATCTGTCCTTTTCTCAATGTCACTTCCTCTGACATGTTCTGATTGTATTGTCTTCACTTCCATTGTTTCCTTAAAGGGCCAGTACCACCAAAAAATGAAATATGTCCTTATTGTGTTTATTGATGTTGTTGATATCTTACAGGTGTTTTTTTCTTGTGTTTAGTTATGAAAATATTTTCCTCTATATGTGTCACTGGGTGCATCCATTGTGTGATATTTTCCTCTATAGGAATCACTGGGTGCATCCATTGTGTGATATTTTCCTCTATATGTGTCACTGGGCGCATCCATTGTGTGATATTTTCCTCTATATGTGTAACTGGGTGCATCAAATGTGATATTTTCCTCTATATGTGTGACCAGGTGCATCCATTGTGTGATATTTTCCTCTATATGTGTCACTGGGTCATCCATTGTGTGATATTTCCCTCTAATCTGTCACTGGGCGCATCCATTGTGTGCTATTTTCCTCTATATGTGTAACTGGGTGAATCAAATGTGATATTTTCCTCTATATGTGTCACTGGGTCTATTTGTTTTTATTGGAATGTGCCACATAACAAACATAAATACAATCAAGTGAACATACAGGAAGTAACATAGCCAACAGAATGAAATACAGCAAAAGGACACTTGATAATGACAGTACATACGGGGTAGAACATTAGGGGGAACATATATATACAGGGGTAAACATTAATAAGAAGAACAAAGGAATTACCCACTTAGCGGAAGGAAACACAAAATATAGACATGCCGTCACAAAAAAAAAGTCCAAAGGGAAAAGAAAACAAGTGACGAACCGCCACATAGAAAAAGAACCCAAAACTAGGACGCTGTCCATCAAACAAATAATAGCTGACTGACCGTCAATACAAGGAAACAATAGGGAAACAATAGGGACAATGGGAATATTTACAAAACAGGACGTATATACATCGACATTCAAAATCATATATTTTTACAGTCACTTTTAGGACCAGGACCCGCACTCTCCTACACCTCTTAAATTACAAAGAAATACATAAAAAGAACAAAGAACAAAACAAAAAAAATAAATAAATCAGTAAAAGGCAAAAACCAAATCAAACCATATGCGTATGAAAAGAATACATTAGCGTCCTACGCAAAACCCCCCGAACGGTCCCGTAAAGTCTCAAATCGTCTGAGTTCGGCGCTTTTCGTGTGCGCTCACCACTTCCCACCCCCCCCCCCACCAGACCACCATCAAAGAAACCAAAGCGAAAAGAAAAATGTCAATTGTGCAAATTGTCCAAAGTCTTTCCCGACCGCTACGTCCCCATCACCACCCCAAATGAAACGTGAACCATTTTCTGTGACCCACCCTCCACCCCTGTGATCAACAATTTATATATATATATATATATATATATATATACACACACACACACACAATACATATGTACAATCCCACCCGAGGTTTCAATCCTCCTCGTAACCACCCTCCGAAACCACCCTCCCACCCCAACCCCCTCCCCCCCCCACAACCACCGTTCTCGGTGTCAACACGCAGATAGATTACATTGTCGGGGAAAAAAAAAAAAAAAAATCTATAATTGACCTAACAATAGAAAACAAATAAAGGTCTCCTGTCCCTCTTACCGCACCCGCTAGATGTTCCGGGTCATTGGAAACGGGTACTCGTCTACCCCGCGTGGGAGCCTTCCATAAAATTCAAAAACCGGTCAACAACAAAAAAATCTACGGGGGGAAAGGGTGATGAGACATGCAAAAGAAGGTTCCCACCACCCCGAGAGGTGTGCGGAAGAAAGAAAAAACTTACCCTTCCCTGGAGTTCAAGGCGGGCGGACCTTGACGTTGCGCCAGAACTTCTGCCAATAGGGCGCTTCCAGGGAAGCCCTCTCAGAGGCACAGATCCCCGCCACCGCCACCAGAATGTCGTTCACCACCATCTGGCAGGGGAGGACCTTTTGACGGATGGAAACCTGACACCGTGCGTTCCAGGTGAAGTATCTAGTGACGACGCTGACTACGAAATAAATGTGCCCAAATTAAATCGCCCCTGGAGTCGACGTCCCGTAGACCCACTCCGCGTAAGTCTGGCGGGAGAGGCATGGGATGCCTAGGGCGGCTGAGACCTCGCGACAGACTGACAAGTTGAACGGGCACTCGAGGAGAAAGTGGTCCATGGACTCCACTGTCTCGGAACATTCCGCTCGGGGGCAACCGCGGTCCTCTATGTTCCTGTGCTTGAGGTTCCCTCGTACGTACAGTCTGCCGTGGAAGGAAAGGAACGCCACGTCTCGGTACTTGAGTGGGATTCTCCTGGAGTTAAGGTTTTGCAACCCCGAGGAGAGAGTACGTGGCGGGCAGTCCCTCAAGGCGAGGGAGGCGCTGTAGTGCGAGGCCAACACCCGGGACTCCACGGCCTTCCTGGTGTATCTCTGACCTCGGCCACCGTGATGCCCCACCGTCGCATCGTTCCCACGGCCTGGACGACTGAAGTCGGGAGATGGACAGAGTGACGGACTCGCATACTCTTCACCATCCCTCCGTGAAGCCAGTCAGCGATAAAAGGCGACACCCAGACCCTGAACCCGTGTACCCATCCGGGCGGGTCGTCCATCAGGAGACCCCCGAAATTCCTTTTCAGGAAAGCGATGGAAAAGAACACAACGGGGTTGACCATGGCCAGCCCACCATCTTTCCTGGACAGGTACGTGACCTCCCTCCGGATGGGGTTGAGCCTGTTTCCCCACAGCATGAGGAAAAACATGCCCAACAACCGGGTGTGAAGACTCCTTGGCAAAAGGAACACCGTACCGACGTATCCGAAGATAGGCAGTATATAAGTCCTTATCAGATGGACCCTCTCCGTGCAGGACAGCTTCAACCGGCAAGCCTCTGAGATCTTACCGGAGGCTACGGCCAACCTGTCGGTCCAGTTGCGGAGAGCATTGTCCCCCGGCTGAACCGAATCCCCAAGATCTTGATTTCAGACTGGGGCGGCGGGAAACCGTCCGGAAGAGGGAACTCGTCCCCCTCCTTCCCGCACCAGAACACCCCGCTCTTGATCTTGTTGATCTGGGACGACGAGGCGGAGGAATAGCGCGAGACTAAGTCCACCACGAGCGCGGCCCCCGAAGGATCGGAGACCACGATGGAGACGTCGTCCGCGTACGCCACCACCCGAAGGGGTGCTGTCACCGGGCCCCTGTCGACCCCTCTCAAACGCCCCACCTCGAGCCTTCGGAGGAAGGGGTCGATTGCGAAGGCGTAGAGCAAGGGACTAAGGGGACAGCCCTGTCGGACCCCGGCTAGGACCCGAAATGGTCGCCCCTTCCAACCGTTCACAAGTGCGAAGCTTTCTGCCCCCCGGTAAAGGGTGATAAGCCAATTGACAAATTTAGCCGGAAGGCCGTAGCGCCTCATCACCGTCCACAGATAGAGGTGATCCACCCGATCGAAGGCCTTAGACTGATCAAGTGCCAGAAGGTAACCCGTCCAATCGCCGGCCCTGCACCTCTCTACGGCCTCCCGCACCTCGAGAACGGCGTCGAAGACGTTACGGCCTCGGACTGTGCAGAATTGGGACTTAGACAGGAGACCCCCAGACAAATCTTGCAGTCGCAGATACAACACTTTCGCCAGGATTTTCCTGTCGACATTGAGCAGCGAAATGGGACGCCAGTTCCCTACATCTGCCGCATCGACCACCCCCGGCTTGGTCAGCAGTATCACCGCCGAAGTCCTCAACGTGGGGGGCAAAAGGCCCCCGTTTAGGGACTCGTTGAAGACCTCCGCGAGATGAGGCGCCAAGAGAGCACTAAAACATTGATAAAACTCTGCCGTGAGCCCGTCGGGCCCAGGCGCCTTACTTTTGTTTTGGCTCAAGATGGCACCCGTTACCTCAGCCGCGGTGATAGGGCCAATCAACTCCTCACAGAGGGAAGTCTCTAGCTCAGGGTGAGGGTCTATGTCGCGAAGGAAGCCCTCCACCTGGTCTGGCCGGGCCCGCCTCTGTCCGAGGAGCTCCAAGTAGTACGACCGGACCACGTCGTGAATCCCACGGGACGAATCCTGCAGGACCCCAGAGGTGTCACGCAGCCCAGAGATGACCTTGGTACCTTCCTTGCGCTTGCAACTGAGAAAGGGGTCGGGTGAGCGGTAAGACCCGTGATCTCTCTCCTTCACAAGCGAGGCGTACCTGTCGTACTGGAACTCCTTCATCAAGGAGCGGACCTCGGAGATCTCCCCGGAATCACCTCCCTGCGAGACCAGGCGGTCGAGCTTCCGCATAAGGCCGAGGTAGATCTTATACCTGCTGGCCTGGGCGTTCACGGCAAGAGAGCGAAAAAGGGTACGCGCTCGCGCCTTGACCATCTCCCACCACTCTGACTTCGAGGCGCATACGTCCTCCAAAGTCATCTGGTCCGCCAGGAACGTCTCGAAGGCCTGCTTAACCTTCGCTTCCTCTAGGAGGTCTGAATTGAGCCGCCAAATCCCTTTGCCTCTCGCAGGGGTCTTTGCGACGTTCAACTCGCAGGATAAAACAAGGTGGTCGGAGAACTCCACCGGCGTCAGCACGGGGGCCGACACCGGGAAGCCCTCCTTAACGAAAAACCTGTCTATCCTACTGCTGCTCTTACCTCGGTGAAAAGTGAACCCGGTGAGGCCTGGGACGTGCTGAGTGTGCACATCGACCAGACCAGCCTGACTAACCATCTTATTAAGAAAAAAAGAAATCATATCCAAGGCGCCTCTTGGTACCCCCCCTGTCGTTGGGCCTAGTGACGGTGTTAAAGTCACCACCAAAGAGGATCGCCTTGGACGTATAGAGGAAAGGCTCTATCTCGCTGAACAGACATTTCCTCTCCCATTTGGACTGGGGGCCGTAGATGTTAATCAGTCGGAGAGGCTGCCCTGCAAGCGAGACATCGAGGACCACGCATCGACCCTTCCTTAGCTCAACCACCCGCTGAAATACCACCTCGACGTCCTGGAAAAGGATGGCCACCCCCTCGTATCCCCCCATGGCCAGGGAGAAGAAGGAGGGCCCCCATCTCCATTCTCTCTTCGCACGGTGCAGGGCCGCCAGCGTGTCCAGGCGCGTCTCCTGGACAAAGATGACCTGCTGGCGGGCCCTGCGGAAGAAATCGAAGGCGGCGAAGGTCTTTCTCGCCGCCTTGAGACTCGCCACGTTGTGCGTGGCCACAGAGATCGCGTAGTGGGCAGCCATCACGGGTGGTTAGCGTGAAGAGACTTTCCCCGTTTACGACTATCTTCCCTCTCGTCCTCCGAGGGGTACCTCTTGACAGACGTGCCCGAGGGCACTATGTCATCGTCGTCAAGGAGGACCTCCTCGTACTCCTCCTCCGCCAGAGTGCCGGACCGGTTGGAGCTCTCCCGCTCTGACTCCTCCACTATGTCAGCCCACGAAGAACCCGACAAGATGGAATAGCGGTTGGATGTTGGAATGGCGTCCTCCACAGCGGAGGGCGGCTGAGAGAGCTCCCCCACGGCATCGGTGGGTGTTGGAACCGACACGTCCCCGCTCTCCGCAACGGAAGAGGAGGAGGACGATACCGAGGGAGCGGGTGCGGGTGCGGATTTACCAGAGTGCTTGCCTGTATATCCGGGTACCTTTGCAGGTCCCTTCCCTTTCTTAGCGGTGATCTGCCACTCCCCGGCACCTCTGGAGGTGGGTTTACTGGGGTCCACTTGTTCCCCAGGGGGATGAACTGTTATCTTGCCGGTGGCAGGGACAGAGCCCCTAATCCCGGAGATGATTCTCCGGGTGGCTGGGGCCTGGGTCTAGGGATGAGGAGACGAGGTGTCCGTGGTGGAAGATCCCCTGGGCGCTGCCCTCTCTCCAGCGCGTTCAGGATCAGCATCCGTCGTGACCCGGGTAGTGCCCGAGGGAGAGGGTCCTGCGCCCGCCACCCCACCTCCCGCAGCATCGCACTCCCCCGGAGGAGGCATCTCACGGAGTTCGTCCCGCCAGAGCTCTTCCAGGTTATGTGCGGCGTATGGGCAGGAGCGGTAAGCGTGCCCCAGCTCTCCGCACAGGTTACACCGGATGTGGCCACACCGGTCCCTCAGGTGCCCCACAGCACCACAGAGCGTGCAGCGTAACACCTCGCAGGCATCACTCGGGGCTGACCGGCGTAGAAGCAGGTCACCCGGTCAGTCCCTATAAAAAACGAGGTGGGCAGGTGCTGAGCGACCCCCCGGATCTCGCGCAGCTGGAGGGTGAGCGTCCAGCCGCCGGTCCAGATCCCGTCCTCATCCAGAATCTTCTGCGGGGTGGTTTTCACCTCCCCGTACCTACGGGCCCAGACCAGGATATCTGCGATGGGGATGGACTCGTTCCCCGTGAGGAACGTGACCCGCTTCACCCCCTGTCGGGAAACGGGCACCGCAGAAAATCCCTCCCATACGGAGTCCTTCACCATCCTCGCCGCGTCCCACCCAGCCCAGAAGCGGTCCAGGAGCTGCGGCGTCAGAAAACTGACGTCGAACTCCCGGGCGCCCCCGAGGTGGATGAGGGCGTAGAGGTCCACCGGGAGGAATCCCATGTCCTTCAGCCAGGCGACCACCGCCCGCCGGTCTGGGACGGGCCCCTCACTGCCCTTGACCAGGCGCACCACGTTCCTCCTCCTCGCCCCTGGCGGTTCAGAGGGGGTGGCCCCCATGCCCAGGCACCGGACGGTGCCCCAACACCCAGAGAGGGCCCTCCCCGTGGTAGGATCCGGACTCCAGGACCAGCCGAGGGGGACCCACCTCCGGATATACTCCCCGTTACCGGGGTAATTACGGGACCGATACGGGGTTAACCACTGGGGAATGACTGGGGGTACGATGTAAGGCAACCTGGTTGGGGCGGGGTTAGGAGTGGCGAGGTGAATTAAATCAGAGGGGTGCGGGCCAAAAATAGGGGTAGGGGAAACCTGGGGTCCTGAGGTGGAAGGGGACTTGTGCAAGGTAACAGGTACAGTGGGGCGTGAGGGTATCAAGACAGTAGCAGGGCGAAAGCCCTCGCTTTCGATTGCTGCCTCTATTATCAGCGTGTCTGACTGTTGAGAGGCGCTCAACTCCGGCACTGCACCGTGGGGGTGCGTTAATGCCACCTCAGTCCTCGTCCCTAAGGCGGCGCCACCACCTCCGCCACCCGTGGCCCTGCCGCCGGTGGCCGACCCCCCACCACCAGCACCCCCACAGCTAACAGAGGCGCCGCAGCCACCAACAGCCCCGCAGCCGACCGCAGAACCGCCACTAATGACGCCTCCACCACCGGCCCCGCCGCCGACCGCAGCACCCCCACCGACCACAGGTGCGCCCGCAGCCGGGGCCCCCCCCCCCCTCGACGACAGCCACACAGCCCGCGGTAGCCGCAGCACCGGCGGCGGCCACACCACCGGCCGCAGACCCACCGCTAGCAACTGCTACATATTGCTCGTCTCTACCAGACATTCCATCCATGGTGGATGGAGGATCACCTAGATTTATCAATGGGCTGACTATATTGCTACCACGGGGGTACACGTATATCCAAATTCACCGTCTATTGCGGAGCTCTGTATAACAGTGGCTGAGATGGCGCCTGCAGCAGCAGAGTGTGGTACAGTTGGAATAACATTTATGTTTTGTAACTGAGAGGCGGGTCCTGCGGTGATCTTAGCTGCCGACGAACGCAAGCTGTGAACTGACGATTTTTTTCAGTGTGATAGTCATTAGCGCATTTGGTGAGTACGGATCATCAGGGGAGATGTTGGGGAATTAGAGGGAGTAGAAGGAGGGAGGGGAGAGCGGTTGGAAGAACGGCGCAGGCGACTGGCGACCGAGCGATGGCCGTCATTGCCCGATCTGCGCTACGGCTGATTGGGCGCGCGGTGCTGCAGTCTGACCCGAGCGCTGCCGCAGCACTGGGGTTGTACTTTAGGGGTAGGGAAAGTCGAGGGAAGGGGGGAGGGTGGGGGAGTGGAAGGGAGGCTGGGAGAGCTTGCTCACGCGCAGGGCGCTCGAAGCACCCGCGGGAGTCCCTGGCGGGATGGGGACTGTGGCTGGGCGGGAGGTGGCTGCAGTGAAGGGCTCCTGGAGGAAGAGGACGTTGCTGCGTACTCACCCCCCGGTCCAGCTCCGCTGCTACTCCCCATCTCCTGCTCGAGGTGGGGCTTCCGGCGACGGCTCCTCCGGCGCCCCGCGATGACCTCATCGGGGCACTCGGCGACGGAAAACACCAGGTCCCTGGTGATGTTGCCGCTGGCTTCTTGTGGAACTTTAAGTATCCAGGGGGAGAAACTTGCTTCTCCCTCTGGCCAAACATCGGTGGGGGGGATGGATCTGGTTAGGGGGGGGTGTCAGCAATTCAGGGGTCCCCGAAGAAGGGGCGTGACCACCCGGATTGGGTGACAGGCGTGGGTTAGACCCTTTCTTTCTTTTTTCTTGCACCACCTGCTGCCGGCGTTGTTTGCTGTTTATTTGGTGGGAATTTCCCCCCAAACGCTCCAGCTCTGCGGTCAGGTTCAGCAATGTGGACACGAGTTCGCTCTCGCTTTCCTTCAAGGAGTTGATGTTTTCCCTCATAGCGACTCGCTTAGAAGCGCTGACTTTGCCGGATGCCGCTCTTTGAAGCTTTAAATCCTGGCGCACCTTTTCTAGTTGTTGTTTAGTGACAGAGAAACGGCGCCGGACCTTCTCCATCTCCAGCCTCTGGCTCTCCGGGGTACGCTGGCCTGAAGTCCCGGCCACCGCGGCGGCATAGGACACCGGCTGCTTCTCCGGACCGTCGGCACTGATGGGAGTTGTGGTCCCGCCTGAAGCTGTTTCATCAATAGGGGCCTCTACCACCGACTCCTGGACCTCCATGGCATCGACATCTGCAGCGGGGAGCTTCCTGACGGGTACTGCGGTTCCTACCGCTTCCACCGCCTTCTCCACCTCTGCCCGGTCTCCAGAAGGAAGATCTTCCACAAACAGCATGACCTGCTGTCGCAGTTTGGCACACTCTAAACTAGCTTCGGCCAGCGCCTGGAGCTCAGCGCGGGGGTTCTCCGCCACATGCGGGAGTCCCAGGCGCTTCTTGAAATCGGCCCTTTTGGCCGCTATGGTAGTGGCCAGGGTTTCTAATTCATAAAGTTGAGAATCCGCAGTGATGCGGGCACGTTGGACATCGCCCCTGGTATAGGGGGTGTGGGACTCACCTTCCTCATAGAGGTGGACACTTGCAGATAGTCTGTGCAAAATGCCCCTCCATCCAGGTGCAGGGCTATCAGGTGGTAAGGTAGCAGGGGCCCCAGGTAGTGGATCCATGGATCAAAAATTTAGGCTGTAAGCCCTCCCCAGCCAGGGGAGGCCAAGCTCGGGCGTTGGCTGTGCAGAGAGCTCCAGAAAACACAACCTCCTTCACTGATATTTTCCTCTTTATATGTCACTGGGTGCATCCATTGTGTGATATTTTTCTCTATATGTGTCACTGGGCGCATCCATTGTGTGATATTTTCCTCTATATGTGTCACTGGGTGCATCCATTGTGTGATATTTCCCTCTATATGTGTCACTGGGTGCATCCATTGTGTGATATTTTCCTCTATATGTGTCACTGGGTGCATCCATTGTGTGATATTTTCCTCTATATGTGTCACTGGGTGCATCCATTGTGTGATATTTTCCTCTATATGTGTCACTGGGTGCATCCATTGTGTGATATTTTCCTCTATATGTGTCACTGGGCGCATCCATTGTGTGATATTTTCCTCTATATGTGTCACTGGGTGCATCCATTGTGTGATATTTTCCTCTATATGTGTCACTGGGTGCATCCATTGTGTGATATTTTCCTCTATATGTGTCACTGGGTGCATCCATTGTGTGATATTCCCCTCTATATGTGTCACTGGGCGCAACCATTGTGTGAAATTTTCCTCTATATGTGTCACTGGGTGCATCCATTGTGTGCTATTTTCCTCTATATGTGTCACTGTGCGCATTCATTGTGTGATATTTTCCTCTATATCTGTCACTGGGTGCATCCATTGTGTGCTATTTTCCTCTATATGTGTCACTGGGTGCATCCATTGTCTGCTATTTTCCTCTATATGTGTCACTGGGTGCATCCATTGTCTGCTATTTTCCTCTATATGTGTCACTGGGTGCATCCATTGTGTGATATTTTCCTCTATATGTGTCACTGGGTGCATCCATTGTGTGATATTTTCCTCTATATGTGACACTGGGTGCATCCAATGTGTGATATTTTCCTCTATATGTTTCACTGGGTGCATCCATTGTGTGATATTTTCCTCTATATGAGTCACTGGGTGAAACCATTGTGTGATATTTCCCTCTATAGGAGTCACTGGGTGCATCCATTGTGTGATATTTTCCTCTATGTGTCACTGGGTGCATCCATGGTGTGATATTTTCATCTATGTGTTACTGGGTGCATCCATGGTGTGATATTTTCATCTATGTGTCACTGGGTGCATCCATGGTGTGATATTTTCCTCTATATGTGTCACTGGGTGCATCCATTGTGTGATATTTTCCTCTATATGTGTCACTGGGTGCATCCATTGTGTGATATTTTCCTCTATATGTGTCACTGGGTGCATCCATTGTGTGATATTTTCCTCTATATGAGTCACTGGGTGCAACCATTGTGTGATATTTCCCTCTATAGGAGTCACTGGGTGCATCCATGGTGTGATATTTTCCTCTAAATGTGTCACTGGGTGCATCCATTGTGTGATATTTTCATCTATGTGTCACTGGGTGCATCCATTGTGTGATATTTTCCTCTATATGTGTCACTGGGTGCATCCATTGTGTGATATTTTCTCTATATGAGTCACTGGGTGCATCCATTGTGTGATCTTTTCCTCTATAGGAGTCACTGGGTGCATCCATTGCGTGATATTTTCCTCTGTATGTGTCACTGGGTGCATCCATTGTGTGATATTTTCCTCTATATGTGTCACTGGGTGCATCCATTGTGTGATATTTCCCTCTATATGAGTCACTGGGTGCATCCATTGTGTGATATTTTCCTCTATATGTGTCACTAAGTGCATCCATTGTGGAGATATTTTCTCTATATGTGTCACTGGGCGCATCCATTGTGTGATATTTTCCTCTATAGGAGTCACTGGGCGCATCCATCGTGTGATATTTTCCTCTATATGTGTCACTGGGCGCATCCATTGTGTGATCTTTCCCTCTATAGGAATCACTGGGTGCATCCATTGTGTGATATTTTCCTCTGTATGTGTCACTGGGTGCATCCATTGTGTGATTGTTTTCCTCTATATGTGTCACTGGGTGCATACATTGTGTGCTCTTTTCCTCTATATGTGTAACTGGGTGCATCAAATGTGATATTTTCCTCTATATGTGTGACCAGGTGCATCCATTGTGTGATATTTTCCTCTATATGTGTCACTGGGTGCATCCATTGTGTGATATTCCCCTCTATATGTGTCACTGGGCGCAACCATTGTGTGATATTTCCCTCTATAGGAGTCACTGGGTGCATCCATTGTGTGATATTTTCCTCTATGTGTCACTGGGTGCATCCATGGTGTGATATTTTCATCTATGTGTCACTGGGTGCATCCATTGTGTGATATTTTCCTCTATATGTGTCACTGGGTGCATCCATTGTGTGCTATTTTCCTCTATATGTGTCACTGGGTGCATCCATTGTGTGATATTTTCCTCTATATGTGTCACTAAGTGCATCCATTGTGTGATATTTTCCTCTATATGTGTCACTGGGTGCATCCATTGTGTGATATTTTCCTCTATATGTGACACTGGGTGCAATCCATTGTGTGCTATTTTCCTCTATATGTGTCCACTGGGGGTGCATCATTGTGTGATTGTTTTCCTCTATATGTGTGTCACTGGGCGCATACATTGTGTGCTCTTTTCCTCTATATGTGTAACTGGGTGCATCAAATGTGATATTTTCCTCTATATGTGTGACCAGGGTGCAATCCATTGGTGTGATATTTTCCTCTATATGTGTCACTGGTGCATCCATTGTGTGTGATATTCCCCTCTATATTGTGTCACTGGGCGCAACCATTGTGTGAAATTTCCTCTATATGTGTCACTGGGTGCATCCATTGTGTGTCTATTTCCCTCTAATATGTGTACACTGTGCGCATTCATTGTGTGATATTTTCCTCTATATCTGTCACTGGGTGCATCCATTTGTGCTATTTTCCTCTATAATGTGTCACTGGGTGCATCCATTGTCTGCTATTTTCCTCTATATGTGTCACTGGTGCATCCATTGTCTGCTATTTTCCTCTCTATATGTGTCACTGGGTGCATCCATTGTGTGATATTTCCCTCTATATGTGTCACTGGGTGCATCCATTGTGTGATATTTTCCTCTATATGGGATGTGACACATGGGTGCATCCAATGTGTGATATTTTCCTCTATATGTTTCACTGGGTGATCCATTGTGTGATATATTTTCCTCTATATGAGTCACTGGGTGAAACCATTGTGTGATATTTCCCTCTATAGGAGTCACTGGGTGCATCCATTGTGTGATATTTTCCTCTATGTGTCACTGGGTGCATCCATGGTGTGATATTTTCATCTATGTGTTACTGGGTGCATCCATGGTGTGATATTTTCATCTATGTGTCACTGGGTGCATCCATGGTGTGATATTTCCTCTATATGTGTCACTGGGTGCATCCATTGTGTGATATTTTCCTCTATATGTGTCACTGGGTGCATCCATTGTGTGATATTTTCCTCTATATGTGTCACTGGGTGCATCCATTGTGTGATATTTTCCTCTATATGAGTCACTGGGTGCAACCATTGTGTGATATTTCCCTCTATAGGAGTCACTGGGTGCATCCATGGTGTGATATTTTCCTCTATATGTGTCACTGGGTGCATCCATTGTGTGATATTTTCATCTATGTGTCACTGGGTGCATCCATTGTGTGATATTTTCCTCTATATGTGTCACTGGGTGCATCCATTGTGTGATATTTTCCTCTATATGAGTCACTGGGTGCATCCATTGTGTGATCTTTTCCTCTATAGGAGTCACTGGGTGCATCCATTGCGTGATATTTTCCTCTGTATGTGTCACTGGGTGCATCCATTGTGTGATATTTTCCTCTATATGTGTCACTGGGTGCATCCATTGTGTGATATTTCCCTCTATATGAGTCACTGGGTGCATCCATTGTGTGATATTTTCCTCTATATGTGTCACTAAGTGCATCCATTGTGAGATATTTTTCTCTATATGTGTCACTGGGCGCATCCATTGTGTGATATTTTCCTCTATAGGAGTCACTGGGCGCATCCATCGTGTGATATTTTCCTCTATATGTGTCACTGGGCGCATCCATTGTGTGATCTTTCCCTCTATAGGAATCACTGGGTGCATCCATTGTGTGATATTTTCCTCTGTATGTGTCACTGGGTGCATCCATTGTGTGATTGTTTTCCTCTATATGTGTCACTGGGTGCATCCATTGTGTGCTCTTTTCCTCTATATGTGTCACTGGGTGCATCAAATGTGATATTTTCCTCTATATGTGTGACCAGGTGCATCCATTGTGTGATATTTTCCTCTATATGTGTCACTGGGTGCATCCATTGTGTGATATTCCCCTCTATATGTGTCACTGGGCGCAACCATTGTGTGATATTTCCTCTATAGGAGTCACTGGGTGCATCCATTGTGTGATATTTTCTCTATATGTGTCACTGGGTGCATCCATGGTGTGATATTTTCATCTATTGTGTCACTGGGTGCATCCATTGTGTGATATTTTCCTCTATATGTGTCACTGGGTGCATCCATTGTGTGCTATTTTCCTCTATATGTGTCACTGGGTGCATCCATTGTGTGATATTTTCCTCTATATGTGTCACTAAGTGCATCCATTGTGTGATATTTTCCTCTATATGTGTCACTGGGTGCATCCATTGTGTGATATTTTCCTCTATATGTGACACTGGGTGCATCCATTGTGTGCTATTTTCCTCTATATGTGTCACTGGGTGCATCCATTGTGTGATATTTTCCTCTATATGTGTCACTAAGTGCATCCATTGTGTGATATTTTCCTCTATATGTGTCACTGGGTGCATCCATTGTGTGATATTTTCCTCTATATGTGACACTGGGTGCATCCATTGTGTGATATTTTCCTCTATATGAGTCACTCTGTGCAACCATTGTGTGATATTTCCCTCTATAGGAGACTCTGGGTGCATCCATTGTGTGATATTTTCCTCTATGTGTCACTGGGTGAATCCATTGTGTGATATTTTCCTCTATATGTGTCACTGGGTGCATCCATTGTGTGATATTTTCCTCTGTATGTGTCACTGGGTGCATCCATTGTGTGATCTTTCCCTCTATAGGAGTCACTGGGTGCATCCATTGTGTGATATTTTCCTCTATATGTGTCACTAAGTGCATCCATTGTGTGATATTTTCCTCTATATGTGTCACTGGGTGCATCCATTGTGTGATATTTTCCTCTATATGTGACACTGGGTGCATCCATTGTGTGATATTTTCCTCTATATGAGTCACTCTGTGCAACCATTGTGTGATGTTTCCCTCTATAGGAGTCACTGGGTGCATCCATTGTGTGATATTTTCCTCTATGTGTCACTGGGTGAATCCATTGTGTGATATTTTCCTCTATATGTGTCACTGGGTGCATCCATTGTGTGATATTTTCCTCTGTATGTGTCACTGGGTGCATCCATTGTGTGATCTTTCCCTCTATAGGAGTCACTGGGTGCATCCATTGTGTGATATTTTCCTCTGTATGTGTCACTGGGTGCATCCATGGTGTGATATTTTCCTCTATATGTGTCACTGGGTGCATCCATTGTGTGATATTTTCCTCTGTATGTGTCACTGGGTGCATCCATTGTGTGATCTTTCCCTCTATAGGAGTCACTGGGTGCATCCATTGTGTGATATTTTCCTCTGTATGTGTCACTGGGTGCATCCATGGTGTGATATTTTCCTCTCTATGTGTCACTGGGTGCATCCATTGTGTGATCTTTCCCTCTATAGGAGTCACTGGGTGCATCCATTGCGTGATAATTTCCTCTGTATGTGTCACTAAGTGCATCCATTGTGTGATATTTTCCTCTATATGTGTCACTGGGTGCATCCATTGTGTGATATTTTCCTCTATATGTGTCACTGGGTGCATCCATTGTGTGTGATATTTCCCTTATATGTCACTGGGTGCATCCATTGTGTGATATTTTCCTCTATATGTGTCACTGGGTGCATCCATTGTGAGATATTTTCCTCTATATGTGTCACTGGGTGCATCCATTGTGTGATTGTTTTCCTCTATATGTGTCACTGGGCGCATACATTGTGTGCTATTTTCCTCTATATGTGTAACTGGGTGCATCAAATGTGATATTTTCCTCTATATGTGTCACTGGGTGCATCCATAGTGTGATATTTTCCTCTATATGTGTCACTGGGTGCATCCATTGTGTGATATTTTCCTCTATATGTGTCACTGGGTGCATCCATTGTGTGCTATTTTCCTCTATATGTGTCACTGGGTGCATCCATAGTGTGATATTTTCCTCTATATGTGGCACTGGGTGCATCCATTGTGTGCTATTTTCCTCTATATGTGTCACTGGGTGCATCCATAGTGTGATATTTTCCTCTATATGTGGCACTGGGTGCATCCATTGTGTGCTATTTTCCTCTATATGTGTCACTGGGTGCATCCAAATTGTTGTGAGTTAGATGAAGATCAGAGCACATTTTATGACCAATTCATGCAAAACTCCACGTAATCCCAAAGGGTTCACATACTTTTTCTTGCCACTGTATATGTGACACTGGGTGCATCCATTGTGTGATATTTTCCTCTATGTGTCACTGGGTGCATCCATGGTGTGATATTTTCCTCTATATGTGTCACTGGGTGCATCCATTGCGTGATATTTTCCTCTGTATGTGTCACTGGGTGCATCCATTGTGTGATATTTTCCTCTATATGTGTCACTGGGTGCATCCATTGTGTGATATTTTCCTCTTTATTTGTCACTGGGTGCATCCATTATGTGATATTTCCTCTATATGTGTCACAGAGCGCATCCATTGTGTGATATTTCCCTCTATATGTGTCACTGGGTGCATCCATTGTGCGATATTTTCCTCTATATATGTCACTGGGTGCATCCGTTGTGTGATATTTTCCTCTATATGTGTCACTGGGCGCATCCATTGTGTGATATGTTCCTCTATATGTGTCACTGGGTGCATCCATTGTGTGCTATTTTCCTCTATATGTGTCACTGGGCGCATCCATTGTGTGATATGTTCCTCTATATGTGTCACTGGGTGCATCCATTGTGTGATATTTTCTTCTATATGTGTCACTGGGTGCATCCATTGTGTGCTATTTTCCTCTATATGTGTCACTGGGTGCATCCATTGTGTGATATTTTCCTCTATATGTGTCACTGGGTGCATCCGTTGTGTGATATTTTCCTCTATATGTGTTACTGGGTGCATCCATTGTGTGATATTTTCCTCTTGCTCCTCACTGTGTGGCTTTGGATAACCTTGAATGTGTTTTATAATCAGGGTTATTCAAAGAAAATCGAAAAGTCACCGCACGTTCGGTGACTTTTCATTGTCTTCAATTCGGTACGATTTGGCGATCCCATTTCGGCGACCCTGCGGTGTATTCAGCAAGCACCACAGGGCTGTCGAAGTGCAGGGCAAAGCTGCCGCAAACCTGACGAACACTCACCGCAAAACGCGGTGAACACACACCGAAAACCCACAAAAACATCTGGATTAACCCCGCCGAACATGCCAGAGAAACCCGAGCAACTGCCGATCACAGCACAGAGCAGCCGCCGGATAAACCCGACACCGCAGACGAATGGAGTGAGAAAAAACAAACCAGTACGCTTGAATGTTTGAAAAGTGAAACGCTGTTTGCAAAGAAACTACTGAACGAAAATGTCTGAAATTTACATATAAGATCCAATGAATGATAATAAAAAGTGCTGTTACAGAAAAAAGAAAATACGATTTTAAAAAAAAACTTAAAAAAAATGCCTAAAAGATCTTCGAATAAAGAGACTCGTTACTGCAGAATATTAAAATAAACGGTTTATTAGATATTGAATGAAAACGGGAATATTTTTAATATTGAAGCCTATGGGATTCTCCTGAATAAACCTGTTGAATTAAACCACCGAATGGCAGGGCATTTCAACAACTTTCCATTGCAGGTTTTTGTTCTCTCAATAGCCGAAGCATTGCTTCTCTATGGAGATTTCACTGCGGCCGTACAGGCAACGAACAGGCACCGTATGTGCAGGCAATTCACCAGGATTTGGCGAACTGCCTGCTCTCTGGATAGCCGAATGGCCAGGAAAGGTAACCGTACGCTGAATTTCAGCATTCGGTTACCTTTCGGCCCCAATTCGGATCTCTTTGAATAACCCTGATAATGTTTTATAATGTGTTTTATAATTTGTTTGTTTGCAATGCACAAGTAACCCAGTTCCAGCTTATGGAAGTGGTATCATCCCTTTTAATGGTGGTTTCTTGGTGTGTCTTGAATTGAAAGACTTCCTTTTCTTGGATCTCTTCGGATTTTATTGCCCTTTCATGCCACTCGCTGATTTATTTTTTTATTTATTTATAAAGGATTTTACCAGGAAGGATACATTGAGATTTCTCTCGTTTTCAAGAATGTCCTGGGTGGCGAGTATGTACCGTTAGGTGTCCTGCCCAAGGGCACTTACTGGAGAGGTGCTCTTGCTGGGATCGAACCCATGTCAATGTTCAACAATGCATTTCTTTTTTTAAAGGGACACTCTACGTGTCCTGATCACCTTATAGTTTTAGGCTGGGGTCAGACCAGCGCACTTTTAACGTGCGTTCTGGCGCACATAATTACGGCCGCACTAGCAGCAGATGACGGCAATGACGGCCAATATACGATGTACGTCCGCACAAAAGTCCGGCCGTGCAACGCAAGTGGAATTTGAACGCATTTTTCTGAGAACGCTGAACCGCTAGTACTGACGTACTGAGTGCGCAGCTGCGGCATAGCGGCGTGTGTGCGTGATTAGGAGATGTCAGACGCTGCTAATGTCCAGCCTACATAGCGTCCAGACGCAAAAAGAGTTTTATTGACGATCCGTACAAAATCACGCCCGAAAATGCGCCTCGTCTGACCGTTTTTGCTCATTCCATGAAAAAATATGTCAATGCGTTTGGACGCACTTTTTCACGTTCGCGGGGAAAAATGCTTTCGTCTGACCCTAGCCTTAAAGTCAGGATGTGAGGAGTGCCCCCCCTTCTCCCCCTGCTGCTCCAATCAGGTGTAATCGCAGGGTTAAGTGGAGGTGTTTTCTTCCCTCCACCCATTGTCACTGGCAGCCGGGATTTTAAATTTCCCAGCTGCCAGTCACCAGATCAGTAACTATTGATGTCACAGAGAGATAGCGACCAACGTCGCCCTCTGAGACCAATCGCTGTAGCGAGCGTTCCCAGAAAGGCAGCGATGGATCTGATCTGTGCATGCGCGTGCAGCTCCGATCCACCACTCTGTGCAGGCGCTACGGAACTTGTGTATATAAAGTGTGTGAGTCCCGTAGCGCTGCGTAATGTGGTTCCTACTGTATTCAACAGAGACGTGAGGTGAGGTCAGTGGCTGGGGAGGCACTGGTTAGTATCAGAGCCAGATATACACAGATATTCCTCTCCTCCTGTTTCCAACCCCAACCCTTCTAGATTGTGAGTTCCTACGGGAATAGGGCCCTCATCTCCTCCTGTACTGTTTGTCAAATGTTGTTCAATGTATTGTAACCCTGTCTATACTGTGCCTATTGTACAGTGCTGCGGAATATGCTGGCGCTTTTTAAATAAATTATAATAATATTAACTAACTTTCTGCAGTTTGTGTTTAGCTGTAAATTATTTTTTACTTATTTACTGCACCTACACATATTATATACAGTTTTTGTCACCATTAAATGGACTTTCTAAAGATACCATTATTTTTATCATATCATATATAAAAAAAAATTAATGGTAAAGTATGTTTGAAAAACTGTTTTTTTCTGTCATACTCTGTATCTGCCACTAGAGGGAGCAGAGGGAGCTGCCTGTGCCTGTCATACTCTGTATCCGCCGCTAGGTGGACCTGCCTGTGCCTGTCATACTCTGTATCTGGCACTAGAGGGCGTTGTCTGTGCCTGTCATACTCTGGATTGCACTAGATGGAGTAGAGAGAGCTGCCTGTGCCGCTTCCTGTCAATCAGAAGCCATCGACCCATGCAGATGTTTTTTTGAATGGTTTGGACCAATGGTGCTTTCCCATGGGTCCAAGCTATTCCATTGCTCTCTCTGTGCCTCTCTGAGGCTCTGACGAGCAGTAGGGATGAGCCAAACACTCCCCGAGTTTGGTTCGGAGCCGAACCCGAACTTTCCAAATGTTCGGATCCGAACCCGAACCCGAACCCAAACTCAATGCAAGTCAATGGGGCTGAAAATTCGGTTTTTAGAGTGCCCTCCAAGAGGGCATATATGCTAGATATTTGCCATAAAAGGTGTATGGGGGTCTGGGTAGTGCCCTGGGGGACAGGAAACCAGGACAAAAAGTTTTAAAAAAAACGTTTTTAAAGGGACAGTGAGTTTTCCATGAAATAAGGGTTAAAAATAAAAACGAAAAATTCCTTCAACTATCGTGCCTAGGAGGTCCCCATAACCTGCCCGTGAAGTGGCGGATTTCTAGGATGTATAGAAATATGTAAAAAACAAAAAAATGACATTTCAAATGATGGTAAACGCTTTTCCTTTAATCTATTCATAAACAACTGCTTGGGGCGGCAGTCTGTATTAAAAAAGGAGACATTTTAGGACACACAGAACAAGTTTAGTGATTTTTTGGCTAAATTATGGTGAAACTTATGCAGGCTTTGGATGAAAGTAAAAATAGGTGCTTTAAAATTGGGCCTTTGGTGTCGGCAACAGTAACCCCTCTGTGGTATTGTGGAAGAGTGCAGGGTTGGACCCTGCGGTCAAATATTAAAATGATATAAATCTGGTAATATAGGCGTCAGTGGCAGTGCACCCAAATAATGTGCCTTTCATGGTCGCAAGTGCCTTCACACCGTAACCCTTTTGTGGTATTGTGGAAGAGTGCAGGGTTGGACCCTGCGTTCCAAAAAATTTAAATGATATAAATCTGGCACAGGCGTCAGTGCAGCTAAATATTGAGCCTTTCATGGCAACAAGTGCCTTCACACCGTAACCCCTTTGTGGTATTGTGGAAGAGTTCAGTTGTGGAGGTTTTGTGAATGCAGAAGAGATCCCCCATCTATTCAGTTACGTCAGCATCAGCGGATTGATAGCTGCTGGTCCAGGACTGATTCATTTTTATAAATGTCAGCCGGTCTACAGAGTCGGTGGACAGATGCACTCTTTTGTCTGTGACAAAACCTCCAGCGGCACTGAACGTCCTTTCAGAAAGCACGCTGGATGAAGGGCAACCTAGTAGCTGCATAGCATATTTGCTAAATTCTGGCCAGTGATCCAATCTCAACACCCAGTAAGCCAGTGGATCATCTGCTGGAAAGGTATCCAGGTCTGCCCTTTCCCCTAGGCAGTCCTGCACCATACGGTGAAGACGCTGGCAATGGGTGCCTACATTTGACGTCCCTGGGCGTCGTGGACTAAAGAAAATTAAAAAGGCATCAGTCAAGCGGCCCCGGCCTTCACCCCTATTCCTCTGATCATCCGCAGCCTCAGAAGCACGTGTGTCATCACTTGGTAACCTACCAGTGCCTGGAAAGGTGTTACACAAGGGTCGCTTTAGAGCGTCCTCATGTTTTTTCATCCTGTGCTCACTCTCTGTGGGCAGGATGAGCACCCAAAACCCTCCCTTGAGGAATCCCCACTTTCAACGCCCCCACTACTTAAATATTCCTCATCCTCCTCCTGTCTGATCTGAGGAGGACCCGCTGGAATGCTGTCTGCGGAGAGACTGGGGCCTTCAGAGCTAGGGAAGGCCTCCTCTTCCTCTAGAGCCACATCTATAATTCCCCGCAGAGTGTGCTCCAGCAGGAACACTAAAGGAATTGTGTCACTGATGCATGCACTGTCCCTGCTCACCATCCTTGTTGCCTCCTCAAATGGCGACAGTACAGTGCATACATCCTTGATCATCAGCCACTGCGGGGGGAACCAAGTTGACCTGAACCTGTCCTTGTGCCATACTCACGGGCGGAGAGAAGGTTGCTGCCATTATCACAGACGACCATTCCCAGCTGAAGCTGGCATGGTGTTAACCATCTCTGCACCTGCCCCTGCAGAGCTGACAGAATTTCTGGTTCGGTGTGGCTCCTGTCCCCTAAACAAACCAGCTCAAGCACAGTATGGCATCTTTTTGCTTGAGCCATTGCGTAGCCCCTGTCATGCGTCGGTTTAACTGCCACTTCGCCAGAGACAGAGAATGAGGAGGAAGAGTGAGAGGTGTTGGTGGAGCAGACAGACCTCATACAAGCAGCTTTATGGAGGCGTGGTGGATGAACAAGCTCCAGCACAGAGCCCCGTCTTGATCCCTCCCAGCTGCAACCAGAGTTACCCAGTGTGCCGTAAAGGAAATGTAACGGCCCTGTCCAGGCTTGCTGGACCACGTGTCTAAAAGTCACATGCACCTTGCTGCTGACTGCCTTTCCCAATGACTCGATAACATTGTCTTCCATGTGCTGGTATAGTGCTGGAATGGCCTTCGGTGAAAAGTAAAGGCGTTTTGGAACCTGCCACTGTGGTACAGCACATTCAGCAAATTCACGGAAGGAAGCCGAGTCCACCAGCTGGAAAGGCAGCAGCTGTAATGTGAGTAATTTTGCTAAGCTGGCATTTAGATGCTGTGCTTGGGGATGGTTGGGACCATATTTTTTCTTACGCTGCAGCAGCTGGGGCAACGTAATCTGACTGTGTAAATCTTCAGCTACTGGGATGATGTCACATTGTGAGGAAGGACCTGGTACATCCATTACTGTAGCATCATCCCTGTCAGTGGAGGTTGGAGTCAATGACATGGCAGGACATATAGTGGGGGTAGAGACAGGTGAGGAGGACCTATGCAAAGTTTTGCGCCAATGGGATGCATGGCAGGTGGTCATATCTCGCCTCAAGCACATGGTACCCATGCGTCCGGTGTCTTTCCCACGCTTGAGCCTCATCTGACATAGATTACATATAGCAACGGTGGGGTCTGCTGCACATTTCTTAAAGAACTCCCAGACAGCAGAGTTCTTGGATGTGTGCTTTGAGACAACAGTGCTCTACACCTGAGCAACTCTGACATCTGATGCCTTGGACTGGCTAGTGCTACGGTTGGTCATAGAGGACGTTGTGCCTCATGTTTGTTGTGCCTCCTCCTCCTCCTCACTTGACTCCTCTGTTTGATCAGGCACCCAGGTAGAGTCAGTGACCTCATCATCATTGTCATCACCCCCTATCTCCTCATCACTAGAGCCAACTTGGCAGTATGCTGCAGCTGCTGGGGCAACATGAGTGCCAGTTATTTGTGTGTCACTGGCACCCCCTTCCTCTAGGTTGATTATACTCCCTTCCTCAACCTCAGAGATTGAATCAGAGCACTGTAGTTGCTGCACATCCTCAAGCAGCATGTCACTGTCATTGTAGTCAAACAATTCAGCTGACTCCACCGTGTGTGATAGTGAGGCTACGGCAGGAGTAGCTGTGGACATTGAGGCTGCATTAGATGCTTTGGCAGCTGAGGTGGACTGTAAAGCACTACAAGCCTGGCTGGCAGAGGACTCGGAGGATGAGGATGGCCTGGTTAGCCAATCCACCAAATTCTCTGTATGTTGCTGCTGCTTAAAACGGCCAGCACCAGTAAGAAAGGACAAGCGTGCCCCTGCAGAGGATGCACCACGTCCACGACGACCAGAGGCACAGCCTCCCGACACAGAGGCTGCTTGCCCTCTTATCTGTGTCTGGGAGCGCCTGCCTGTCCTTTTTGGTCTTTCTGACATGGTGAGTGATATATAGATTAAAGATATACAGAACTCTGATTCAACTCTGGTATAAAGATTAAAGATTTCCAGAACTCTGGTATAACTCAGTGAGACACCCTGATAGCTGGCACTGCAGCCAGTGACAAAACACAGATTACAATTCGCAGAAATCTGATAGAAGTATGCTGGACCCCCCGATAGTTGGCAGTGAGAAGACACAGATTACAATTCCCAGAAACCTCCTATAAATCAGTGAGACCCCCTGATGAGTGGCAGTGAGAACACAAAGATTACAACAATTCCCAGATATTTTGTAGAAATGAAACCCCCAAAATACTTGGTGGCAGTGAGAACACACAGATTACCGCAATTCCCAGATATTTTGTGGAAATGACTGACCCCCAAAACTGCTGGTGGCAGTGAGAACACAAAGATTAACACAATTCCCAGATATTTTGTAGAAATGAGACCCCCAAAATACTTTGTGGCAGTGAGAACACACAGATTACCACAATTCCCAGATATTTTGTAGAAATGAGACCCCCCAAATACTTGGTGGCAGTGAGAAAACACAGATTACCACAATTCCCAGATATTTTGTAGAAATTACTGACCCCCAAAATAATTGCTGGAAGTGAGAACACGCAGATTACCACAATTCCCAGATATTTTGTAGAAATTACTGACCCCTAAATAGTTGCTGGGAGTGAGAACACACTGATTGCCTCAATTCCCAGATATAGTTATATAGTTATATAGGCTGAAAAAAGACATGCGTCCATCGGGTTCAGACTCTCCCACATAACCTACTGCTGTTGATCCAAAAGAAGGCAAAAAACCCAGTCTGAAATATGCAACATACATGGAAAAAATTCCTTCTTGACCCCAGAATGGCAGTCAGATTTCTCCTTGGATCAAGAAGCTTTTACCCACATATTAAATATTATAACCCTTAATATTCTGTGTCTGCAGGAAGTCATCCAGTCGTTTTTTAAAAGTCTGTACAGACTCTGACCCAACCACCTCAACAGGCAGAGAATTCCACAGCTTTATTGTTCTCACCGAAATTACTGACCCCCAAAATACTTGGTGGCAGTGAGAACACACAGATTACCACAATTCCCAGATATTTTGTAGAAATGACTGACCCCCAAAATAGTTGCTGGGAGTGAGAACACACAGATTACCATAATTCCCAGATATTTTGTAGAAATTACTGACCCCCCCTAAATACTTGGTGGCAGTGAGAACACAAAGATTAGAACAATTCCCAGATATTTTGTAGAAATGAGACCCCCCCAATAGCTGGTGGCAGACTGGCAGTGAGAACACACACTAACACAACAACAATCTCCTCTCAAACACGTGCTGAAGTGCTGTGTGAAACCTTATATAGTGTGCTGCGGGACTTAGCTCTGTGAGCCCATGATTGGGCAAAATTTGCCCAATCAGGACTCTGAGCCGTGATTGGCATAGTCTTGAACCTGTCTTGCACCTGACCTGTGGTCAGGTGCAAGGCTGTAGCCAATTACAAGCTTCAGGCCAGTGGAAAAGTGCATTGTGGTCTATTGTGGTGCATTGTGGGCGAACATGCGGCGAACACGCGGAAATGTTCGTAGTTCACGAACAGGCGTGTTCGAATCGAACTCCGAACCGATCAAACCGAACAGCTCATCCTTACTGCCTACCTGACGGTACGTCCCTGGTAAGCTAGTTGCATAGAAACCTTTCAGTGACGTCCAGTTTCGGAATTCCCCGAGCTGAAGAGGAGGAGCAGCTCGCGGTGAGGGGGGAAAAAGGGAGTAAAATGTCCTAAAATTAAATAAATAAAATAATAATAATTGGTGGGAGGCTGTCAGCAGGAAATGCCCATTTATATAAGAGAGGAAAAAAAGGAAATCCATTTTTAATAGAACATTCCTTTAATAAAAATGCTATGCAGGCTTTTGCATTATTTCCAATACAGGCCCCGGCATGTAGTAATTTCAGACCCCAGGATTGGTTTGTAAGTATCCAGGTAAATCGGGGCTCGGCTGTAATTTGAATCGATTAATCCTTGTTCCGTTATACTGAAGGGTCATTATCATCTCATTTAAAGCGCTGGAAGCATTTTTTCTGGAGTGGGAGAGAGCAGTTATAATAATTGCGTCAAGAATGCATATTTTATTAAGCCACGAGCCCCGGAAGAGTAAACAAAAACAGTCCTGTGGATACACACACTGTATATAAATATGTAACACTCTTCTCTTCTCATTGACCTTGACAAGCATTGTTTGGCCAAACGCGCTATGCATATTATGTTGTATTGTGCGGTGTATCATCATTGTGCATTACCGTGCTTTTTCACACACTAAGAGTAACACTTCAAAATGCTTTTGCATGAGCTGAAGGCCTTTGTACGTGGCACATCGGTTTGTTTGGGGTCTTTAAATGCCTGTATAGCTCACCCGTCCCCCTGCTCATCACATGAAAGCAAATGCTGCGCTAACAACGTCATTTATGCTCGTGACTGTGATGATTGATATCATCCCCACGTTGCAATGATCTCAGGATTTATTGGCGATCACAGAACTTATTACACCTATTAATATCTTTCCACCTGTCTGGAATGTTACATGAACTTCAAGTTCTCTTGCCTTTTTTCTTTTCATGTATTTTTAGAAATGTGACAGGAAGATCATTAGTCAAACGAGCTGCAGGGGTACATATTAATTGCCTATTATTTGTGGCTGCCGCAGTTTCGATATGTGCGTTTTCTTTCCTTCCGAATCACAATTCGGACGAATTTATGCCGATTCGTATTTCGAAAGCGCTTCCGAAATAACAAATCGATTTAGTCCAGATTGGAACAAAAACGAAACGGTATATAACAAATTGATTTATTTATTACGAATCGATCTGTTATACAGTTTCACTCAGCACCCCTGTGCTTGGTGAAATAGGTTTCAGCACCAAGGACAGCAGTACTGTGGGCTCCAAAGGATCAAATTTCCCTGTCCTTGGTGCTGAAATAGGTTTCAGTACCAAGGACTGCAGCACCGTTTACTCCAGGGGAACAAATTTCCCTTTCCTTGGTGCTTAAATAGGTTTCAGCACCAAGGACAGCACCTGCTGAACGCAGCCAGACTGAAGGAAAGAAGAAAAAAAAACACTGCATTCGGCAAGGAAAAAAAAGCCTCATCTTATTTTAAAATAATTTGGAATCCAAAAATGTCACATTAAAAATTCTAAAAAAATACTCATAAAATTTTTTAAAAAATCAATAAATAAAAAGGTATTTTGCTGCAAATGAAAGAATGAATGGTTGAATAAAAAAAAAATATTAAAAAAAAAATCAAATATTATTTTACATTGAAACCTATCTGATTTGGGGCAATTCATCTATTCACAAAACTGTCAATCGGCCAAATACAGGCGAATTAACAGCAAAATACTTTGCTTAGACAAATTATCTTGTCACAGAACAGAATTATCTTGTCACAGAATTGCAATGAAATTGCAACAAAACAACCAGATTTTCGGGGTTTCAATGTGATGGCTTTAAACAGGCGAATCTAATAGGTTTCCATGTATGACCTTTTTGCATTTTTTTAGACATTTTGTTTAGAAAATGTATTATTTTATTTTTTTAACAGAACTTATTATTTTTTTAAAGGACCTTTTTTTTATTATTTAGGCACATTATTACCACATTTGTATTGATTTTGAACTCCAATTAGGAGAATAGGACCCATCCTTTTTTTTTCAGGTTGTTGCTTCGTTGACTCCAATTTTGGCAAAATACGGTGACCATTCGCTAAATAGTGAAATCATCATATTTACGGTGAAATAAAATCACCGAAGTGCGCTGAAATGCTGCAAAGCACCGAAATTGTGTTAAATTACGGTCCTTTGTGAATACAGCCTTAAGTAGAGTGACAGCTGGCACCCAGAACAGGCACCCAGAACAACTTATTTTAACTTTATTTGATGGCTAACTGCATGTACCTTGCTCTATTATTTCTATTTTGGGGACTCACCATAGCCAAGCTACCTTGTTGGTGCCTCATCACCACCAGCTAAAGGTACTCGATACTATTTGTTTATTACTTCTGTTTATCTCATCTTAAAGAAGTGGCCGCATTACTTCCACCAGCTAAATGCCACTCAGTTTCCACGGCAAATTATCCGGCCCCCAGCTTCTTACCTGTGTGAATGGATGGCGCGTATTAGAGGTACAAGGCGTGCATTGTGTGCGCTAATGTTGCAGATAATACATTACTTAATACGGCAGGGAATCGATAAAGGAAAAAGGAAAGTGCAGCAGCTGAATGGAAAAACTACAAATATGGATTCATTAGGGTTTATCTGCAGCGGTGGGATTTACCTCGCTGACACAGTTATTAAAAATGTATAACATGGACAATAACAGCACTGTATTGACACAAGTGAATTCAAGGCACAATATAATCAGTGTGTGAACAACATGAGACGTTTGTGTGTGTGTGTGCATATATATACACATCTCCTGAATATCTAATAACACTCAGTGAGCCGAAACATTGTTTGTTCCCTTTTAAATTACACAATAAATGTTTGTTGTTTTTATATATACAGTGCTTTTTTTCTAGGAAAAAAGGTGGGGGCACTCACCATGAAGTGCCATAAAGCGCCAGACAGTGAGCAGCCAATGAAAAGATGGCATTCGCCCGCATGCTGTTAATGAAAAAAGGATGCATGCCTGCGTGCACTCAATGAATCGAGCTAGTGCCGGGCCTCAACATTGTGTTGCTTGGGTCCAAGGATGAAATGCTGCCACCCCCCCTCAAACTACTCCCACCAAAACACACCCTTGTTTGTCACAAGGCTTCACAGCAGTAAAGCTCACCGTAATGTGTGGTGTGTATGAGCGAATAACAGAATCCACAGCAATAAAACTCACAGTAATGTGCAGTGTGTATGAGCGAATAACAGAATCCACAGCAATAAAACTCCCTGTAATGTGCAGTGTGTATGAGCGAATAACAGAATCCACAGCAATAAAACTCCCTGTAATGTGCAGTGTGTATGAGCGAATAACAGAATCCACAGCAATAAAATTCACTGTAATGTGCAGTGTGTATGAGCGAATAACAGAATCCACAGCAATAAAACTCACTGTAATGTGCAGTGTGTATGAGTGTATCACAGAGCTCCACAGCAATAAAGCTCACGGTAATGTGCACTGTGTATGAGCGTATCACAGAGCCCCACAGGAATAAAACCCACAGAAATGTGCAATATTTATGAGCGTATCACAGAGCTCCACAGCAATAAAACCAACAGAAATGTGCAATATTTATGAGCGTATCACAGAGCTCCACAGCAATAAAACCCACAGAAATGTGCAATATTTATGAGTGTATCACAGAGCTCCACAGCAATAAAACCTACAGAAATGTCTAATATTTATGAGCGTATCACAGAGCTCCACAGCCTTTTTGACATGCCCGGCCAATCCAATTTTTCATTACACCCCCATGTCCCCCTCCATTCTTTTTACGCAGGAACAATTTTTTTTTCTAGGCGGGTCCCCTTTTTTATTTCTAAGCAGGTCCCCTTATTTATTTCTAGGTAGGTCCTCTTTTTGTTTCTAGGCAGGTCCCCTTATTTGTTTCTAGGCAGGTCCTCTTTATTTGTTTCTAGGCAGATTCCACTTTTTGCTTTTAGGCAGGTCCCCTTATTTGTTTCTAGGCAGGTCCTCTTTTTTATTTCTAGGCGGCTCCCCTTATTTGTTTCTAGGTAGGTCCTCTTTATTTGTTTCTAGGTGGCTCCCCTTATTTATTTCTAGGTAGCTCCTCTTTATTTGTTTCTAGGTAGGTCCCCTTATTTATTTCCAGGTAGTTCCTCTTTATTTGTTTCTAGGCGGGTCCCCTTATTTGTTTCTAGGCAGGTCCCCTTATTTATTTCTAGGCAGGTCCTCTTTATTTGTTTCTAGGCAGATTCCACTTTTTGTTTCTAGGCAGGTCCCCCAATTTGTTTCTAGACAGGTCCTCTTTTTTATTTCTAGGCAGGTCCCCTTATTTGTTTCTAGGCGGCTCCCCTTATTTATTTCTAGGCAGGTCCCCTTATTTGTTTCTAGGTAGGTCCTCTTTATTTGTTTCTAGTCAGGTCCCCTTATTTGTTTCTAGACAGGTCCTCTTTATTTGTTTCTAGACAGGTCCCCTTTTTTATAGGCAGGTTCCCCATCTTGTTTCTAGGCAGGTTCCCCTTTTTTATTTCTAGGCAGGTCCCCTTTTTGTTTCTAGGCAGGTTCCCCTTTTTTCTAGGCAGGTTCCCCTTCTTGTTTCTAGGCAGGTTCCCCTTTTTTTATTTCTAGGCAGGTCCCCTTTTTATTTCTAGGCAGGTCCCCTTTTTATTTCTAGGCAGGTCCCCTTTTTGTTTCTAGGCAGGTCCCTTTTTGTTTCTAGGTGGGTCCCCTTTTTGTTTCTAGGCAGGTCCCCTTTTTGTTTCTAGGCAGGTCCCCTTATTTGTTTCTAGGCAGGTTCCCCTTTTTTATTTCTAGGCAGGTCCCCATTTTTATTTTTAGGCAGGTCCCCATTATTTGTTTCTAGGTAGGTTCCCCTTTTTTATTTCTAGCTAGGTTCCACTTTTTGTTTCTAGGCAGGTTCCCCTTTTTGTTTTTAGGCCGGTTCCCCTTCTTGTTTCTAGGCAGGTCCCCTTTTTGTTTCTAGACAGGTCCCCTTTTTAAAAAAAATCAGAAAAATGCCAACAAATCCAAAAAATAAATAAATTGGGACTGCTATGCTGTTTGCAAAAAACTACTGTACTAAAATAATAAGGTCCTAGGAATAATAATAAAAAGGTCTGTTACAGAAAAAAAATGCCATTTAAAAAAATAAAATCGGAAAAAGAATTTTTCTGAAAGAAATCGCGAAAAATGTCTAAAGAAATAAATAGACTTTTTGCTGCAGATTAAAATAATAAACGGTTTGTTAGATCTTGGATAAAAACGGGAATACAGTATTTTTAACATTCAAGCCAATGGGATTTGTCTGATTAAACCTGCTGAATAAAACCACCGAACATCAAGGCATTTCTCTGCTGTTCGGTGTCTCTGAATGGATTAAGCATTGCTTCTCTATGGGGGATTTCGCTGCCGCCGAACCGCACTGTATTTCGCTGGCAATTTGCCAACATTTGACGAACTGCCTGCTTTCTGAATAGCCGAATTGCCAGGAAAGGTAAGCGTGCAGGGAGATTTCGGGGCTAGATCGGCTCTCTTTGAATAACCCCTTAAGTATAGGAGATGTTAATGTACAGTAACCTCATGCAGAGAAACGCTGCACTCGAGCCACAAGCACAGTTTGCGGCAAGAAGAGAATAGCGATTCTTGTCGATAGGATTACTTCAGGAGATGCTATGTGTGATGGAATGTGTAACGTTTTGTATAATGTTATGTGTGATGTTATGTATAATGTTATTTGTGTTGCTATGTGTAACATCTCTTGTTAATTTATCAATAACTGTGACATATGGCCCATTGACAGAAATCTTTCACTGACAGTCATGAACCCAAGCCCAACATTGTAAAGATCTACCAAAACGTAATAAACAATTTTTATAGAAACAGATACAGTATATTAGTCGTCTCCACATTTCTGTTGTTATTGCACGCTAATCTTTATTTATTTCCTCTAATGATACCATGTTACTCCCATCATTGTAACACGTTCATGTGGAATGTTGAAGTAGATTAGTTTCTGCAAAATCTACAAAAAGAAAAACACAAAGAGTGGAGCAAACACAGAAATGTTTTAATCGAATCGCATTCAGAAAGTGCTGTGTTAATTTAAACTCAAAGAATAAATCACCCTGTGATTAATTATGTTATGAAACCCCATAAATGCCTTGCGTGGAGCTCATTGTCCACGGCCAAGATTTAACGACAATCCTAGGGCGACGCCGACACCCCTCTTTTGTCTAGAAGCTGATTAGATTCTGAAATAGAAGCTGATTATATCTTTTTTTTTATGAGGAGTGAGATACCACTATATATTACTTAGTTACACCAGTGAGAAAATAACCTGATTGTTGCAGGACAGACGCAGCTATGAAACATTGCCCGGCCTATTACAAAACTGGGTCATTAAAGTTTTTGGTCACATGCATACTGTGTGATTAGGGATGGGCTGCCTGGTCGAATCGGTTCGAAGTTCGATTCGAACATCGGCTGTTCGAAAATTCGCGAACTTTGAACTTTTCGGGATGTTTGCGGAAAGTTCTAAAAAACCATTTTCCAAAAAATTCCAAAAAATGCTTAAAAGATCCTAAAAAAATGTAAAGATAAAGAGACTCTTTGCTGCAGAATATAATAATAAACGGTTTATTAGATATTGAATTAAAATGGGAGTATTTCCCGCTCATTGTTGGTCAAACATTTCCCACTCATTGTTGGTCAAACATTTCCCACTCGTTGTTGGTCAAACATTTCCCACTCATTGTTGGTCAAACATTTCTCTCGTTGGTGATAAAACATTTCCCACTCATTGTTGGTCAAACATTTCCCACTCATTGTTGGTCAAACATTTCCCACACGTTGGTGATAAAACATTTCCCATGGCTTCAAATCGTGTTTAAACATGAGCAAAAGCAGTAAAAATTATCTCAGTGCACAACGGTGAAATGGCTCAGCACTCAGCAGGGCAGTATCTGGACCCCCATACACCTTTTATGGCCAATTCCTTGCATATATGCCCTCTTGGAGGGGATCTTAATTTTCGAACGTTCGACTTGCATTGTGTTCGAGTTTGCGGTCAAACTTTTTCGGGTGTTCGAGTTCAATCATGGGGGTGTTCGGTCCATCACTATGTGTGATCTCTTATGACTATATTCTTCTGTGAATTAATAGTACTTTTATTATCATTAGTATCACCTTTAAAATACTTCTGCAAGTAATATTATTATTATTACCTTAAAAACATTGCCTGTATCCGCCCCTTTCTGACACAAGATTAGGGTAAGATTCTTATCCATGCACTCATTACATCACGTCACGATTACAGTAGCTCTCTCCTTATTGGCAGAAACACATCTTCTCCATCACTAACGTCTTGAGCAGAATGACTCATTGCCTGGACCGACTTTAACGAGGAAAGAGCTACTGATCTCGCTATGACTGCTAATAATGTTATTCTCAGTATTAAATGATTTAAAACAGGCATCTGTTCACAATTCCAATGTTTGGATCAAAGGGCAGTCTGGCACATGTTCGTACGGAAAGTCAGGTCAACGAAATAAACCAACAATATGGCTTCCTCTAATCTAATATGAAAGTGTACAGATGTTTTTTAACATACGGAGTGAGTCACCGAGAAATGGATGGTTTGACTGAAGTATCCGAGCTGAAGAAATGTCAAAGTTGGCAAAGTTTCCAATATGTTTCATCTGTTTTGGAGTGAATTGATGAATCTTCTGCCGGTCACCAGTCGAATGGAATAATCCCGCAGTCTTGATGCGCATGCATCCTCAATACTTTGATATAACATTGTTATTTCTGTGTGTTAGGTCACTGTGAAGATGAGAAAATGTTTATTCTTTTTCATTCTTATCTCTTATTGACAAACTACAGTAAATCGAGCTTTTGTTATGACTGTCACATTTCAATGCGCAGGACGCCATCTTGGAATTGCATCGAAAATGGGAAAACTCAAGTAAAACATGACACGATCTTAACTTTATACAGGTGGAGCATCTGTTATCCAGAATGCTTGGAACCCTGAGCATTCTGGATTCTTCCAGAGTTCACTATGCAGGAGAATACAATGTTTTACAGGAAGGAGATCGCACTGGGAGAGCCGCGATACCCTATCAGCGTGTATTTATGCTGGGAGTGGTCTGCGGCATTTCTTTGCAGAATTATGCCCACAGTCAGCAAGACGCTGAGCAGCACTCGCACGTTGGGATTGCCCAGAGGCTCTCAGCGTGTGCTACGGTCTACTCTTTTTATTATACCTCTCTATATATATATATCTATATATATACAGGGCCGGCGCTGCCGCTAGGCGAGCTAGGTGCCCGCCTAGAGCGCAGCGCCACCTAGGGCGCAGCCGAGACCTCTCCGCCGGCCGTTGTCACTCTCTGATCTATCACGCTGCGCGCTTGCTCTGGGCTCAGTGTGACATAGAAGACAGCTCGCGGTGGCTGTCCAATAGAGAGTGAGGGAAGTGGGGATAACCCCGCCCCCTCAGCATAGACAGCCACCGCGAGCTGTCTTCCATGTCATGCTGCGTCCAGAGCAAGCGCGCAGCGTGATAGATCAGCGGCCGCAGTGGCGTGCAGAGGGGGGGCAGCGGGGCGCACGCGGCCACCGGCAGGACAGAAGGACAGGAGGTGTGAGCTGGGGGCAAATATACCCATATGAGCTGGGGGCAAATATACCCATATGAGCTGGGGGGGAAATATACCCATATGAGCTGGGGGGCAAATATACCCATATGAGCTGGGGAGCAAATATACCCATATGAGCTGGGGGGCAAATATACCCATATGAGCTGGGGGGGCAAATATACCCATATGAGCTGGGGGGGCAAATATACCCATATGAGCTGGGGGGGCAAATATACCCATATGAGCTGGGGAGCAAATATACCCATATGAGCTGGGGAGCCAATATACCCATATGAGCTGGGGGGCAAATATAACCGTATGAGCTGGGGGCAAATATAACCATGTGTGAGCTAGTCTGGGGGCAATCTATCCATGTGAGCTGGGGGGCAATATATTATATCCATCTTTTTTTGGGGGGATGCAAGTATCTGGTTTTGCCTAGGACGCAAAATAGTCTAGCACCGGCCCTGTATATATGTAGTGTGTTTATTATTGCAGAAGCCACTTGCACATCACAGCAACAAAATGCATCAAGTATCCCAAAAATCTAAGTGAACCACCAATGGATATAACTGCCAGCAATAAAGCAGGCGGCACTAAACACTACAGCCCGGCACTCGCCACGAGAGTTCGGATGAGTACGTGTGTGATTTCGTGGCAGGGAAGCCATTTCTACTTAATACTTATGTAAGAGTTATGTTAAATCCATTTTCATGTTCTTACAGACATTTCGCTTTGTGATTTTGTAGACTTGCGTGACGAGAAGTGACATGTGGAGCGTGTCTAGCTCGTTCAGGACGTGTTTGTCGTGTTGCTCGCGTCCATTTGTCGCTGTGTGTGTCTTGTTCTCGATTGCAGACACAGGATCACTGTCCACATTGACGGGCAAAACATAGGTGTTCCACAGGCATTCCTTGGGTTTTGCCCAGTTCTAATTGGCCCTTTGCTGACAAAGGCCGCTATTCCATAGTTGGTGCTAATGCTAACACCTCGATATGTAACCGTTAGCACCAAGATATGTGTGTTTAACACCTCCCCCTCATATTACATTCCTGACGCCTCCCTGTTAGTAATCCGTTAGCGCATTGTTTTTTTGCTCAAGCTTACTGTACTTTGAACATGCTACACTTAACATGGGGAGCACAAAAGTCCATTAGCTTTTCAATAAGTAAGGTATTACAAAGTGCTTGCGCTTACTGCCCCTGATGCACCGCGGGCATATAACCGGCAACTATGGATGGACTATGGCCCATAATCTCTTGTAATTTGTAGTTTGAAGGATTTTAATCTCACTTTTTGTCGTCCTCCTTAATTATTATAGTACATATATATAAACACACACACACACTGCCTAGCCCTAAAAAAGTCGTTACCTCCCGTACAAGTCTGTTATGAGCTGGGTTTGCCTCAGCCGGTCAGGTCAAGGTTCAGCAACGTTATGTGTCTAAAAAATGAGGTCATGTGACTCCCTGAATATACTGAATGAGCAGGTTTTTCCATCAATGGGTTTTTTCTCCCCTGATGGCACAGCGGGCATATTCCAAGATGGCAATGCCAGGATTCATCGGGCTCAAATTGTGCAAGAGTGGTTGAGGGAGCATGAGACGTCATTTTCACACATGGATTGGCCACTGCACAGTCCAGACCTTAACCCCATTGAGTATCTTTGGGATAATGCTTTGCACCTGGGAGTTGTGGCATGGAGGCCTGCATTACGCAGTGTGCGCCGTATTGTCTGAGCTGAAACTTCAGTACCCACATCTGACAAATCTTTTCTCAGTTCCTCAGCAGTCACACGGGGACTTTTCTCCACTCTACGCTTCAGGTAGCGCACAGCAGTCGAAGTCAGCATCTTCTTTCTGCCACGACCAGGTAGCGTTTCAACAGTGCCCTTTGCCTTGAATTTGCGAATGATGCTTCCTATGGTCTCTCTTGGTATGTTTAACATCTTTGCAATCTTCTTATAGCCATTGCCCTTCCTGTCAAGAGTAATCACCTCTTCTCTTGTCTTCCTGGACCATTCTCTTGACTTCACCATGTTTGTAACCACACCAGTAAATGTCTAGAAGGAGCTGAGTATCACAGTCATTTTAAAGCTGCCTAATTGGTGCTTATTATGCTTTATTGCTGCTCCGTGACATCCACAGGTGTTTTCAATACCTGATTGAAAACACTTGAATGAACCTCTGTTCTTCAGAGTGGTAGTCTTTAAGGGGTTGAATAATTGTGTCAATGAAGAATTCACAAAAGAAACATTTACTACTGTATTACAAAACCAATTGATGTCATTTTAGTTGCATATGGTTCTTTAAAAAGTCCTTGTAGGATTTCATTCTGAATACAATTACAAATGTACACTAAATTCCCTAAAACCCTTTACAGCATTGGGGGTTGAATAATTTTGAACACAACTGTATATATACGATGCGCAAGTGGCTTCTGCAATAATAAACACATATATTATATATAATATATATATATAATATAAGAGTTGTGGTGGAGGACAAAAAGTGAGATAAAAAGCCTCCACACAATAATAAGTGTGTTTATTATGGCAGAAGCCACTTGCACATCACAGTAATTCGATGAATTGCAACCCAGAGCTCCTGTGCCACATTCCCCAAATGCAATCAAGGAATTCTGGGTAGGATATGCAAATGACATCTGTCTCACTTTTTTGCATCCTGGATCTGTTATTACACAGAACCCTAAAATCAATGCTATGCCACACCGTGGCTTTCTAGTAGAGATAAGGTTTATGCAACTGGTCAAAACCACTCCTAGGACACGCGGCATCGTGTCTGTGACTCCAGTTCCCCCAATGGTCTCTTTCACTGGCCATAGTCGCTGGACAGGAGGCTAGACCACAAACCCCTCCAGATGCCCAAGTGACGGTAGGTTCCGTCACAGTAGTCCTGTATGACGTTCCTCTTCCCAGACCATAGCATTGTCCACCAATGATCCTCGGCATGGAAAAACTGCCTAAATAAAGAATCGGGAAAAGAAAATAACGTCCAGCACCTGATGCACATCACTCCCTTCCTGCAGAGCCGTAATTAATCAGCATTCGTTCATCATTTCAGATTCCTGTTTTTCTATTATTTTTCCGCTCTGGCTTCTTCCCCCGAATCATTATTATGTTCGCACGTAAGCTTATTAACAGCAACCTCCTGAACCGCATTGTGTGATACCTTCCCGAACGCGCGTTATCCGCATAGCATCGGGTTTAATTATATCAGTGACTGGCTACGGATAAAGCGATCAGATGCATAATAAACCCGTGCTTTCCGTGTTTGAGCGATACACAACCTGCGCTCTTACACTGACCTTTATACCCCTCTCGATACTCAAAACAGCACCGCGTGACACTATTACCGAGACGAGAGGGAGTCTGAGAAACTTCAGAATTATCTTCATCCCGGCCTTAATTTGGAATAATATGTGACCTGATTTAACTAAATCCAGGTGTTTAATATATATAAAAAAAAGCTGCAGGTCGAAGTCGAACGTCTTGATGCAATATTTCATAACATGTTTCTCCGAGAATGTCGTATATTTACCTACATGCTCATGTGGACTACAAGATGTGGAAAGGACCAGTAGGCCATTGAATGATAGACATGACCCCTTTCCTGGACCCTAAGAAGAACGCATGGAAACGCAGTTCCTCCACTATTTTTGCAGAGAAAACTGAGTTCCCATTTGTCGCTTACACTATAGGGGTTATTCAAAGAGCGCTGAAATTCCAACGGAATTTCGGTGCTCTTGTTGTTAACCGCGCTTCGAGGAATCAAATCCCTGACACTGCGATGAATTCATCACTTCCCTGAAGTGCAGGGAAAAGCCGCCGAACAACCGCCGAATCAAAATGAAAAACCGTGGCAAAACTGTCAAAAATATCAGATCCAAACTGATAAGCCACCCGCAAACATCTTATCCGATAAAGCACTGAAGGCGCCGAACACTGCAACTTTGAAAAGCTGCTTCCGAAAAGAAACTACTGCACAAACAAAATGCCAGAAAATTACATATAAGCTTCTATGAATATTTAATATAAAGGTCTGTTACAGAAAAAAAACGTTATTCAAAAAAATTTATGAATGTCAGAATTTTTTTTTGCTGAAAAATGGCTAAAAAAAATCCTAAAAAATAAATAAATAAAGAGACTTTTTGCTTCGTATAACCAGTGGATGTCCTTGGGCATAAATCCATACAAAAAGTCATTTATTAATATTTACACAAATAGTACGAGTTGTTTGCTCATCCCTTCATTAAAAGCTATTGGGCCCTATTATATTCTTCGCACATTTGTTTTGCGTGCGCGCGCGAATGCACATTTGCGCGAGTGCAAAACCATTTGCGCGGAACGTCGTATTACGACGTTCGCGCAAACGATATGCGTAATCGACTACCGCGATTGACCCTGCGCGAACAAATTTTCCTGCGCGCATCCTATACTTAACATTGTCAGCGCAAATGCGTTCGTGCGTTGGTACGCGGATGGTATTACATTCTGCGCGCAACGAAAGTTTGTGCGCATTTTTGTTACGTCTTTGAAAAGCAGGTGGTAACTGTAAATGTGATCGTTCTGGGCGAAATGAAATACACCAGCACGGACAAAAAAATACAGCACAGTACAGCTACACATTCTACACATACCCAAACATTAAAATTTATAAATTGTGTCAGTGTAAATTTTTATTTTTTTTTGGCTGGTGGTCGTTAATTTTTTTTACATTTTTTTTTTAGTTTATAAATATTTTATTGGAAATGGGTGATTGAGGTTGGCTGAATTCCGTGACAAATCCCGTGACAACACAGTCTGCCCAACGATTCCTGCACGCAACGTTCATTTGCGAACGGCTTTGAGCGTCAGATTTGCGCACGAAAAATCTCGGAGGAAGAAAAAATGCGCTCGGATCGGAATACCACGTTAATTTTCACGCGATAAAGTTTTTTTTCGTGCGCAAAAAAAATTGCGCTGCGTCAGCGCAATTGCGCAGTGAATGTAATAGAGCCCGTTATTTTTTACATTTTTCACACTAAGAAAAACTTTGGTAGTGAAGGAGTCAGGAATAGTTATTGCGCTCACTGTTGGCGAAGCAGTTTGAGATTCTTGGCAGAAATAACTAAATCTGCCTTTGTGAAATCTCATTTACATATTCCTACCTATTACTGCTGGGTTAATTAGGAAAACCGGAAAAAAAATCCACATTCTGTAAAAAATTGGAGACATTCTGCAGATCTGTTTTCTGGAAATGAGAAATTCTTTTCATAAAAATGTACTTTATAAAAATATATTTAGAATAACAAAGGAGTTACAGACCCTTAATATTAAAGCATGTAAGTAGTTTTAACTTTTTAGGGTCTAAAAATACACACACATACATCAAATATATGAGGAGCCCCTAAAAAGACACCCACACACCCTGAATATATGAAGGAACCCCTAAAAAGACACCCGCACACCCTGAATATATGGAGGAGACCCTAAAAAGACACCCACACACCCTGAATATATGGAGGAACCCCTAAAAAGACACCCACACACCCTGAATATATGGAGGAGCCCCTAAACAGACACCCACACACCCTGAATATATGGAGGAGCCCCTAAAAAGACACCCACACACCCTGAGTATATGGAGGAACCCCTAAAAAGACACCCGCACACCCTGAATATATGGAGAACCCCTAAAAAGACACCGCACACCCTGAATATATGGAGGAGCCCCTAAAAAGACACCCACACACCTGAATATATGGAGGAGCCCCTAAAAAGACACCCACACACCCTGAATATATGGAGGATCCCCTAAAAAGACACCCACACACCCTGAATATATGGAGGAACCCCTAAAAAGACACCCACACACCCTGAATATATGGAGGAACCCCTAAAAAGACACACGCACACCCTGAATATATGGAGGAACCCCTAAAAAGACACCCACACACCCTGAATATATGGAGGAACCCCTAAAAAGACACACGCACACCCTGAATATATGGAGGAACCCCTAAAAAGACACCCACACACCCTGAATATATGGAGGAGCCCCTAAAAAGACACCCACATACCCTGAATGTATGGAGGAGCTCCTAAAAAGACACCCGCACACCCTGAATATATGGAAGAGCCCCTAAAAAGACACCCACACACCCTGAATATATGGAGGAGCCCCTAAAAAGACACCGCACACCCTGAATATATGGAGGAGCCCCTAAAGACACCCGCATACCCTGAATATATGGAGAAGCCCCTAAAAAGACACCCACATACCCTGAATATATGGAGGAGCTCCTTAAAAGACACCCACACACCCTGAATATATGGAGGAGCCCCTAAAGACACCCACACACCCTGAATATATGGAGAACCCCTAAAAAGACACCCACACACCCTGAATATATGGAGGAACCCCTAAAAAGACACACGCACACCCTGAATATATGGAGGAACCCCTAAAAAGACACCCACACACCCTGAATATATGGAGGAACCCCTAAAAAGACACCCACACACCTGAATATATGGAGGCACCCCTAAAAGACACCCACACACCCTGAATATATGGAGGAACCCCTAAAAAGACACCCACACACCCTGAATATATGGAGGAGCCCCTAAAAAGACACACGCACACCCTGAATATATGGAGGAGCCCCTAAAAAGACACCCACACACCCTGAATATATGGAGGAGCCCCTAAAAAGACACCCACACACCCTGAGTATATGGAGGAACCCCTAAAAGACACCCACACACCCTGAATATATGGAGGAGCCCCTAAAAGACACCCACACACCCAGAATATATGGAGGAACCCCTAAAAGACACCCACACACCCTGAATATATGGAGGATCCCCTAAAAAGACACCTGTATACCCTGAATATATGGAGGAGCCCCTAAAAAGACACCCACACACCCTGAATATATGGAGGAACCCCTAAAAAGACACCCACACACCCTGAATATATGGAGGAACCCCTAAAAAGACACACGCACACCCTGAATATATGGAGGAACCCCTAAAAAGACACCCACACACCCTGAATATATGGAGGAGCCCCTAAAGACACCCGCATACCCTGAATATATGGAGGAGCCCCTAAAGACACCCGCATACCCTGAATATGTGGAGAAGCCCCTAAAAAGACACCCACATACCCTGAATGTATGGAGGAGCTCCTAAAAAGACACCCACACACCCTGAATATATGGAGGAGGCCCTAAAAAGACACCCGCATACCCTGAATGTATGGAGGAGCTCCTAAAAAGACACCCACACACCCTGAATATATGGAGGAGCCCCTAAAGACACCCGCATACCCTGAATATATGGAGGAACCCCTAAAATGACACCCACACACCCTGAATATATGGAGGAACCCCTAAAAAGACACCCACACACCCTGAATATATGGAGGAGCCCCTAAAAAGACACCGCACACCCTGAATATATGGAGGAGCCCCTAAAGACACCCGCACACCCTGAATATATGGAGGAGCCCCTAAAAAGACACCCACATACCCTGAATATATGGAGGAGCTCCTTAAAAGACACCCACACACCCTGAATATATGGAGGAGCCCCTAAAGACACCCACACACCCTGAATATATGGAGGAACCCCTAAAAAGACACCCACACACCCTGAATATATGGAGGAACCCCTAAAAAGACACACGCACACCCTGAATATATGGAGGAACCCCTAAAAAGACACCCACACACCCTGAATATATGGAGGAACCCCTAAAAAGACACCCACACACCCTGAATATATGGAGGCACCCCTAAAAAGACACCCACACACCCTGAATATATGGAGGAATCCCTAAAAAGACACCCACACACCCTGAATATATGGAGGAGCCCCTCAAAACACACCTACACACCCTGAATATTAGAGGTATTAGCAGTAGGAAAAGGGAAGTGCTCATGCCACTGTACAGAGCACTGGTGAGACCTCACTTGGAGTACTGTGTGCAGTACTGGAGACCGTATCTCCAGAAGGATATAGACATCTTAGAGAGAGTTCAGAGAAGGGCTACTAAAATGGTGTACGGCTTGAAGGAGAAAAGTTACCAGGAAAGGCTTAATGATCTTAACATGTACAGCTTGGAAAAAAGACGAGACAGAGGAGATATGATAGAAACATTTAAATACGTAAAGGGAATCCACAAGGTAGAGGAAGGGAGTATATTTAAAAGGAAACAAAATAGCAAAACAAGAGGACATAGTCTTAGATTAGAGGGGCAAAGGTTTAAAAGTAACATCAGGAAGTATTATTTTACTGAGAGGGTGGTGGATACATGGAACAGTCTTCCAGTAGAAGTGGTAGAGGCAAAAACAGTAATTGAATTTAAGCAGGCATGGGATAGGCATAAGGCTATCCTAAACAAAAGATAAATCCAGGTAAAGTATCCATGTAATTGGGCAGACTAGATGGGCCGAAAGGGTCTTATCTGCCGACATTTTTCTATATTTCTATGAATATGGAAGAGCACCTTAAAAGACACCCGAAAGAAACATATTCTGCTCGCTCCATTCTGCTGCTGAGGGTGCAGACCTAGTTGGCCGATGTTATTATACACCCCTGGCTTTATGCTTCATCTATTATGAGGAAAGTTTATTTGTTTCCAATCCTGCAGATCTGACCAATGGAAATTATACAAACACGAGCTTTGTCGTTCTTGTTAAACTGGCAGATCGATGCGTTATTACACAGATATTTTATTTTTCCGCTCGGGTTTGTGTTCTCGATGCGACGCAGTCCCGCTCTAATGTCTCTGACATTCAAAGAACCATTCAACGTTAAATTGTAAGCGGTAGTATTGGCTGTCCGCCCGCTCAATTTTACGAGACAAATGATTCCTTTTAAAAGTAATTTTTCATTGAAATCAGATTTATTTTCTCATTTTATTCTCCTTTTACGCAGAAATAAATGTTTATAGACACATGTTTGGTGGGTGTTCATCAGGCCCGAGCGGAATTCAGATTAATATTGATACTTCGAACATTTCCTATTTTTCATTGTGAAAGGTGAAGCTGAATACAGCAATTTTACCAGTTCTTTAGAATATGAGAAGAAAAAAAAAGTCAATTCAGGGATGTATTCTATTGGGTGATTGGAGACATGTTACAGCTGTATACTGATATTGGAAAGACATGTTCTAGCCCTCTTTCTTTAATGGGTTTGGAGATATGGGGGTCCAAAGGACTCCTGTATCTCCTCCATTGGGACTTTCCTGCCCAGCTGGGGGGGGGGGTCCTTTTCCGATGTCATCATGCGATTCCTGTTTGTCGTTTCATGGGAAGACAGAACTAACAAAAATAGTAAATATTTCACATTGTAACGTGAGTGATCACTGTCCACATGAATACTGCTCCCCTCGGTATCAGTATCCTGCAAGAGTAGTGATTCTGGCCCAGAACCCAAGGAAGCACAGGAGATCCTTGCAGGTTAAAACCCAAACAGAGACTGAGTTTATTTATATTTTGCAACTGGTTAAAACACACAAACACACACAGGGGATGTTAAAGAAACATTTTAAACACACCCAGCATTGAAACAAAAGATTAGAAGTGGCACGGCTTTCCAGTTTAAGCTTGTTGCTGGGGGGGTTGATGGAAGCATGTAAAAACAAAGGAATACATTACTTACAGGGGGGGTGTATACTATACAAAGACAGGATTGTAACACAGAGGGTAAGCTATACAGAGGGAATGTACAGAATATATACAACAGGAGACTCTACAATATATACATAAGGGAATGTTAATATAACACAGACATCAGGGAATAGGGCACAGAAAACACAAACACCCTGCATCTATAATTGTAGATACAGGGTGACTTTATCAAAGGAAAGGGCAGGAAAAAGATATGAAACATCAGGCCTGCACCTCTCAAATACATTTCTAGGCCCAGGTACTTCAAGTCCAAAGTGACGCACGTCACACACATAAATACATCGTTTTTAATCCTCAAAAATATTCTCTCTGTGTATAGACTAAATACATAAATAAATAATTAAAAGAGGTAAATGTTTATTCAATAGAAACGAGAAAAAGGGGGAAATGGCACCTAATTATCCACTTCATGTACTGCGTTCAATGATGGAAACATAAAAAAATAAAAAATAAACCTGAGCCGCCCTGCAAGTATAATACGATCTGTGATGGAATGAGTTCCGGCTCAGAGACTTTCCCTCTCCTTATTGTTCAATAATTAGATTTGCCTAATTGACCACCAAACGACCATTGTTGAAAATAAGGAAAGCGTCTGAGCCGCGCCGTTCTTTTCTCGCTGCTTGGTGAACAGTGCCCTGTGTTTGATCTATTGATCCAGACAGAGAATTTTTCGAGCCGGCGGATCTCCGCAAACCGATTGTGAATGGTTCCTCTCTAAGACGGACGCTCAGCTGCAACACTAGTATCAGCGGGATCCTGTAGTCTTTCCAGAAGTGGATATATCCATCTGAGCTTCACAGCCCATTACTTTGGGTGACACCAAACTGTTTATATGGTCAGATAATGCGGAACCGCTTTGATTAATCAATTAGTAGATAATGTAAGATGAATTTTGCAGATTTTTATATGTATGACTTTCAACTTCCCTCTACATATCTAAATGATAATTAATAATAATATATATTATGTAACATAATAATATAGAATAAATAGAAATATATTATGTAACATAATAATATAAAATAAATAGAAATATATTATGTAACGTAATAATATAGAATAAATAGAAATATATTATGTAACATAATAATATAGAATAAATATAAATATATTATGTAACATAATAATATAGAATAAATATAAATATATTATGTAACGTAATAATATAGAATAAATATAAATATATTATGTAACGTAATAATATAGAATAAATATAAATATATTATGTAACGTAATAATATAGAATAAATAGAAATATATTTTGTAACATAATAATATAGAATAAATAGAAATATATTATGTAACGTAATAATATAAAATAAATAGAAATATATTATGTAACATAATAATATAGAAGTGAAATGTGCAATTTATTTTTAATATTTTGCATTTTATCACTTTGTATTTCTGTAACAACTTAATGTTTTTGAACCCAGGACATACTTGAAAACGAGAGAAATCTCAATGTATTCTTCCTGGTAAAATCCTTTACAAATAAATAAATAAATAAATAGAAATATATTATGCAACATAATTTATTAATACTCGATTTAAGTTGGGATCATCAACGTTTCAGTCTCAAAACTACTCTGCGTTCCCCAGGAGATTCCAATATAATAATACATAATGTTATGTAATAATAATAATAAAAATTTAAGGTTATGTAATAATATATTTAATGTATGCATATAAAATAATAATAATGATATATTATGCAATATTAAAATATATATAATAGATACATATATAATAATATTACATTGTCTTTAACTGAAATGTTGCCACTAATAAAAATATTCTTACATCGATAACAGGTCTTTGTGTGATGGAACATCGAATTTCTATGATTGGTTATACCAGGTTCCAGCACCGGAGCACGTATTTAGACTAGAGGTTGTGCTGGGATCGAGGCATTGTATATAATAATATTAATAATAGTAAAATAACAAAAATAAAGAGAAAAAACCTCTGCAAGTCCAAGCATGTCAGAGAACTGCTTAGCGCGCAGAGTTCTTTCACTGTGCTCCCCATATGCAGCAAGGAACTCTGGGTAGCACATGCAAATGAATCCAGCAATATCTCTTTTTTTTTGCATGAAAAGTCTGCTTAGCGCAGATACCTCCTTGCCAGTGAAATGCTATACTAGATGTCCTCAAGCCACGTGTTAATAAAGTGTCTATTCCGGAAAACAGATGATAAAATGGATGTAATAGGCCCATAATTTCTTGTAATTTGTAGTTTGAAGGCCTTTAATCTTACTTTTTGTTGTCTTCCTTAATTGTAATAGTATATACAGTCAGGTCCAGAAATATTGGGACATGGACACAATTGTAACATCTTTGACTCTATACACCACCACAATGGAGTTGGAATGAAACAAACACAATGTGCTTTAACTGCAGACTGTCAGCTTTAATTTGAGGGTATGTACATCCAACTCAGGTGAACGGTGTAGGACTTACAGCAGTTTGCAGATGTGCCCCCACTTGTTAAGGGACCAAAAGTAATGGGACAGAATAATAATCATAAATCAAACTTTCCCTTCTTAATACTTGGTTGCAAATCCTTTGCCGTCAATCACAGCCTGAAGTCTGGAACGCATAGACATCACCAGACGCTGGGTTTCATCCTTGGTGAAGCTCTGCCAGGCCTCTACTGCAACTGTCTTCAGTTCCTGCTTGTTCTTGGGGCATTTTCCCTTCAGTTTTGTCTTCAGCAAGTGAAATGCATGTTCAATGGGATTCAGCTCAGGTGATTGACTTGGCCATTGCACATAGGCGTGCGCACGGGGTGTGCCGGGTGTGCCTAGGCACACCCTAATGCCGGCCCGCGACACATTCTGGGTCCCGGCTGGCCGAATCCGATGGATAGCCGCCGGGACCCCTCAACTCCGCGGGCCTGGCGGCAGCCTCCGCTTCCCTGGTGGTCCCTGTGGTTCGTGGGGTGCTGCACTGCGATCTGTGCATGGCGCACAGACCGCACAGCACATCCCTCACTGACCCGAGCGGCCGGCGATCTCTGATGACCTGTCACCTGACCGCCGGCGCTCTGACACAGTCAGTAAGCGCCGGCGGTCAGGTGACAGGTCATCAGCGATCGCCGGCCGCTCGGGTCAGTGAGGGATGTGCTGTGCGGTCTGTGCGCCATGCACAGATCGCAGTGCAGCACCCCACGAACCACAGGGACCACCAGGGAAGCGGAGGCTGCCGCCAGGCCCGCGGAAATGAGGGGTCCCGGCGGCTATCCATCAGATGCGGCCAGCCGGGTTCCCCCTCCTCGACCCCCCCCTTCTGTGCCACTGGACCACCAATGATACATATTCAACCCCCTCTCTGCAAGCAGAAAAAACAAAGGTAAGCAGGAGAGGGGGCAATTTTTATATATCAAAAATATTTTTTAATAGTGTATTCAAAATATTTTTAAACACAGAGCTTTATGGCTGTGGATTCTGTGATACACTGATACACCCTGCATAATGCTGAGTTTTATGGCTGTGGATTCTGTGATACACTGATACACCCTGCATAATGCTGAGTTTTATGGCTGTGGATTCTGTGATACACATACTGCTGAGTTTTATGGCTGTGGATTCTGTGATACACATACACTGCATACTGCTGAGTTTTATTGCTGTGGATTCTCTGATACGCTCATTCACACAGCACATTGCTTGGTTTTATTGCTGTGGATTCTGTGATATGCTCATTCACACTGTATACTGCTGAGTTTTATGGCTGTGGATTCTGTGATACACTGATACACACTGCAGTGCATACTGCTGAGTTTTATGGCTGTGGATTCTGTGATACACATACACTGCATACTGCTGAGTTTTATGGCTGTGGATTCTGTGATACACATACACTGCATACTGCTGAGTTTTATGGCTGTGGATTCTGTGATACACATACACTGCATACTGCTGAGTTTTATTGCTGTGGATTCTCTGATACGCTCATTCACACCGCACATTGCTTGGTTTTATTGCTGTGAATTCTGTGATATGCTCATTCACACCGCACATTGCTTGGTTTTATTGCTGTGGATTCTGTGATATGCTCATACACACTGCACATTGCTGAGTTTTATTGCTGTGGAGCTCTGATACGCTCATACACTCTGTATATTACTGAAGGTTTTATTGCTGCGAATCTCTGATATGCTCATACACACTGCACATTACTGTGGGTTTTATTACTGTGGAGCTCTGTGATACGCTCACACACACTGCACATTACTGTGAGTTTTATTGTTGTGGATTCTGGGATATGCTCATACACACTGCACATTAATGTGGGCTTTATTGCTACATACCCCCAGGGTGTACTAAGGAGGATATATAGTTATGTATGTGAACGTATGGCTGTGTGTATAAATGCATGTATCTGTCTTTAAATAGGCTGCTTTGCGTAAAATTCTGCACCTGTTTCCTTGTCGCAGTCCGGTGTTGCCCCCTTGTCTTGCACCATAAAGGATTGTATTGTGCACAGAAATCGCCACAATATCTGCTGCCTGCACTCCACAAAAAGAATTACAGCGAGCGTCTTGGCAGCATCGTGAGGTACAGGTAGGAGACTGTATTGGTACAAGTCAGCAAGAGGTTAAATGGGCCACTTTACTCAAATTTCACTCCCTTTTTAATATTTAACCACTTTGCTGCTGACGACGTGCTGAGCGCATCCTCTGGTTTCATGTTTGTGTGTAGAGGATGTACTCGGCACGTCGTTGAAGTCCTTGTGAGATCCGGCAGGTCGACATAGTGATTCCCAGAGTGAGACTGAGGGACTTTTTCTCCCAGTCTCCCTCTGCTCCTGGCGGCCAGAAGAGGTGAATGGAGCAGTCGTTCTTTCTGCAGGATGAGAGGTGAGTATCTGATTTTGTGGGGGGGGGGTTTCAGCTGGTGCTGACTGATTCTGCAGAAGTGGAATCCGTTATCACCAGGTCCTGGTTGTGAGTAAATGTTCAGTAACCGCAACCGGACGGTAATCAGCGCTAGTAGATTGTAATGCTAATGCTGATTAACACTTTCCACTCCCCATGTTAAGTATAGGGAGCTGAAAAGTGCAAGATTCTAAATGGTAACGGGTTTTCTAACAGATTAGCGTTTGGATTTTAATATGGTGCGCCCGCGCTAGGACCACCAGAACTAACGTTAACGCTCACTCAGATGGACACTAACATTAACGTTAGGAATGTAATATGGCCCGTAGAATATCTAACTAACAATCTTTTGGATGAAAAAATGTGGTAAAATAAATTTACACGCTGCATGTGATCAAAATCCAAATTTAAATTTTTTGATCTAGCATTTTGAGGTGACATGATGTATACCGGGGTCATTGGTCCTCTAGCTCATTTGGAACTATATCTCCTATGTTGCTCGGCCCCTAATTAAGATAGTTGAGACTCATTGGAAATGTAGTTTCAAAATGTCTGGGTATCGAAGGTTGCTTAACCCCTGAAACATACACATACAGGGTTATCCAAAGAGATCTGAATTGCTTGAGAAAGGTAACGAACGCTGAAAATCAGGGTTCAGTTACCTTTCCTGGCCATTCGGCTATCCAGAGAGCAGGCAATACTCCAAATCCTGGCGAATTGCCTGCACATACGGTGCCTGTTCGGTGCCTGTTCGAGTGAATTCCCCATGAAAAAGCACTGCTTCGGCTATTCAGAGAACACAAACCAGCAGTGAAAAGTTCCCGAAATGCCCTGCCATTCGGTGGTTTAATTCGGCAAGTTAATTCAGGAGAATCCCATAGACTTCAATGTTAAAAATATTCCCGTTTTAATTCAATATCTAATCGTTCATTATAAAATTCTGCAGCAAAAAGTCTCTTTATTTATAGATTTTTTAGGATACTTTAAGCATTTTTCTGAAATTTTTTTTCTTTGCAAACAGCGTTTCTTTTTCACAGATTCATACAAACGGTTTTGCTAATTTATTCACCTCCCTCGTCTGCGGTCTCAGCTGCTTCGGCTGTGTTCGGCTCCGGTTTTCAGCAGGTTAATCCAGATGTTTTTGGGGGTTTTCGGCGTGCATTCGGTGGGTTTTGCGGTTAGTTTTCGTCAGGTTTGCGGCAGCTTTTCCCTGGGTCACCGAAATGGGATCGGCAAAAGGAACCGAATTGAAGAGAACGAAAAGTCACCGAACGTGAGGTGACTTTTCGAATCTCTTTGAATAACCCTGATAGTAATGGTGTGTGTGTGTCGTTATATGTATGTATGTATGTATATATATGTGTGTGTGTGTTTGAGCTTTTGGGTGCACACCCTAATGCAATAGGCTGCGCACGCCTATGCCATTGCATAACATTCCACTTCTGTCCCTTCAAAAACTCTTTGGTTGCTTTTGCAGTATGCTTTGAGTCATTGTCCATCTGCACTGTGAAGCGCCGTCCAATGAGTTCTGCAGCATTTGGTTGAATGTGAGCAGATAATATTGTCCGAAACACTTCAGAATTCATCCTGCTGCTTTTGTCACATCATCAATAAAAATATCAAAAAAAGTTAGTAAGATCCCTCCTTCACTGCTGCCAATCCACAGAGATCACCACAAGTCTCTTCCTGTAGAGAAAAACCAATATACGTATTGGATGGCGCATCTATTGTGTCGTATTCTTTAACATTGTCGACCACAGAAGGTTAAAATTTCAATCGAGCCACTTCAAATTGCATTCCCCATCTTCTTGTAATCCACTACAGACCTGAAATAATGAGGAGCGGTATATGGTGTAGCCAGTAGAACCGTCCACTGGTTCTACTGGCCTCCTACTTATCCCAGATTCATCTAGGAGGCCAGTAGAACCGGTGGACGGTTTGTGGACCAATTGGAGGATCAATATCGGGAGGTCTGGGTCTTTGAGACCAAGGTGTATATGCACATTTTGTATGTGCCCTTCAGAATTTGAGTTTGTTCTTTGATTTTAAATAAATTGATTCGAGTTTTAAAATACTACTCCATATACCGCTCCTCATTATTTCAGGTCTGTGGTGGATTACAAGAAGATGGGGAATGCAATTTTAAGTGGCTCGATTGAAATTTTAACCTTCTGTGGTCGACAATGTTAAAGAATACGACACAATAGATGCGCCACCCAATACGTATATTGTTTTTTCTCTACATCATCAATAAATACAAGAGAACCAGTTCCATTGGCAGCCATACATGCCCACGCCATGACACTACCACCACCATGCTTCACTGATGAGGTGGTATGCTTAGGATCATGAGCAGTTCCTTTCCTTCTCCATACTCTTCTCTTCCCATCACTCTGGTACAAGTTGATCTTGGTCTCATCTGTCCATAGGATATTGTTCCAGAACTCTGAAGGCTTTGTTAGGTGCTGTTTGCCAAACTCTAATCTGGCCTTCCTGTTTTTGAGGTTCACCAATGGTTTACATCTTGTGGTGAACCCTCTGTATTCACTCTGGTGAAGTCATCTCTTGATTGTTGACTTTGACACACATACACCTACCTCCTGGAGAGTGTTCTTGATCTGGCCAACTATTGTGAAGGGTGTTTTCTTCACCAGGGAAAGAATTCTTCGGTCATCCACCACAGTTGTTTTCCGTGGTCTCCCGGGTCTTTTGGTGTTGCTGAGCTCACCGGTGCGTTCCTTCTTTTTGAGAATGTTCCAAACAGTTGTTTTGGAGACGCCTAATGTTCTTGCTATCTCTCTGATGGGTTTGTTTTGTTTCTTCAGCCTAATGATGGCTTGCTTCACTGATAGTGACAGCTCTTTGGATCTCATCTTGAGAGTTGAAAGCAACAGATTCCAAATGCAAATAGCACACTTGAAATGAACTCTGGGCATTTTATCTGCACATTGTAATTGGGGTAATGAGGGAATATCACACACCTGGCCATGGAACAGCTGAGAAGCCAATTGTCCCATTACTTTTGGTCCCTTAACAAGTGGGAGGCACATCTGCAAACTGCTGTAAGTCCTACACCGTTCCCCTGAGTTGGATGTACATACCCTCAAATTAAAGCTGACAGTCTGCAGTTAAAGCACATTGTTGTGTTTGTTTCATTCCAACTCCATTGTGGTGGTGTATAGAGCCAAAGATGTTACAATTGTGTCCATGTCCCAATATTTCTGGACCTGACTCTATATATATAATTATATATATACTGCATAGACACACTGCCTGGCCAAAAAAAGTAATCATCTCCCGCACAAGCTTGTTATGATCTGGGGGGCTTCGGTCGGTCAGGTCTGGGTTCAGCAACATTATTTGCCCAAAAGAAGAGGTTATGTGACTCCCTGAATATACTGAATGAGCAGGTTTCTCCATCAATGGGTTTTTTCTCCCCTGATGGCACAGCGGGCATATTCCAAGATGGCAATGCCAGGATTCTTCAGGCTCAAATTGTGCGAGAGTGGTTGAGGGAGCACGAGACATCATTTTCACACATGGATTGGCCACCGCGCAGTCCAGACCTTAACCCCATTGAGGTTAATCTTTGGGATAATGTGCTGGAGAAGACTTTACGCAGCGCTGCGACTCTCCCATCATCAACACAAGATCTTGCCACAAATTAATGCCACTCTGGACGCCAATAAATGCTGTGACATTGTATGAGCTTATCGACACGATGCCGCGGCGAATGCGTGACGCGATCACAGCAAAAGGCGACACAACCACATATTACATGGGGTGACTTATTTTGGCCAGGTAGCATGGTCTCTATTTACCCCCACCTTGCGTGTCACCCCTCTCCTCTTAGATTGTAAGCTCTCGAGCAGGGTTCTCTCTCCTACTGTTCTGTGTGTGTGTAACTTGTATGTATAGTTGTTATTCTGTCTCACCCATTGTACAGCGCTATGGAACTTGTTAGCGCTTTATAAAGACTTATAACTGTAAGTATATATATTTATACAATCACGAGTACAGCTTCCAGACTGAGGAAGAGAGGTTACACTCTCGAAAGCTTGTCTTTTAAATGTAACGTTAGTCCAATAAAAAGGGTATCACTATGTACTGATATACTCGTGATTTTGGCATCTGGACTAACACGGCCTATCGAATTTACACATATACAGGGTTATTCAGAGAGCGGTGAAAAGCAGGAGAATGACTGGAGAATGACAAATTCTAGGTCAAAATAGCCAAAAAAATCTCCCTTTCATCTCACTTTCCAAATCGGCTATTTTGACCTAGAATTTTTCATTCTCCAGTCATTCTCCTGCTTTTCACGCTCTCTGAATAACCCTGATAGTATATATATATATATACACTCACCCTTAACAAATCCTTACATAACTGGATGCCTTGTGCTTATGTTTATAAGGAAAATGCAGTTGCGGAAGTCTTGTAAGAGGCAACTTGATGAAATACAGAACTTATTTTAATAAAGATTCCTGCAAGTTATTCCGCGATAAAGACCAATTTCTGGTAGAAACGTTGTTGTTCTTACAGCATGAATCTTTATCAAAATAATTCCTATATTTCATCACAAATCCTCCCGGGCGTCCTTCACGTGTCCTTTCTACATATATATACAGTGGCAAGAAAAAGTATGTGAACCCTTTGGTATTCCGTGGAGTTTTGCATGAATTGGTCATAAAATGTGCTCTGATCTTCATCTAAGTCACAACAATTTGAAAAAAACAGTCTGCTTAAAATAATACAACACAAACATTATATGTTTTCATGTGTTTATTGAACATAACATGTAAACATTCACAGTGCAGGGTGGAAAAAGTATGTGAACCCCTAGCCTAATGACTTCTCCAAGAGCTAATTGGAGCCAGGAGTGAGCCAACCTTGAGTCCAATCAGTGTGATATTATTGGATGTGTTGCTGAAAACTGTCCTGCCTTTTAAAAACACACACCGGTTTTGGGTTTACTGGTTTCAAGAAGCACTGCCTGATGTGAACCTGATGTGAACCATGCCATCGCAGAAAAGAGCTCTCAGAAGACCTACGATCAAGAATTTTTGACTTGCATGAAGCTGGAAAGGGTTACAAAAGTATCTCCAAAAGCCTTGATGTTCATGTGTCCACGGTAAGACAGACTGTCTACAAATGGAGAAAGTTCAGCACTGTTGCTACTCTCCCTAGCCATGGTCATCCTGTAAAGATGACTGCAAGATCTCAGTGCAGAATGCTTATTGAGGTAAAGAAGAATCCTAGAGTGTCAGCTAAAGACTTACAGAAATCTCTGGCACATGCTAACATTTTTGTTGACACATCTACAATAAGGAAAACATTAAACAAGAATGGAGTACATGGGAGGACACCACGGAGGAAGCCATTGCTGTCCAAAAAGAATATTGCAGCACGTTTGAAGTTTGCTAAAGAGCACCTGGATGTTCCACAGCACTACTGGAAAAATATTCTGTGGACAGATGAAACCAAAATGGAGTTGTTTGGAAAAAACACACAACACTATGTGTGGAGAAAAAAGGCACAGCATCCCAACATCAAAACCTCATCCCCACTGTAAAACATGGCGGAGGGAGCATCATGGTTTGGGGCTGCTTTGCTGCCTCAGGGCCTGGACGGATTGTTGTCATTGATGGAAAAATGAATTCCAGAGTTTATCAAGACATTTTGCAGGAAAATGAAAGACTGCCAACTGCAGCTCCGCAGAGGATGGGTGATGCAACAGGACAATGATCCAAAGCATACAAGTAATTCAACAAAAGAATGGCTTCAACAAAACAAAATACGCCTTCTGGAGTGGCCCAGTCAGAGTCCTGATCTCAACCCGATTGAAATGCTGTGGCATGACCTTAAGAGAGTGATTCACACCAGACATCCCGAGAATATTGCTACACTGAAACAGTTTTGTGAAGAGGAGTGGTCCAAAATTACTCCAGATCGTTGTGCAGGTCTGATCTGCAACTACAGGAAACGTTTGGTTGAGGTTATTGCTGCCAAAGGAGGGTCAACCAGTTATTAAGTCCAAAGGTTCACATACTATTTCCACCCTGCACTGTGAATGTTTACTTGTTCTGTTCAATAAAAACATGAAAACATATAATGTTTGTGTTGTATTATTTTAAGCAGACTGTGTTTTTCAAATAGTTGTGACTTAGATGAAGATCTGAGCACATTTTATGACCAATTCATGCAAAACTCCATGTAATCCCAAAGGGTTCACATACTTTTTCTTGCCACTGTATATATACGCTGTATATGTGTGTGAATGTAGATTTTCCTGAATATTCCTTATCTGCCTTGAATTATTCAGAAATCAGATTCCATTCGAATTTTTATTCTTATCATTAATTCAGGATTGGGAGTACATTAGCAAAAATTCCATTATGCATTTGCCGTATCCAGATGTGACAAACAATTTTCACTCCGGTATCCAAATGCAAAGAGGCAATGAGACGTGGAGCGCGCGCCCGCCCCGTCGCAATACCAAGGCTCACTGCTAATAAGAGAGCACGTCTCATGGAAAACCAGAAAAAAACGAGAAAAGTTAAACAGCTTCGAGAACGTCATATTGTCTATTAAAAGCTGTGTTTTACATATTGTTACTTTTTTCATCTATAGCATAAACACACACATGCAGACACACACAGACACACACTACATACATACCCATTGTATATACCAAGTGATTTTGCAGAAAAGAACACTGCCAGGGACCAGTGTTTTTTTAAAATGCTTTTTTTTGTTATTAATTATACAGTAATTATTAGGGATGTGCGTTTCTGGTTTCGGAATTTCAGAATTTTCACGAAATTTCCCGATTCGTGCATTCGGATTCAGCCGATTTTCCGAAAATTTTCAGATCCGAGAACGGCAGATCCGAACAAATTTTCGTGCCGAAACTAAAACATTTCGGAATTTTCAAATGGACTAGAAATGTGTAAAATCGAAATTCATTTTCGTTCCATTCCTGATTTCGGTTCCATTTCAGTAATTTCGGACATCGTATTTTTCGGTTATATCGCTGATTCTGTAATTTTGTATCATTCCCATCTCAATGTATCCTTCCTGGAAAACCAGAGAAATCTCAATGTATCCTTCCTGGAAAACCAGAGAAATTTCAATGTATCCTTCTTGTAAAAAATGAGAAATCTCAATGTATCCTTTTTGTAAAAAATGAGAAATCTCAATGTATCCTTCTTGTAAAATATGAGAAATATCAATGTATCCTTCTTGTAAAACATGAGAAATACCAATGTATCCTTCTTGTAATACATGAGAAATCTCAATGTATCATTCCCGGGAAACCAGAGAAATCTCAATGTATCCTTCTTGTAAAACATGAGAAATCTCAATGGCAGAATTATCGTATCTGCAGAATTATCGTATCGTATAATTATCGTATCCGAAAAACCATTAGTTTACGTCAAAACGAATAGACACTGTGAAACGAGGAGAACAGACGTTCCGAAAAACACGAAAATTTCCGAAATTACGAAAAAAAAGTCGATACGAAAAACGAACCGAACCGAATCGAAACGAAAATCGGCCGAAATGAGTCGAAACGAAAATTTACAAAATCAAGAAACGAATCGAACCGAAAAAAAAATCGGTGCACAAGCCTAGTAATTATACAGCAGCGAGATGTCGCCATCTGCTGGCAAGAAGGAGTTACTGCAGCTCCGGTCTCCACACAGGATCAGCTGGGGAGATGTCACCATCTGCTGGCCAAAAGGTGTTACTGCAGGCCAGGTCTCCGTGCAGGATCAGCTGGGGAGATGTCATTCAGACACATTCCCAGCTGGTTTTAAAAAGTGTTAACACCTCGGGCATCATGCCCACACTGATAAAAATTTGGTTGCATGATCTGAAGCCCAAATGTAAATGAAATTAATCTGCAACAAACATTTTCTTTGCTCTCGTCTCACCTTTCACAGTCCTCACACTCCATGTCATTGCTCCTTGGACTTAAAATTTAAAATCCTGTTTTAAATCCGAACCCACGTAGCTCTAAACATCTCTATCCCAGGCGCCAAAGCACCATCAGTTTACAAATGCAACCTTTCATGACCACGATGATCTGCCGACGACTTTCATTTGTCCTCAGAGCACTTTTCTAGGATTGTTCTATTCTTAAACAAGATCGTTCCTTGCTTCGTCAGACTTTGCTCTCGTCTTCAGTCCACGAAACTCCCCGGACGCCCATTTTTTTTTAAAGAAAACACATCAGCTCACATTATTATTCTTTTTTCAGACGTCGTTCTGTCTTTGCCTCCTTCTATTCCATTTTTATTCCCATTCATAGTCTGCCCTGCTTCACCTTTTCACTCCAACGCTGTTTATTACGGATATTACACCTGACAAACTGTCTTATCTTCTGGATACAATGTTATGGACAATCCAACTTCCTGTAAATTGCGTCCAAATATTAACGATGCCTGGAGATGCAGAGCTTCTATTCTTACCCATTAGAAACCGTTATATGAGACGTGTTGTGTGTTAATTAATATTAGGTAGGCTATTAGGGTAGGATATTTCCTTTGAATGCTCGGTGGTTTGAGCTCATATTCATACAGGATTCTTTTGAAGTATGATTTCCTTTCAGTCAAGTAAGCCACGTGAAGACACATTATTGTATTGGAGCTCCTGGAGGACATGTTTGAAGATTCAACTGTCAGAAGCATTATATCAGTGATGCGACCATTATGGATGATGGGGCACCAGGATATTAACTCCTTCGGTGCCCCTTTAATATAACCTGTCGCCTTAAACACAATCTTTAAATATTAGTAGATATTTGCATCTGCTTGACATTATTTTGAAGTTTATCTTGATGGTTTCTAAATAAATTATTGACACATGTAATATTGATAACCATGAAGATCTGTGTACAGTATCAGGTAGAACATTCATTTAGTCACCCGAAATTTCCAGCTTGGCATGTTATGTGTTCACATAATTTCCACTTAATTATATGAGATTGGGAAAAAAGGAATAATGGAATGTTATAAGAATGGGTAGAGGAACAGAAGTAATATTTGGGAATATTTCAAAGTATTCCTTACTGTAATAACCTATTTACAGCGAGATGTCGCCATCTGCTGGCCAAAAGGAGTTTCTGCAGTTCAGGTCTCTGTGCAGGATCAGCTGGGGAGATGTTGCCATCTGCTGCCATAAAGGAGTTACTGCAGCTCAGTTCTCCGTGCAGGATCTGCTGGGGAGATGTCATACAGACACATTCCCAGCTGGGTTTAAAAAGTGTTAACACCTCGAGCATCATGCCCACGCTGATAAAACTTTAGGGGCATGATCTGGAGCCCAAATGTAAATTAAATTAATTTGTAACAAACATTTTCTTTGCTCTCGTCTCACCCTTTTGCAGTCCTCACACTCCAAGTCATTGCTCCTGGGACTTAAAGTTTAAAATCCTGTTCCAAACCCACATAGCACTAAAGCTCATCCAATAGGGTGCCTGTGATGTCATTGGTGCGTGCCACGCCCTGGATGCCATTTTGGAGGAGATCAGGCATGCGCACCCAATCAGAGGCCCAAGCAAGGCCCGAAGCCTGGGGCTGTGCAGGGACCGTTCAGCGGTGGAGGAGCCGGCATCTGACCTCCCCGGGGCCCAAGGACATGCCAAGGAGTTAAGCCGGCAACCCCAGGATGCCAAGCACCACCTGGCGATCGGGCCAGCCGCCTCGACGAAACCCAAGCTGAAACACCGGGAGAGTGGAGAGGCGGCTGTGCCCGGCACCGACGGGACATCAGCCGATACAATAAGCTTACAAATTCGACCTTTCATGACCGTGATGATCTGCCGACGACTTTCATTTGTCCTCAGAGGACTTTTCCAGGATTGTTCTATTCTTAAACAAGATCGTTCCTTGCTTCATCAAACATTGCATTAGGAGGTGATAGGAATGTGGCAGAGGAACAATGAAATGTTATAAGAATGGGTAGAGGAACAGACGTAGGTGAGCAGAATGGGGCAGAGGAACAATGATTTCTTATAAAGAAAAGGCAGATGAACAGAAGGAGGTGAAAAGAATGGGGCAGAGGAGCAATGGAAGGTGAGAAGGATGGGGAAGAGGAGCAATGGAAGGTGAAGGTAATGGGGCAGAGGAGCAATGGGAGGCGAGTCAAATGGGGCAGAGGAACAATGGAAGGTGAAAAAATAGGACAGAAGAACAATGGGAGATTAAATGAATGGTGCAGAGGAGCAATGGGAGGTGGGAAGAATGGGGCAAAAGAGCAATGGGAGGTGAAAAGAATGGGGAAGAGGAGCAATGGAAGGTGAAAGTAATGGGGCAGAGGAGCAATGGAAGGTGAAAAAAATAGGACAGAAGAGCTATAGTAGGTGAGAACAGCGGAACAAAGGGAGGTGAAAAAAATGGGGCAGATGAGCAAGGACAGGTGAAAAAAATAGGTCAGAGTAGCAGTGGGAGTTGAAAACAGTGCGGAAGAGCAATGGGAGGAGAGAAGAAAGTGGCATATGAACAGTTTGAGATGAAAAGAATGGGATGGGGAATTAATGGGGTGAGAACAATGGGGCAAAGGAACAATGGGAGAAGAAAATGGCAGAGGCTTGATGTAGCTGAGAGGGACATGGCAGAAGAACATGAAACATTTAATCTCCAGGCCCATGAAACCCTTAATCCAGCATTTCATTCCGTGACTCCTATTTGGTTTGAGTTGTAACACACACAGGCATTTATCTGTACATTATAAACGCTCTATGCTCTGATCACTCTCACTGCATTATTCATTACATCACAATAAAACAATAAAGAAGTTTTAATTGAAAAGCATTACCACATGGAGAAAATAATCCCACATCGTTGCCAGCAAATAATACCTGTGGTAATGCTGGAAGACCTTTGAGTCCCGTTGGTGATTGCATTTCATGACTATATTATAAATATGTAATGTAATTAATTGTAGAACAAAGCAGTTGGTCAATAAACATCAGAATCATTAGGATAAACATCCCACATTCACTTCATTATAATGATGTGAGCTGAAGCTTCATGTAGACCAGCAGTGGTAGGGGGGGGGTTAATTTTTGCTATATTCATCCACAGATGAGTTGAACCTAACGTCCCAGTTCCTGGCTGTGATGACATGTCCCAAGGAGATATGGGTCTGCCACTGGAGACAGAGATCGGTCTTGGAGACTGGGGTCGAGCCAGCAGTTGTATCTCACCCAGATGTGAGGGTCATGAGGAAGGCATGTCTTCCCAGGCAGATATCGTCCCGTTTACCTGCCCTCCTTCTTCCAGGCAGGATTCAAACCCTCTGCCTATCCTCCCTCTATGCGACAAGTATCAACCCACCTGTTTTCTGTCCTTCCAGGCAGGTAGTGACACCTATGCCTTACAACCTTTTTGGAGGTGGGTTCTGATCCCTCAGCCTTCTGTCCTTCCAGACAGGTATTTACCCTCTGCCTCCTGTCCTTCTCCCTGGCAAATATTGATTCATCTGCCTTCTGTCCTTCTTCCAGGCAGGTAGCGACCACTCTTCCTTGCCACTTTCTTGTAGGCAGGTATTGACCCCTCTGCCTTTTGTCCTTCTTCCAGACAAGTATCGACCCCTCTGCCTTCCGTCCGTCTTCCAGGCAGGTAACTTTGGACACCTCTGCTTTCTGTCCTTCTTCCAGGTAGGTATCGACCCCTCTGAATACCCTCCTTCTTGGAGGCAGGTATTGACCCCTCTGCCTTCTGTTCTTCTTCCAGGAAGGTATCGACCCCTCTGCCTTGCCACCTTCTTGTAGCCAGGTATTGACCCCTCCTCCTTCTGTCCTTCTTCCAAGCAAGTATCGACCCCTCTGCCTTCCGTTCCTCTTCCAGGCAGATACCTATGGACCCCTCTGCTTTCTGTCCTTCTTCCAGGCAGGTATCGATCCCTCTGCCTTCCCTCCTTCTTGGAGGCAGGTCTTGACCCCTCTGCCTTCTGTTCTTCTTCCAGGAAAGTATCGACCCCCTCTGCCTTCCCTCCTTCTTGGAGGCAGGTATTGACCTCTCCACCTTCCATCCTTCTGCAAGGTAGGAATCGATCCTTCTGGTGCTTCTGACACCATCTTCACAAAGATGCTTTGGGCTCCCCGGCCAGCTCCCAGCGCCATCTTTATAAAGTATCAAGCATTTGCTTTGGTTTCTGCATTATAATTATGATCTTCAGGACATACATGACTTTGAACCAAACATGATACGTTTGATGTCTCCTTTCGATCCATAAGGAATTAATCAATTATTATTCAATTCAAATAGAGAATAAATAACTTAATATCATGAATAATGAATGTATAGAGTAAAGCTATAACACAAGCCCCTTGATCCTAAATCCACAGATGCCCTATTTATATCTCGTATGTACAGTATGCACCATGGGTTGCCATCAGATTTATCTCATGCCTCAAGTCTTTTTTTCACCGGTGGATTGACTAAAATTAGTTGCAACTATGAGACATATGGAGTTTTATTGTCAGTAATTCAAAAATCACATCTTTAATTCGACAATAGCTCTAAACATAGAAAGCAAAAGGGCACTTTGTCGGTGAATATGTCCCTTGGCTCTATCCGCTAATTTATTTATAACGATAATTGACATTCATTAACACTCATCTATGAGAATGTCCTGAACTTTCCTGAAACAACACGTGAGATTAAATCAGTCTGTTAAAGTCTCAGAGCCTTAAGACTATTGTGTCGTGTGCAACGTGAGCCATGAGAGCCTCTTGTGATGCACCAACAATCCAGGCAAGAGCACCTCTCCAGTAAGTGTCCATGGGTAAGACACCTAACGGTACATACTCGCCACCCAGGACATATTTGAAAATGACAGAAATCTCAATGTATCCTTCCTGGTAAAATACTATCTAAAAAAAAAATTAAAATCAAGCGTGGCATTGTTTTATAATGTAATGTACAAGCTGAGTCTCCCTTATCGTCTCCCTTATCGTCTCCCTTATCTGAAATGTTCAGGACCAAAAGTGTTTTGCACCCTTTACTACCGAGGGGTTTCCAGAAAACCAGTGTCAGAAAGCAGTGTTTTTTTGGAAAAGCATTTTAATGTATTATACAGTAAGAAATATTTGGGAATATTCCCAATATATTCCTTACTGTAATAACCTATTTGGCAGGGAGATGTTGCCATCTACTGGCCAAAGGGAGTCACTTCAGTTCTGGTCTCTGACTGTGCAGGATTGTCACGGCTCCCCGGGTCATCGTTGGCTGGTAGTGCCGTCCTCGCCACTCACTGGCAGGCCGCCCAGTAATATGGCCGGCGTTTGCTGTCGCGGATCAGTAAAGCGTGATGCCCGTCAGATTTAAAAGCCCAACGTTGAGTAAGTCTCATTGCCCTGTCGTGGTTTAACCTGATCAGTGAGATTCCTGTTCTAGTATTTATGGTATACCGTGTATGGACTCTGGCTTTTTTTCTTGACTACTGTTAACCCTAGTACTCTTTGATTTTCTTGTGCACCTTCTCTTGGCTCTGTCTGACTGTCTGTTCTGGTTCTGACTCCTGGCTTTGTATGACTACATGTTCTGGTTCTGATTCCTGGCTTTGTATGACTACCTCTTCTGGTTCTGACTCCTGGATTTGTATGACTACCTGTTCTGGTTCTGACTCCTGGCTTTGAATGACTACCTGCTCTGGTTCTGACTCCTGGCTTTGTATGACTACCTGTTCTGGTTCTGACTCCTGGCTTTGTATGACTACCTGTTCAGGTTCTGACTCCTGGCTTTGTATGACTACCTGTTCAAGTACTGACTCCTGGATTTGTATGACTACCTGTTCTGGTTCTGACTCCTGGCTTTGTATGACTACCTGTTTTGGTTCTGACTCCTGGCTTTGTATGACTACCTGTTTTGGTTCTGACCCCTGGCTTTATATGACTACCTGTTCTGGTTCTGATGCCTGGCTTTGTATGACTACCTGTTCAGGTTCTGACTCCTGGCTTTGTCTGACTATCCGTTCTGGTTCTGATTCCTGGCTTTGTCTGACTATCCGTTCTGGTTCTGACTCCTGGGTTTGTCTGACTATCTGTTCTGGTTCCTAACCTTGGCTTGTTTTTACTTTGTTTATTCTGTGTGTCTGTCCTATGTGTAGCTTTTCCAGCTATTCTGAAAAGCGGCAGTGTAGGTAGGCAGTGTCTGCGTGAAGGGATCAAGGGGTTTCTTGACACGGATCAGCTGGGGAGATGTCATTCAGACACTTTCCAAGCTGGTTTTAAAAAGTGATATTTCCTCGGCATCAAGCCCATGCTGCTAAAGCTTTGGGGGCATGTTCTGGAGCTCCAACTGATATTTGTTTACAACAAATGAGTTTCCTTTGCAATGAAACAGCACAGCTACAGATCTTGTTAACATGATGTTGGGCTTTCTGTGTTTGCTACTGCTGATCGTGTATACACGATCATGGTAGTGAAGGGGTTAAGATTTATCATTAAATTGAATATAATTAAGCAGCACCACCAAAAAGAGGCCAATGATGTAGAAAAACTCTTAACACGTTCAGACAGACCTTATGCTTGTCCTTTGATTTCTGAGTTGTGGTGAGTTGATAACAAAACTGAAAAAGTTGCAAAATTTAATTCACGAATAGTTCAGGGAGAATATTCCCCAAATCATCATTTTCCCCGACCTGGCTATATTAACTTAAACTCGTGTAACTTGATGTAATTCCATACAAATACCAATTTAACCCTTTCACACCAAGCTCAAGTATATTTGATCTTCAAAGCCCCTGCAGGTTCCTCCAATATCGAGTATACTCGATATGATGTAACTCTGGAGCATAGTAAAGGAATTTAGTTTATTGCAAACTATATTTGTTTGCAGATGGGCTCCAGAACATGTCTCTATCACTTTAGCACCTCAGGCATGACAGCTGATGTGCTTCAACAGTTTGAACAGCTGGGACTCTGTCTAAAACACAGATTCCCTGCTGATTCAACACTGAGTTCCAACTGCAGTGTCATTATTTGGCCAGCAGATGGTGACATAGGCATGTCAAATGGGGCTACAACCGTAAAAATAATACGCTGTGAATTTTTTCCCAATGATTTTTTACTTATTTTTTAGGAGAATTGGCAAGAGAAGAACAATTTAGACTAAATAGCTGATTTGGAAAGTGAGATAAATGGGAGAATTTTTCTATTTTGGTTATTTTGACATAGATTTTTCACTTCTCCTACCAATTCTCCTGACTTCTCCCTTTAGTGAATTGACCTGTATATAATGGAAAGTAAATATCCAAAAAAGAATCCTATTCCTGACAGTGGTTTTATCAATTGGTAATAAAGGGGTTAATAAACAATTACAGGGTTACTTAGAGAGCACCAAAATGTCACTGACATTTCAGTGCTCTCTCATTCGCCGAACTTCGGCGAGTTAAATTCGCATACCCTGCGATGAATTCAGCATTCACTGCAGGTAACCCGAAGTGCAGCGAATCGACCCGCCGAACACATCTGAAATACCACAGCAAAACTGCTGAATCGAATCGCAAAACCACCCAACAAACCGAAAAACTGCTGAAAAAACTGCTGAATCAATCCGAAAAACTGCCAAATGTATCCGACAATCTGCCGAACAGACCGCCAACCAGCCACTGGAAAAAGCCGACAAGCTTTTAACAGGGGTAAAAAAAAAGAAGCAAATCTGCATTAAAAAAAGAAAATTGGAAAAAAAATTCAACCAAAAAAATGCCTAAGAAATTCTAAAAAGTAAATAAATAAAGAGACTTTTTGCTGCAAATGAAAAGAATAAACAGTGGAATAAATATTTTAGAAAAGAAAAGGCATTTTCTTTACATTGAAACCTATGGGATTCGCCTGTTTAAATCTGTCAAATGAAACCACCGAAAACCCGGGCATTTCACTGACATTTCTCTGCTGTTTAATGTTCTCTGAATAGATTAACCATTGCTTCTCCTTGGGGATTTCACTGCCATCGAACAACATCGTATTTTGCTGGTAATTCTCCAATATTTGTTGAATTATCAGCTTTTTGAATAGTCGAATGGCCATGAAATTGCACCATACGGGGAATATTCCCTGTTCGATGCAATTTTGGGGCCAATTTGGTGGTCTTTGAATAACCCCTTTGGTTGTCAATGGACAACCTCATTTACTACCCTAAAAATAGGGACCTAATACTTAACAATGTTTGTAAAATCTGCTTTTTCAGTGCTTACCCATTCTTCCTGCTATTCGTTGCACAATCTCCCTGTGTTACTAATTTACTGATTTGATTCATTATTGGACTGTAGGCAACGTGAAGGTTTAGTAAGGTCAAGCAAGGTGTCATGGCACAAGCCAGTCACCAACGTTAAGGCTAATGAGAATAAATATGAGATGTAGATGAACAATTTATAAGAGTTCATTTATTTTTACAGAATATAGAATGTACTTATTTATACCTTGGTCCTGATTACTGCCGAGCAGCGGAACAAAGGAGGTGATCAAACGCTGAGGGGGGGGATTCAGTGCTCCCACTATAGCGCAGGCTGTTGAAACATCTAGTGTCTGATCTAAAACACCAATAAACGTGAGTGCAAACCCATTTTCACTGGTTAATATATTATCCGCACAAGCTATACCATGTTGCTCTATGCTTTATTTTGAGGCACAAGTCACACCACAGCAGAGGGATGACTGAGTGAAGTCAAGGATCCCAGTCTACAATTGAGGGACGCTTTTGAAGGGAGCGCTGAGCTCACCACACCAACTCCATATTTTGTACTGCATATCCTACAAATCATCTTTGGAGAGCAGCCTTTCTGGATTAACTTTCATCAGGCAGCAGCAGTCATCATTATTAAGTTCAGTCTTTACAAATTTAAACCAACAGATACACCATCTGATGAAGCGTATTTATTGCGAAACGCGTCTTGGCTGTATTTTATTACTTGTGTTTTATTTAATTAATCAAATGATTTTATTTATTCCTTGATCCTGATTACTGCCGAGCAGAGGAACAAAGGAGGTGATCAAACGCTGAGGGGGGGGATTCGGCGCTCCCACTATACCGCTGGCTTTTGAAACATCGAGTTCATCTTTGGAGATCAGCCTTTCTGGATTAACTTTCCTCAGGCAGCAGCGGTCATTATTAAATTCAGTCTTTACAAATTTAAACCAACAGATACACCATCTGATGAAGCGTATTTATTGCGAAACGCGTCTTGGCTGTATTTTATTACTTGTGTTTTATTTAATTAATTGAATGATTTTATTTATACCTTGGTCCTGATTACTGCCGAGCAGAGGAACAAAGGAGGTGATCAAACGCTGAGGGGGGGATTCGGCGCTCCCACTATACCGCTGGCTGTTGAAACATCGAGTTCATCTTTGGAGAGCAGCCTTTCTGGATTAACTTTCATCAGGCAGCAGCAGTCATCATTATTAAGTTCAGTCTTTACAAATTTAAACCAACAGATACACCATCTGATGAAGCGTATTTATTGCGAAACGTGTCTTGGCTGTATTTTATTACTTGTGTTTTATTTAATTAATCAAATGATTTTATTTATTCCTTGATCCTGATTACTGCCGAGCAGAGGAACAAAGGAGGTGATCAAACGCTGAGGGGGGGATTCGGCGCTCCCACTATACCGCTGGCTTTTGAAACATCGAGTTCATCTTGGAGATCAGCCTTTCTGGATTAACTTTCCTCAGGCAGCAGCGGTCATTATTAAATTCAGTCTTTACAAATTTAAACCAACAGATACACCATCTGATGAAGCGTATTTATTGCGAAACGCGTCTTGGCTGTATTTTATTACTTGTGTTTTATTTAATTAATTGAATGATTTTATTTATACCTTGGTCCTGATTACTGCCGAGCAGAGGAACAAAGGAGGTGATCAAACGCTGAGGGGGGGATTCGGCGCTCCCACTATACCACTGGCTGTTGAAACATCGAGTTCATCTTTGGAGATCAGCATCTCTGGATTAACTTTCCTCAGGCAGCAGCGGTCATTATTAAGTTCAGTCTTCACAAATTTTTGCTTTAACATAGTCGCCTTGACCTGCTTTTTGTTTCTGAAAGATCTTTAGCGAGATTCAATTATTGGAAGGTTCTGAAAGGAAAAATACCCTTTTCTGTCAAGTATTAGGTCTATGCAGGGCAACAAAACAAACACAAATGCGTCAGAAAGCCGAAAAACTGTATCCTGTGCTCCACCGTGCCATACAATTATTACATAGGATGACGACAGAAAAGTGAAATTTTAACACAGAGGATGTGCGTATCTGTCAATGCAGCGCTAGAGAAGATTGGGAGCTGAAAAGCTTCATTATGAGGCACATAAGCTGGAATCGATTGCATTAATGACTATGGATTTCTACTCATCAAGTACAAAATCAGAGACAGCATTGACAGGATCCACAATCCACATGTTTTCCCCCAAAGCTGCTCTTTTGTGACAGCTTTGCTGCTGAAACTATTTGAAAATAAATAATTTGTGTATCTCTGCAGTATTTATTTTCTGGGTTAATCAGTATATTTTAGGGATGTGCGTTTCGGGTTTCGGAATTTCGGAATTTTCACGAAATTTCCCGATTCGTGTTTTCGGATGCGGCCGAATTTCCGAAAATTTTTAGATCCGAGAATGGCAGATCCGAAAAGTTTTCCGAGCCGAAACGAAATATTTTTGGAATTTTCTAATGGACTTGAAATGTGTCAAATCGAAATTTATTGCTTTGAAACGAGGAGAACAGACTTTCCGAAAAAACGAAAATTTCCGAACTTACGAAAAATCGATACAAAAAACGAGATAAGTGAAACGAAAATACGAAAAATGGTCGAAATTCCGAAAACATGTACAATTCCGAAAAACGAAAATTTCCAAAATCACGAAAAGTCGATACAAAAAACGAGCTAAGTGACACGAAAATACGAAAAATGGTCGATATTCCGAAAAAAAGTACACGAAAAACGAATCGAGCCGAACCGAATCGAAACAGAAATCGGTCGAAACGAGCCGAATCGAAAAGTTTAAAAATCCGAAAAATCGAACCGAATCGGACCGAAAAAAAATCGTTGCACAAGCCTAGTATATTTGTGTTTTGTTTTTAATATCTTGCATTTTATTACTTTGTATTTCTGTAACAATTCAATGTTCTTGAAAACGAGAGAAATCACAATGTATCCTTCTTGGTAAAATAGTAAAATACTTTATAAATAAACAAAGAAATTATTCCATTGTCCTGAAGTGATCATTTACTGAATGTTTAAGCTATTTTTCTTTTTGCAACCTAATAAATAAAAAATGAGCGCGCTGAATGTGTGGGTGCGCAGTACATATTTTAAGATGCATATATTATATATATTTCATACGAACAGTAAATAATCAAAAACTGTTTATTTATTAATTGAAGAGGTTATTCAAAAAGAGCTGAACTTGCCAGCTTGCTGAACTTGCACTGTATGGTGCACTATTGTGGCAATTCGGCTATTCAGAAAGCTGGCAATTCGCCAAAATGTTGGCGAATTGCCAGCAAAATACGTTGGTGACCTTCAGCAGCAGCGAATGCCCCCGCAGAGAAGTAATGGTTAATCTATTCAGAGAACGCCAAACTGCAGAGAAAAGTTGGTGAAATATCCAGATTTGTGGGTGGTTTCGTTAGGCAGGTTTAATCAGGCGAATCCAATAGGTTTCAATGTAAACAATCCCAGGGTTTATTAATTTTTTTATTCAACTGTTTATTCTTTTCATTTGCAGCAAAAAGTCTACCTCTTTATTTTTTACAACTTTTGAGGCAATTTTTTTTTTTTCAGCGAAATTTTTGATTCTGACCTTTTTAACCCCTTCGCTACCAATGTGATTTTCAAAAAAAACATTCAGAAACCAGTGTTTTTTTGGAAAATCTGTTTTAATTAATTGAAAGTAGCAAATATTTGAGCTTATGCCTATTGTATGTCTTACTGTAAATAACCTATTTTTGGACAGTAGATGGCGCCATCTACTGCCAAATTGAGTTAGAGGTTTGAGCGGCTGGTCTATTTACTTCTATTTCTCCCTGCATCGGCTGCTGAAAGTCCGATATTTCAGAGCATTCAGCGACTGATTTTACAGTTTTAGCTCTTTGGACATTATGCGCAGAGGGCTAAAACTTTGGGGGCACCTTCTTCAGCCCAAAAGCAAATGAAATTTGTTTGCTGCAAGCTAATTTCATTTGCTTTTGAGCTGCAGATCAGCAGATTGAGATATCTCGATATCGGTAGTGAAGGGGTCAAATGGCGTATTTTTTTATATTCTGTAATAGACCTTTTTATTGTTATTCATGCTTTTTATTTTTTTTAAAAAAACGCCTTTTAAAAGTTCCATTCTTTAAAAAAAAAAATTACCCTTGTTCGGCAGCTGGTCGGCTTTTTCCGGCAGCTTTCAGCGGCTGGTTGGAGTCGTTTGGCGATTCATTGGCTGCGTTCGGCTGCTTATCTGATTGATTCAGTGGTTTATCGGATGAGTTCGGCAGGTTGATTCAGCGCACTTTGGGGACTCTGCAGTGAATGCGCAATTTACCGCAGGGTCGGTGAATTGAGGTCGCCGGATGAGAGATCATCGAAATTTCGCTGACATGTCGGTGCTCCCTTAATAACCCCCTATAATTACTATAAATTAAATTAGATTAAATTTTAAAAAAGTGTAAATTAGAACCTAAAAGGTCGAAGCTGGAGCAATTAGTCGAGCTGGCGCACCATCCTGCGCTCACCTATGCTGCTGACTGCTTTAAACTGGCGTTTCAAAGGAAAAAAAAACATAAATAATAATTTAATTTAAATATTAATTACCTGAGATAAATGTATGTGTTCTATCGGCTTGAAAAAGATGACTCGGGAGAAAGGCTAATTAAGATGATGTAATTTTGCCCGTGGAGAATAATTCATTCACTGTCAGACATATCATCTAATTAAAGAATCTCATTAATTAATGTCTCGTGAAATTGACTGATAACATGCATCGACGAATGCCAGCCCGATTTCCGAATAAATTAATAATATTCTGCTTCCCTGCCCCCTCATCGATAAATATCTGCAGAGAGATGTATCTAGATTCATTTCAATGTGAAATAACTTGTTATGTAATCACAGGATTGGAAGCAGATGATGTTTTGCGTGGCTGACAATGCCGGTACTGCCTGGCATAAAAATGGACTGCATGGACAATCCCAACTGGGCAAATCACATGGTAAGGTATAAAAAGTTCCCTCTGCTTCGAGCCTCTTTACTACAATGCGGAAAATATACTCAAGGGGTTATTCAGATAGCACCAAAATGTCACCGAAATTTCGGTGCTCTCTATTTCGGCGCAATTTGTCAATTTCAATTCGCCACCCTGCAGGTCCCTGAAGTGCACCGAACGGGATCTTCCGAATGCTGTCGGTCAGCCTGCCAAAGACATCAGAAGATCTGACAGACTGACTGCTGCAGGCCACCGAAAACTGACGATCAGCCGCCGAACGACGACGATCAGCCGCCGAACGGGTAAAAAAAAAACCTCCGCTATTTGAAAAGGTGTTTAAAACGATAAAAATGCATTAAAATACATAGAATAAAAATGGACTTATAAAAAATAGTATAACGGTCTGTTACGGAATGAAGAAAAGACCATAAAAGAAAGGAAAATCTTAAATTTTGCAAAAAAAAAGCAGAAAATTGCCTAAAAAAATTAAAAAAACTAAGCAAATAAGACTTTTTGCTGTAAATGAAAAGAATAAACAGTTGAATAAAAAAATAATAAAAATACAAATAATTTAACAGGGATTTGCCTGTTTAACCACTTGGCTGCTAAGGACGCGTCCTGCCAAGTGCTCCTCCTGTGCTATGGACGCGCTGAGCTGGGATTCCGGCCACTTGCTGCGCCCCCCGGTGCGGGCTGATATCTTGGATGTCAGCCCGGCACTCCGGGACCCCGGCGGGGACAATAGATGTCATCGTACTAGCGCGATGACATCTATTTCAGGCGCCCCCCTCGCAAGTGCAGAGGAGGTGCCTGAAAAAGAGGGAGGGGAGGTCCTTCGGACCTCTCTCCCTGACGATCGCCGAGGGCCAGCGGTGAAAGTCAGGAACCATTTGGAAGGGCACAGCCTGCCCTTCCAAACGGTTGCTGACTTTAACCCCTTGGGGGCCGGATCACAATTCGGCGCTGAAAAGCGCCGGATTGTGATCCTCTCCCAGAGCTGGCCGACATCTTGGATGTCGGCTAAGCTTCCGGGAACTCCCCCTGACGACTGACGTCATCGTGCATAGCACGATGACATCAGTTTTGGAGTTAACCCCTAGCTGCCACCAATGGTGGAGATAGGGGGTTCCAATGAACCCCCTATCTCCCGATCGGTGGCAGCTAGAGGTTAATGTTTGGGATCGTTGGATCGGCCAGAGCATGGCCTTTCCAACTATATTAAACATGACCGTGTAAAACGTAATAAACGGGGGGGCGTGGCCGGCTGCTGAAGAGAGAGGACGTGTGTCTTAGGAGCTCCGACCCGTCCCTCTCTCTTGGGGTCTCCTTTGCTGTATTTACCCGCTGATTTTCATACCACCGGACCCCAAAGTGGCTAGCCATCGGAGTTAAGATGTCCGGGGCCCGTTCTGTACCCCCCCCGGACCAGAGAGAGCTGATATGCGGCAGGCATGGTGTGCCGGCGGCCATCTTGAGGCCTACCTCCGGGCTGTATCGTGGCATGGGAGTAAGAGAATCTATTAAACAAAGCAGTGCCTTTCCTGATCCCATCACCCCAGCTGACCTGGTGGAAGGAACGGATGGGGGACACGTAGGGTGGCGGGCGGGTGCCCCGTCGCTTCCCGTGCTATCCGACCTGGAAGTGGCATTCCTGGCACTCGAGGGGCTTCTGTTGGAGGAGGAGGATGATGAGAGCCCGTTGACGCGGGGATTTATGCGACGCTTCACGGCGGCCCTGAGGAGCTGCAGAGGCGCAAGTACCCTGAGCGACGCTGCGCCTGAGGGGGCCCGGATGGCTACAGAGGACCCGGGTGGTGAGATCGTGGAGGAGTCCACAGTTACGCGGACTGGGGTGTTATTACCTCCCGAACCTCTGGTGGCTAAACTGAGCCTGGCCCAGACATGTCATGTGGCTGTAATGGAGGGCTACGACGTGGCCGGCATCCCGAATGAGACGCTGACACTGTTACCCGCACCTGGTGGTACGCAAGTTGATCGAGAGGAGAGTAGGAGGCAGGTCCCTCTCCTGATGGGAGCTGGGTCTATTTTCAGCGTTGGAGGGAAGCTGGCCCACCTGAGCACTGAAACGGGGGTGGCAGTGGAGAGGAACCTTCTGGGGTTATCTGTTTCGCCACCGATCTTCTCCCTGTCCCCCGCTGACGGGCCTTGTTTATTCTGCCTCATCCTGCCTGCTTCGCAGATGCCTCCATTTCGGGACACAGGCTGAGAACGGTCTTTTATTTTCCCTGTCCTGTCTCTTTGACGATGACCTGCTGTTTCCTTTACCAGACCTCTCTGTTTGCCCACACGCTGAGACTTTTCATATTTTACTTTTATTTTTTCCAATGAGACCCCCCAATTGGGGATGATTTTGTTACTTTGAGTTGCTACCCCTGGTTGATTTCCCCCCCCCTCGCATGCAGAGACTTTTGATTATTATAATTTTTTTTTTTTTTTTTTATTGTTATTATTATTTTATTTATTTTTTCTGATGAGACCCCCCCACTGAATTTTTCTGTGCTGAGGATTCAGTCTTTTTTGGACATTATATTGTTGCTCCCCGGCTGGGGTCGCTTTGTCGTCTTTCAGAGTCACTTTATGCTGTTTTTTTTTTTTTTTTTTTTTTGGCACTCTCCGTGTGGTCCCGAGGCGCGCCACTATGGCTCTGCTTGTCGTACTTGGCCCTCGGACTGCCGGGCCTCGTGACGTTGTCCCTCCATGGCCTCCTTCGGGAGCGTGCCAGGAGTGTCACGGTTATGGCCTGTGCCTTTTTTTTTCACACCCCTCCCCCTTTTTATTATTATTTTATGTTTTTCGTCATTTTATAATTAATATTTTATTTCTTTTTTTTACATATATGCAGAGTTTTCTTATTGTGAGACCCCCCAATTGGGGACGTTACTTGTCGATATATCGCTATCCTTTGATGACTTTTCTGTTTGTTATTAATAGATATTATCCAGATGACGTTCTCTGGCCCTGTGTGGCTATAATTGCCTGTCATGTTCCATTGTTTGGCCTTGTGAGACCACTTACTATTTTATATTATGATGTAATGTTGACTTATTTCAAAATAAAAACTTTAAATAATAAAAAAAAAAAAAACGTAATAAACGTAAATAAAAATCAAAATAAGAAAGATATTTAAAAAAAAATAATAAAAGAAAAATAAACAAGTTTTTTTTTTGTTTTGTTTTGTTAATGCAGCAATATTGTTCCCATTTCAATTATAATGTGAACAATGATGCTGCACTAATGATTTTTGCATGGGGTGCGTTTGTTAAAAATCGCGTAATTTCCCCCCCAAAAAATGTAACAAATCCCTCATTTCAAATTTTTCTAACAAGCGCACCCCATAGAATATATAACCGCAATTGCTCGCATGTTAAAATGTGAAAAAAAAAACACTTTACACGTTGTAAATTATGGAAAATTCAAATTTTATTGCATTTTTTGTTATAATATACAGACAGCACATGACCTATACATATAATAATGATATATTATGAATCTGCCGAGTCTGCAGGAAAGAACGATATATAATATGTCTGGGTCATATAATAAAATAAGGCTTCAAAACGCGGTTAAACATGATGAGCGAAACCGGTAAAAATTAGCTCAGCACAGAGGTGTGAAAAGGCTCAGCAGCGAAAGGGTTAAACCTGTCGAACTGAACCACTGAAAATATGGTCATTTCGCCCAAAATTTGGTGCAGTTTGGCGTTCTCTGAATAGATTAACCATTATTACTCTATGGGGAGTTTCACTGCTGCCGAAGGTTGCCGAATTGCGGCATTCTACACCGAACTGCACCGTATTTTGCTGGCAATTCGCCAATATTTGGCAAATTGGCAGTGAAATACGGTGACCTTCGGCAGCAGCGAACGCCCCCATAGAGAAGTAATGGTTAATCTATTCAGAGACACCGAACAGCAGAGAAAAGTTGGCAAATTGTTTTTCTGATTAGGTCAACTGCCTTGAAAATTGCACCGTGTGGTGAAATTCATTGTTTGTTGCAATTCGGCAGCAAGTTCGGCTCTTATTGAGTAACCCCTTGATCTTGTCATATTTTAGAGCAATGTAAAAGGAATTTTCTTTACTGCAAATAAAAACCGTTTTCAAATGGGCTCCAGAATGTGCCCACAAAGTTTCAGCACCTTGGACAAGTCAGCCAAAGTGCAGAAGCTGTTTGAATAGCTTGGAGATCAGTTTTTTCTTTTACAGAAACACAGAGCTGCAGCTGTATTATTAAACATGTAGCACTTTCAGGCCAGCAGGGGGAGCCCATTGCCTGTCAAATACTGTCTCTCGAATGGATTTTATGAAAGGTACACACATTTTTACTCGGTCTGCAGCGGAAAGTTGCTTTTTATAAATCCACTGGTTCCTGGGAGTGGTTTTATGACAAATAAATTGGCAGTGAAGGAGTTAGTAGTGGGTAGAATAAAAGATATTACAAATAGTGTCATTCAGATTCAGAAATTACCAAGTGGGGTCTAAGGCTAGGGTCAGACGAACGCATTTTTCACGTGCGTTTAGCCGCACGAAATCACGGCCGTGCTAGCAGCAAATGACGTCCAATGCCGGGGAACATACGACGAACGGCCGCACGAAAGTTCGTCCGCGCAACGCAAGTGGCAAACGAACGCATTTTTTCGAGAACGTCAAACCGCTACTACTGACGTACAGAGTGCGCTGCGGCCGCATAGCGGCGTGTTTTCGTGATTGGGAGACGTCAGACGCTGCACACGTCCGGCCAACATAACGTCCAGACGCAAAAGGGTTTTATTGATGATCCGTACAAAATCACAGCCTGCCCTTCCAAACGGTTGCTGGCTTTAACCCCTTGGGGGCCGGATCACAATTTGGTGCTGAAAAGCGCCGGATTGTGATCCTCTCCCAGAGCTGGCCGACATCTTGGATGTTGGCTAAGCTTCCGGGAACTCCCCCTGACGACTGACGTCATCGTGCATAGCACAATGACATCAGTTTTGGAGTTAACCCCTAGCTGCCACCAATGGTGGAGATAGGGGGTTCCAATGAACCCCCTATCTCCCGATCGGTGGCAGCTAGAGGTTAATGTTTGGTATCGTTGGATCGGCCAGAGCATGGCCTTTCCAACTATATTAAACATGACCGTGTAAAACGTAATAAACGTAAATAAAAATCAAAATAAAAAAGATATTTTAAAAAAATAATACAAAGAAAAATAAACAAGTTTTTTTTTTGTTTTGTTTTGTTAATGCAGCAATATTGTTCCCATTTCAATTATAATGTGAACAATGATGCTGCACTAACGATTTTTGCTAAAATAAATTGGCAGTGAAGGAGTTAGTAGTGGGTAGAATAAAAGATATTACAAATAGTGTCATTCAGATTCAGAAATTACCAAGTGGGGTCTAAGGCTAGGGTCAGACGAACGCATTTTTCACGTGCGTTTAGCCGCACAAAATCACGGCCGTGCTAGCAGCAAATGATGTCCAATGCCGGGGAACATACGACGAACGGCCGCACAAAAGTTCGTCCGCGCAACGCAAGTGGCAAACGAACGCATTTTTCCGAGAACGTCAAACCGCTACTACTGACGTACAGAGTGCGCTGCGTCCGCTAGCGGCGTGTGTGCGTGATTGGGAGACGTCAGACGCTGCACACGTCCGGCCAACATAACGTCCAGACGCAAAAGGGTTTTATTGATGATCCGTACAAAATCACGGACGAAAATGCGCATCGTATGACCGCTATCGCGTATTCCGTGACAAAATACGTCCATTCGTTCGAACGCACTTTTTCACGGACAACGTGAAAAATACGTTCGTCTGACCCTAGCCTTAAGAGGTGTTAGCCAGGTTTTTCAGGCACCTTGTCAGACCACTTTTTTTTGGACCAGTAGCATTTTTTTTCAATATCAGCTTCAGACAAATTTTTTCCAATTAAAATCTCATGGTGTTTTGAAAAAAGATCCGCGACCGAGATGATGTTTTTCCAAATTATCGGCTGATAGAATTAATTGGCCAGTACCACCAAAAAATGAGTTATCCCTATTGTGTTTATTTTATAGAGTTTATTCAGAGAGCACCAAAATGTCACCGACATTTCAGTGCTCTCTCGTTTCCCGTACTTTGGGGAATTCACCATTCACTTCAGGGTCCTGGGAGTGCAGAGAACCGACCCGAAAATCCGCAGCAAAACCGCCGAAATATCCCCGAAAACACAGCCAATACGATCCGGAGTATCAGATCACTTCGAACCGTCGCAAAAAAAACACGTCTGAAGAAAGCCGCCGAACACAGCACCAACCAGCCGTTGGAAAAAGCCGGCAAGCCGACGAATGGGGTAAAAAAAAAATAATAATTGATTGAAAGTTTCAAATTGAAACGCTGCTTGCAAAAATATATAAGATCCTATGAATGATAATAAAAAGGTCTGTTACAGGATAAAACACACTATTTTAAACAAACTGGAAAAAAAATGTGCCAAAAAATCCCCAAAAATGTCTAAAAGATTTGAAAAAATCTATAAATAAAGAGACTTTTTGCTGCAGATTAAAATAATAAACGGTTTATTGATATTGAATAAAAACGGGATTATTTTTACGTTGAAACCTATGGGATTCGATTGATTAAACCTGCCGAATGAAACCACCGAACATCAGGTTGAGGTGTGCATTCGTTTCGTAATGAATCGCGATTTGTTACGAATTTCGTTAATTCATATTTTGGAAGTACTTCCGAAAGAAAAAATTGATTTGATCCGAATGGAAACTAAAATGAAACAGTGTATAACGAATTTAATTCGTTATATTGTTTCACTAGAGAACAATTAATTAACTGATTCCTAAGCAGGATTTGATTAATTGGGATTTTATTTGGTGCTCCGAAATTCGAATCGACATGAACTATGTTAACTTACAATACACAACCTACGCGCAGTAACTAAAGCAAATGGCATTATGAAACGGATCAGAATCGTTAGACTGTTACACAAAGCACCCTGTCCCTGTAAATTGACCTGTGGTGCTGAATCTGTTGATTAATTGGGGATTTATTTATTAATCCGAAATTCGATCAACTGTCAAATCGCCCCCAAATGACAGTACATTACATACGAACAGTATGAAACATATCAATTTTGTTTAAGGCTGGGGTCAGACCAGCGCACTTTTAACGTGCGTTCTGGCGCACATAATTACGGCCGCACTAGCAGCAGATGACGGGCAATGACGGCCAATATACGATGTACGGCCGCATAAAAGTCCGGCCGCGCAACGCAAGTGGAAAATGAACGCATTTTTCTGAGAACGCTGAACCGCTAGTACTGACGTACTGAGTGCGCAGCTGCGGCATAGCGGCGTGTGTGCGTGATTAGGAGATGTCAGACGCTGCTAATGTCCGGCCAACATAACGTCCAGACGCAAAAAAGTGTTTTATTGACGATCCGTACAAAATCACGCCCGAAAATGCGCATCGTCTGACCGTTTTTGCGCATTCCGTTAAAAAATACGTCAATGCGTTCGGACGCACTTTTTCACGTTCGCGGGGAAAAATGCTTTCGTCTGACCCTAGCCTTACTGTTTCACAATTCACCTAGTCCCTGTCAATTGGCTTTGGTTTGGTGCTAAACCTATTGTATTCAGCACCACAGGCCAATGGACAGCTCAACATTTAACCCTAGCTTGCCTTTAAACAGCAAGATTTGATTAATTGGGGATTTATTTAGCAATCCGAAATTCGAATCGATATCAACTATCGAACTGATGTTATGTTATAGTGGGGTTTATAGCGACCCGATATACCAAAACGAAACTACGAAACGAAATCCGAAACAAAATAACAAAATTAAAATTAATTTGAAACCAAACAAAACTAAACGAATTTTCCAGCCGTGCACATCTCTAACGTCAGGGCATTTCTCTGACATTTCACTGCTGTTCGGTGTCTCTGAATAGATTAACCATTGCTTCTCTATGGGGGATTTCACTGCCGTCTAAGGCTAGGGTTAGACTAACGCATCTTTCGCGTTGTCCGTGAAAAAGTGCGTTCGAACGAATGGACGCATTTTTTCACGGAATACGCGATAGCGGTCATACTATGCGCATTTTCGTCCGTGATTTTGTACAGATCATCAATAAAACACTTTTTGTGTCTGGACGTTATGTTGGCCGGACATTAGCAGCGTCTGACGTCTCCCAATCACGCACACACGCCGCTATGCCGACGCAGCGCACTCTGTACGTCAGTAGTAGCGGTTTCACGTTCTCGAAAAAATGCGTTCGTTTGCCACTTGCGTTGCGCGGCCGCACTTTTGTGCGGCCGTTCTTCGTATGTTACCCGGCATTGGACGTCATTTGCTGCTAGCACGGCCGTGATTTCGTGCGGTTAAACGCACGTTAATACTGCGTTAGTCTGACCCTAGCCTAACAGGCACCGTATTTGCTGGCAATTCGCCAAAATTTAGCAATCTGTCTGCTTTTTGAATAGCCGAATGGCCACGAAATTGCACCGTACGGGGAAATTCACTGTTCGGTGCAATTTTTGATTCCAGATCGGCTCTCTCTGAATAACTCCTTATGTTGCTGATTTCTTACATGTGTTTTTTTTTTTCTCTTGTATGTTTAGTAAAGAAAATATTTTCCTCTATATGTGTCACTGGGTGCATCCATTGTGTGATATTTTCCTCTATATGTGTCACTGGGTGCATCCATTGTGTGATATTTTCCTCTATATGTGTCACTGGGTGCATCCATTGTGTGATATTTTCCTCTATATGTGTCACTGGTGCATCCATTGTGTGATATTTTCCTCTATATGTGTCACTGGGTGCATCCATTGTGTGATATTTTCCTCTATATGTGTCACTGGGTGCATCCATTGTGTGATATTTTCCTCTATATGTGTCACTGGGTGCATCCATTGTGTGATATTTTCCTCTATATGTGTCACTGGGTGCATCCATTGTGTGATATTTTCCTCTATATGTGTCACTGGGTGCATCCATTGTGTGATATTTTCCTCTATATGTGACACTGGGTGCATCCAATGTGTGATATTTTCCTCTATATGTGTCACTGGGTGCATCCATATTGTGATATTTTCCTCTATATGTGTCACTGGGTGCATCCATTGGTGTGATATTTTCCGTATTTGTGTACTGGGTGCATCCATTGTGTGATATTTTCCTCTATATATGTCACTGGGTGCATCCATATTGTGATATTTTCCTCTATATGTGTCACTGGGTGCATCCATTCTGTGATATTTTCTCTATGTCACTGGGTGCATCCAATGTGTGATATTTTCCTCTATATGTGTCACTGGGTGCATCCATTGTGTGATATTATCCTCTATATGTGTCACTGGGTGCATCCATTGTGTGATATTATCCTCTATATGTGTCACTGGGTGCATCCATTGTGTGATATTTCCCCTATATGTGTCACTGGGTGCATCCATTGTGTGATATTATCCTCTATATGTGTCACTGGGTGCATCCATTGTGTGATATTTTCCTCTATATGTGTCACTGGTGCATCCATTGTGTGATATTTTCCTCTATATGTGTCACTGGGTGCATCCATTGTGTGATATTTTCCTCTATATGTGTCACTGGGTGCATCCATTGTGTGATATTTTCCTCTATATGTGTCACTGGGTGCATCCATTGTGTGATATTTTCCTCTATATGTGTCACTGGGTGCATCCATTGTGTGATATTTTCCTCTATATGTGTCACTGGGTGCATCCATTGTGTGATATTTTCCTCTATATGTGTCACTGGGTGCATCCATTGTGTGATATTTTCCTCTATATGTGTCACTGGGTGCATCCATTGTGTGATATTTTCCTCTATATGTGTCACTGGGTGCATCCATTGTGTGATATTTTCTCTATATGTGACACTGGGTGCATCCAATGTGTGATATTTTCCTCTATATGTGTCACTGGGTGCATCCATATTGTGATATTTTCCTCTATATGTGTCACTGGGTGCATCCATTGTGTGATATTTTCCCGTATTTGTGTTACTGGGTGCATCCATTGTGTGATATTTTCCTCTATATATGTCACTGGGTGCATCCATATTGTGATATTTTCCTCTATATGTGTCACTGGGTGCATCCATTGTGTGATATTTTCTCTATGTCACTGGGTGCATCCAATGTGTGATATTTTCCTCTATATGTGTCACTGGGTGCATCCATTGTGTGATATTATCCTCTATATGTGTCACTGGGTGCATCCATTGTGTGATATTATCCTCTATATGTGTCACTGGGTGCATCCATTGTGTGATATTTCCCCTATATGTGTCACTGGGTGCATCCATTGTGTGATATTATCCTCTATATGTGTCACTGGGTGCATCCATTGTGTGATATTTTCCTCTATATGTGTCACTGGGTGCATCCATTGTGTGATATTTTCCTCTATATGTGTCACTGGGTGCATCCATTGTGTGATATTTTCCCGTATTTGTGTTACTGGGTGCATCCATTGTGTGATATTTTTTTGTTGTAACCTGCCCCCCCCCCACAGTAATTAATTCTCACTATGTGGCTTTGGCCATAGAATATAGTCTATCGGTCAGATCTCCAAAAGCCTGATTCATAAGGATTACATTGTGTGGGATATATGGAAAGTTGTTAGCCCACTTTCAGATCCCATTCAGCTGCGATCTCTTGGGTAGCCTAGAAAACACAATAGATCCCCCTGCAGCCTTGTCTAAACATTCCCTCCTCCACCCCATTGCCTCTTCACTGCTGTTTTATCCCAATACCACAGCTGTAAAGTTAAACTTGCCACAAGATTTTGGTAACTGTTGCATCATGAGAAAAATCCACAGAATGGAAACAGGAGAAAAAAAACCAAACTTTATTTTTCCTTTTTAAATTAAATTACTTCAAGCAAAATAAACAGCAGCATGTGATTTATAATGTATTTCATAAGGAGTTTTATAAAGTGGTTTGATTTGTAATGCGCACGTAATGTAGTTACAGCTTATATTAGCGGTGCTGTCCCTTTAAATCAAGCCCATAATTAGTCTAGTAGAAGAGCAGGTGGGTACGGAGTGGGACATACATAGCAGGTGGAGACATACAGCTATTCCAGATGCACTCTGACGATTTTTGAGATGCGTAGAAATCCCGCTGATGCCCAGGTCTGCAAGAAATGAAAATTTCGTTAGATTTGCAAAAAAACAAAACGAACGGGTTTGGTAGATACATGAGAGGGAATTTGTAGGATGTATTTGATTACTGGAACCCAGGAGTGAAAGGGTTAAGTGCAGTCATCTCTTTCAAATCACTAATGATTATAAAAATGAGTAAGTGCAGCATAAAGCGCGCTCCGGAGTTTTATCGGGATGCCGTGCCGTGATTTAAAACACATCGTCTTTTGTAACAATATTAGCGTGAAAAACAATTGTGCGCTCGCTGCAACATGTTTACAGTCTGGCATATTTTTCCCAATTTAGCGTCTCATTTATGTTGCGCATAAAGTCGTCCCCGTATCGCCCATAACTCGGGCGGTTATATTTATGCTTCTCTTGGAAAATCGATGAAGAAGTGAATTATAATCGTTCTCAAGTGCCGGCAGGTTCCATTCATTTTCAGAAATGGATATAAATGGGAGAACAATAGGGGTTTATGGGATTGTCGGTGCTTTAAAGGCTCGTGGATTGCGTATTCTTCACTTCTGCCTGTCATTACAGGTTATTTCTAATACGTTATTCCTCTCAGTACGTCCGGGTTTGTATCAAATTATATCGGATTTATGTTGTTTGCCGGAATGTAAACCATGATGCTGTTTTCACTGATACCGTCCCGTTTTAAAGCGACGCTCTCCACATCCTGATACCTGACTATTGATGGGCCGAACACCCGTGTTTGGTTCGCATTAGAAACATAGAAACATAGAAAGATGTCGGCAGATAAGAACCTCTCGGCCCATCTAGTCTGCCCAATTACATGGATACTTTACCTGGATTTATCTTTTGTTTAGGATAGCCTTATGCCTATCCCATGCCTGCTTAAATTCAATTACTGTTTTGGCCTCTACCACTTCAACTGGAAGACTGTTCCATGTATCCACCACCCTCTCAGTAAAATAATGCTTCCTGATGTTACTTTTAAACCTTTGCCCCTCTAATCTAAGACTATGTCCTCTTGTTTTGCTACTTTGTTTCCTTTTAAATATACTCCCTTCCTCTACCCTGTGGATTCCCTTTACGTATTTTAATGTTTCTATCATATCTCCTCTGTCTCGTCTTTTTTCCAAGCTGTACATGTTAAGATCATTAAGCCTTTCTTGGTAACTTTTCTCCTTCAAGCCGTACACCATTTTAGTAGCCCTTCTCTGAACTCTCTCTAAGATGTCTATATCCTTCTGGAGATACGGTCTCCAGTACTGCACACAGTACTCCAAGTGAGGTCTCACCAGTGCTCTGTACAGTGGCATGAGCACTTCCCTTTTCCTACTGCTAATACCTCTCCCTACACAACCAAGCATTCTGCCAGCATTTCCTGCTGCTCTATTACATTGACTACTTACCCTTAGATCCTCTGAAATAATAACCCCTAAATCCCAACCCTCAGATGTTGAGGTTAGGACTGTATAAAATATTCTATAGTCAGCCCTTGGGTTTTTACGCCCCAGGTGCATTATCTTGCACTTATCCACATTAAAACTCAATTGCCACAGCTCCCACCATTTTTTTAGTTTACCTAAATCATTTGTCATTTGGCTGATCCCTCCAGGAACGTCAACCCTGTTGCAAATTTTTGTGTCATCAGCAAAAAGACATACTTTTCCATTAATACCTTCTGCAATATCACTAATAAAAATATTAAATAGAATGGGTCCAAGTACTGACCCCTGAGGTACCCCACTGGTAACAAGACCTTGCGCCGAATAAACTCCATTTACTACAACCCTCTGTTGCCTGTCACTCAGCCACTGCCTAATCCATTCAACAATATTGGAATCCAAGCTCAAAGATTGCAATTTATTGATAAGCCTTCTATGCGGAACAGTATCAAAAGCCTTACTGAAATCTAAATAAGCAATGTCTACTGCACCACCTGTGTCTATTATTTTTGTTACCCAATCAAAAAAGTCAATAAGATTAGTTTGGCATGATCTCCCTGAGGTAAACCCATGTTGTTTCTGATCCTGTAATCTATGTGTTTTTAGATGTTCAACAATCCTTTCCTTTAACATGGTTTCCATTAATTTCCCCACTACTGACGTAAGACTAACTGGCCTATAGTTCCCAGATTCCTCCCTACTACCCTTTTTGTGAATGGGCACAACATTTGCTAATTTCCAGTCTTCTGGGACGACTCCCGTTAGCAAGGATTGGTTAAATAAATCTGTTAACGGTTTTGCTATTACATCACTGAGCTCTTTTAATAATTTAGGGTGGATCCCATCAGGCCCCATTGATTTATTCGTCTTTACTTTAGACAGCTGCTGTAGAACCTCCTCCTCTGTAAACTGATATGTAATTGTCTCGTTAGTGTTTCCTCCTAACTGAGGTCCCTTTCCTTCCTTTTCTTCTGCAAAGACTGAACAAAAATATGCATTGAGGCAGTCAGCGAGACTTTTATCCTCTTCTACATACCTTCCTTCCTTTGTTTTTAATCTAACTAATCCTTGTTTTACTTTTCTTTTCTCGTTTATGTATCTAAAAAATGTTTTGTCCCCCTTTTTTACTGACTGAGCTATTTTCTCTTCTGCGTGTGCTTTGGAAGCTCTTATAAATTGCTTTGCCTCTTTCTGCCTAATCTTATAGGTTTGCCTATCTTCTTCACTCTGAGTTGTTTTATAATTATTGAATGCTGTCTTTTTGTTTTTCACTAGAACTCGAACACCTGAAAAAGTTTGACCGCGAACTCGAACACAATTCGAACACCATGCAAGTCAATGGGGCTTGAACGTTCGAAAATTATGGTCCCCTCCAAGAGGGCATATATGCACGATATTGGCCATAAAAGGTGTATGGTGGTCTGGTACTGCCCTGGGGGACAGGAAACAATGATTTATTTTTTATTTTTTTTAAAAAAAACATTTTTAACCCTTTCACTGTTGAGTGCTGAGTCATTTTACTGCTGTGTGCTGAGCTAATTTTTCCTGCTTTTGCTCATGTTTAATCGCAATTTGAAGCCATGGGAAATGTTTGACCAACAATGAGTGGGAAATGTTTGACCAACAAGGAGTGAGAAATGTTTGACCAACAATGAGTGGGAAATGTTTGACCAACAATGAATGGGAAATGTTTGACCAACAATGAATGGGAAATGTTTGACCAATAATGAGTGGGAAATGTTTGACCAACAATGAGTGGGAAATGTTTATGAATCCCATAGGCTTCAATGTTAAAATTATTCCAGTTTTAATTCAATATCTAATAAACCGTTGCATATAATATTCTGCAGTAAAGAGTCTCTTTATTTTTAGAATCTTTTAAGGATTTTTGGATTTCTTTTAAAACTTTTTTTTATCGAACTTTCCGAAAACGTCCCGAAAAGTTAGAAGTTTGCGAACTTTCGAACAGCCGATGTTCAAATTGAACTTCGAACCAATTCGAACAGGCAGCCCATCCCTAATCCTGACTAGGGATGAGCTGTTCATTGGCCGTTCGAAAGTTCATGAATTTCTAACTTTTTAGGATTGTTCGCCAAAAGTTCGAAAAAAAATTAGATTTTTTTTAAAAAAAAGCTTAAATAATCCTAAAAAATCTAAAAATAAAGAGACTCTTTACTCCAGAATATTATAAGCAATGGTTTATTAGATATTGAATTAAAATGGGAATATTTTTAACATTGAAGCCTATGGGATAAAACATTCATGTTGCTAAAACATCAGGCAGACGAGGCCCTCTAATCAGGCACTGTAGAGGGCAGCCTGCCGGAGCCTCCCTCCCAAGGACCCCTTGAGGAGCATGCGGCCGCAGGATGACAGAGCTGCGACTGTGCGGGCTGGCCAGCCGGGTGCATGTGGCAGAGAGGTGACGCAGGGACTCCAGGGAGGGAGCCACGGCAGACCCCCTCTTCCGCCCAACCAGGTTCCCTGCAATTTGGGGACCCTGTGGTGCTTGCTGAATACACCGCAGGGTCACCGAAATGGGATCGGCAACACGAACCGAATGGAAGAGAACGAAAAGTCACCAAACATGCGGTGACTTTTCGAATCTCTTTGGATAACCCTGTAAATCTGTGAGACAGCTTACCCCTTTCAATGAGGTGGACGCGCTCAGCGCGACCACCCGCATTGCTACTTCGCGGAGCGCGTCCTCCCTTTGCAGCCTGTGATCAGCCGGTATTCCGGCTGATCACTCGGCCCCCCGGTGTGGGCTGACATCCTCGATGTCAGCCCAACCTCCGGGACCCCGGCGGGCACGATAGGCGTCATCGCGTCTATTTCAGGCACCCCCCCACCATTGCAGGGAAGGTGCCTGAATGGGAGGGGGGAGGTCCTTTGGACCTCTCCCCCTCCCCATCCGTGCATGCCAGCGGTTAAAGGCAGGCACCGCCTGGAAGGGCACAGCCTGCCCTTCCAAGCGGCGGCTGTCTTTAACCCCTAGGGGGCTGGATCGCGATATGGCACCAACATGCGCCGTATCGCGGTCCCCTACCGGAGCTGGCCGACATCTTGGATGTCGGCCAAGCTTCCGGGATATCCCCCTAATGACTGGCATCATCGCGCAGAGCGCGATGGCGCCAGTTAACCCCTTGCTGCCACCTATAGTGGAGATAGGGGGTTCCAATGAACCCCCTATCTCCCGATCCGTGACAGCTAGGGGTTAATGTTTACTATCATTGGAACGGCCAGAGCGTGGCCGTTCCAATGATACCAAACATTACCATGTAAACTGTAAAAAAAAAATTAAAATTAAAAAAATAAAAAAAATAAAAAAAAAAAAAAAAATTTTTTTTTTTTTTTTTAGATTTATTAGTGCAACAATATTGTTCCCATTTCAATTATAATGTGAACAATGATGCTGCACTAGCGATTTTTTCTATGGGGGGCGTTTGCTAAAAAACACGTAATTTCCCCCAAAAAAAAGTAACGATTCCTCATTTCTAATTTTTTTAACAAGCGCACCCCATAGAAAATATAACCGCAAACGATCGCATTTTAAAATGTGAAAAAAACCACTTTACACATTGTAAATTATTGAAAATTCTAATTTTATTGCATATTTTGTTATAATATACAGACATGACATAACGTATACATATAATAATGACATATTATGAATCTGCACAGTCTGCCGGAAAGAACGATATATAATACGTCTGGGTCATATATTAAAATAAGGCTTCAAAACGCGGTTAAACATGATGAGCAAAACCGGTAAAAATTACCTCAGCACAGAGGTGGGAAAAGGCTCAGCAGCGAAAGGGTTAAATGTCCCCAGCAACATAAAATAAAACCTTTTTTTTCTTTCTAATACTCACCTGATTCCTGGAAACTGTAGAGGTGCTGCCCGGCAGTGTGCGGAATCATATGCTGCATTAATTATACTGTAAGGCTGGGTTCACACCTGCGTTTTTTTTATGCGCGTAATACGCGTGTTTTTTAACACGCGTATCGCGCAAACATAAAAAACACGCGAACGCGCATTGCAGCATGTTCACGGCCATAGACTGCAGCGTGAACGCGCTGCAATACGCCTCAAAGAAGCTCCTGTACTTCTTTGGGCGTAGGACGTTTTACAGCGCATTCTTACACTGTAAAACGCCCAGGTATGAACGGGTCCCATAGCAAATAAAGGGATTTCCCTGTTTATGCGTTGTAAAACGCGCTGTAAAACTCTTAGGTGTGAACCGGGCCTTAAGGTGCTGCCCGGCAGTGTGAGGATTCATATGCTGCATTAATTATTCTTCTTACAAATTTGGTTACTTAACCCGTTTGCGTTTGGATTGTAATATTGTGACATCCAGGGCCCCGGGTGGCGATTGGGGGGGCCCCGGACGCATGGTGCCGCCAGCTGGCCGAAAGCCAGGAGCTCCAGCAGCACCCGGCGCAGCTGTGAGTGATCAGGGAGCAGGGCGCGGCGTGATGATGCAGAGCCACCGGGACTAGCGTGCACCAATTCTCACCATATACAGTAGCGCAGTACTAGTGCCTAAACGTTGTTGAGCTGGTTTTGTTATAACAACTACTCTCGCTCTGTGCCCCTGTCTGGTATATTCCGCTGCTTGTTACTGCTGGTGCGCTTCCATCCTGCCATACACTATAGCGCAGTAATATTTGGGTGCACTGCCACTGACGCGTGTACCAGATTCATATCATTGTAATATCTGACGGCAGGGCCCACCCCTGCACTCTTCCACAATACCACAGAGGGGTTACGTTGTGAAGGCACTTGCTGCCACCAAAGGCAAAATATTTGGGTGCACTGACGCCTGTACCAGATTCATATCATTGTAACATTTGACCGCAGGGTCCAACCCTGCACTCTTCCACAATACCACAGAGGGGTTACGGTGTGACGGCACTGTTGCCGACACTAAAGCCCCAATTTGAAAGCACCTATTGTTACTTTAATCCAAAGCCTGCATAAATTTCACTATAATTTAGCCCAAAAAATCACTAAACTTGTTCTGTGTGTCCTAAAACGTCTCCTCTTTTCATACAGGCTGCCGTCCCAAGCAGTTGTTTATAAATCGATTAAAACCATGTTATTTTTTTGTTTTTAAATGTTTCTATACATTCTACAAATCTGCCACTTCACGGGCAGGTTATGGGGACCTCCTAGGCACGATATTTAAAGGATTTTTTTTCTTTTTTCTTTTTAACCCTTATTTCATGGAAAACTCACTATTCCTTTAAAAACATTTTTTTTTTTAAACTTTTTGTCCTTGTTTCCTGTCCACCAGGGCACTACCCGGACCCCCATACACCTTTTATGGCAAATATCTTGCATATATGCCCTCTTGGACGGCACTCTAAAAATCGAACGTTCGGGTCCCATTGACTTACATTGAGTTCGGAACGCGTTCGAGATTGAATTCAAACTTTTGAAATTGTTCGAGTTTGAAATCGAACCGAACACGGTGGCATTCGGCTCATCCCTAATCCTGACCACCTCTGATCAGGCAGAATTGCTGAGGAAAGTGGAGGAGTTTCCTTCACCCCACCCAGCGTCACCATCAGCCGGGATTTTTTTAATTTTCCAGCTGCCGGTCACCAGATCGATCACTAGTGATGTCACACACAGAGAGTGGACGGCGTCACCCTCTGAGACCAATCCTTGCGCCGAGCGTTCTCAGAGAGGCAGCCGATGGATTGGATCGGTGCATACGCGTGCAGCTCTGATTAGAGATGTGCATTCGTTTTGGAAAAATTCGGAACGAAATTTGATAATTCATATTTCGGAAGTACTTCTGAATAACAGATGGATACGATACGAATTCGAAACGAAGCGAAAAGGTATATATAACGAATTTATTTCGTTTTACACTGTGTCATCATCATAAAAGAAAAATTTGAATAATTTTTTTTTGTGTTCCGGAATTCGAATCGATATCGAGTTGATATACCAACTATCAAATTGATCTTAAATTAAAATACATACAATACAAGTAATGCAGTCAGCAAAATACTTTATGAAACAAATTAATTTTGTTTCACAGTTTCACAAGCGCCTGTCCCTGTTAAATTGACTCAAAAACTAACAGGGTTATTCAAAGAGATCCGAATTGCTTGAGAAAGGTAACCGAATGCTGAAAATCAGCGTTCGGTTACCTTTCTTGGCCATTCGGCTATCCAGAGAGCAGGCAAATCGCCAAATCCTGGCGAATTGCCTGCACATAGGGTGCCTGTTCGGTGCCTGTTCGAGGGCAGTGAAATCCCCATGAAAAAGCACCGCTTCGGCTATTCAGAGAACACAAACCAGGAGTGAAAGGTTCCCCTAATGCCCTGCCATTCGGTGGTTTAATTCGGCAAATTAATTCAGGAGAATCCCATAGGCTTCAATGTTAAAAATATTCCCGTTTTTACTCAATATCTAATAAACCGTTCATTATAAAATTCTGCAGTAAAAAGTCTCTTTATTTATAGATAAATTTTTTTAGGATACTTTAAGCATTTTTCTGTTTTTTGTTTTTTTTTAAAAGTCCGATTTTTTTTTTTTTAAGTTTTCTTCTTTTTTCTGTAACAGCCCTTTTTATTATCATTCATTGGATCATATGCAAATTTCAGACATTTTCGCTCAGTAGTTTCTTTGCAAACAGCTTTTTACTTTCACATTCATACAAACTGTTTTGCTAATTTATTCACCTCCCTCTGTCTGCGGTGTTGGCTTTTTCTCGGCTTTTTCCGGCGGCTTCGCTGCGTGTGATCGGCTCCTACTCGGGTTTTTCCAGCGTCTTCGACGGGTTAATCCAGATGTTTTTGGGGTTTCGGCGTGCATTCGCTGGGTTTTGCAGTGAGTTTTTGTCAGGTTTGCGGCAGCCGTTCCCTGCAATTTGGGGACCCTGTGGTGCTTGCTGAATACACCGCAGGGTCACCGAAATGGGATCGGCAACACGAACCGAATGGAAGAGAACGAAAAGTCACCAAACGTGCGGTGACTTTTCGAATCTCTTTGGATAACCCTGTAAATCTGTGAGACAGCTTACCCCTTTCAATGAGGTGGACGCGCTCAGCGCGACCACCCGCATTGCTACTTCGCTGAGCGCGTCCTCCCTTTGCAGCCTCGATCAGCCGGTATTCCGGCTGATCGCGGGGCCCCCGGTGCGGGCTGACATCATCGATGTCAGCCCAGCCTCCGGGACCCCAGCGGGCACGATAGGCGTCATCGCGCATGTGCGATGACGTCTATTTCAGGCCCCCCCGCCATTGCAGGACCTCTCCCCCTCTCCAGGACCTCTCCCCCTTCGGACCTCTCCCCCTCCCCTTCCCCGAGGGCCAGCGATTAAAGACAGGCACCGCCTGGAAGGGCACAGCCTGCCCTTCCAAGCGGCGCTGTCTTTAACCCCTAGGGGGCTGGATCGCAATATGGCGCTAACATGCACGTATCGCGGTCCCCTCCGGGATATCCCCCTAATGACTGGCGTCATCGCGCAGAGCGCGATTGCGCCAGTTTTGAAATTAACCCCTTGCTGCCACCTATAGTGGAGATAGGGGTTCCAATGAACCCCCTATCTCCTGATCCGTGACAGCTAGGGGTTAATGTTTACTATCATTGGAACGGCCAGAGCGTGGCCTTTCCAATGATACCAAACATGACCATATAAAATGTAAAAAACAAAATTAAAAATAAAGATAAAATTAATTTAAAAAAAGTTTTGTTTTTTTTTTCGTTTTATTAGTGCAACAATATTGTTCCCATTTCAATTATAATGTGAACAATGATACTGCACTAACGATTTTTTCTATGGGGGGCGTTTGCTAAAAAACACGGAATTTTCCCCAAAAAAAGTAACGATTCCTCATTTCTAATTTTTTTAACAAGCGCACCCCATACAAAATATAACCGCAAACGATCGCCTGTTAAAATGTGAAAAAAAACACTTTACACGTTGTAAATTATTGAAAATTCGAATTTTATTGCATTTTTTGTTATAATATACAGACATGACATGACGTATACATATAATAATGACATATTATGAATCTGCACAGTCTGCCGGAAATAACGATATATAATATGTCTGGGTCATATATTAAGATAAGGCTTCAAAACGCGGTTAAACATGATGAGCGAAACCGGTAAAAATGAGCTCAGCACAGAGGCGTGAAAAGGCTCAGCAGCGAAAGGGTTAATATTTAACCCTAGCTTGTCTTTTAACAGCAAAATTTGATTAATTGGGGTTTTATTTAGTGATCCAAAATTCGAATTGATCTTAACTTACAATACAAGTATTAGTTGACAAAGGACTTTATGAAACAAATTAATTCTGTTTCACTGTTTAATTTGACTCAAATACTAAATCTGTGACACAGCTTAAAATTTAACACTAGATTGTCGTTTAACAGCAAAATTTGGTTAACCCTTTCGCTGCTGAGGCATTTCACGCCTCTGTGCTGAGCTCATTTTTACTGGTTTCGCTCATCATGTTTAAACGCGTTTTGAAGCCTTATCTTAATATATGACCCAGACATATTATATATCGTTATTTCCGGCAGACTGTGCAGATTCATAATATATCATTATTATATGTATACGTCATGTCCTGTCTGAATGTTATAACAAAAAATGCAATAAAATTAGAATTTTCAATAATTTACAATGTGTAAAGTGTTTTTTTTTACATTTTAACATGCGAGCATTTGCGGTTATATTTTCTATGCGGTGCGCTTGTTAAAAAAATTAGAAATGGGTCTCGTTACAATTTTATTGGGGAAAATTTTGCTATTTTTAACAAACGCACCGCATACAAAAATCGTTAGTGCAGCATCATTGTTCACATCATAATTGAAATGGGAACAATATTGCTGCATTAACAAAACCTTATTTTTTACTTTTACATGATCATGTTTGGTATCGTTGGAAAGGCCAACAAAAACAAAAAACATTAACCCCTAGCTGCCACGGATTGGGAGATAGGGGTTCTAATGAACCCCCTATCTCCACCATTGGTGGCATTTAGGGGTTAACTCCAGGACTGGCATCATCGTGCTATATGACGCCAGTCATCAGGGGGCATTCCTGGAAGCTTGGCCGACATCCAAGATGTCGGGCAGTTCCGGGAGAGGATCATGATTTGGTGCTTTTCGGTGCCGAATTGTGATCTGGCACCCAAGGGGTTAAAGGCAGGCACGGTTTGGAAGTGCAGGCTGTGCCCTTCCAAACCGTGCCTGCCTTCAGCCGCTGGAGCCCCGCGATCAGGAGAAAAGTCCGGAGGACCTCCCCTTCCTTTTCAGGCACCTCCTCCGCACTCGCGGGAGGGAGCGCCTGAAATAGATGTCATTGCGCCATCGCGATGACATCTATTAGTACCACCAGGGTCCCTGAGTGAAGGGCTGACATCCAAGATGTCAGCCTGCACCGGGGGGGGCCAGCAATCAGCCGGAATCCCGGCTGATTGCTGCCTCCTGTGCATGGACGCGCTGAGCGCGTCCATAGCACAGAGGAAGCACTTGGCAGGACGCGCTCAGCGCGTCCGCCACAGCCAAGTGGTTAATTGGGGTTTCATTTAGTGATCCAAAAATTCGAATTGATATCAACTATCGAATTGATATATGAAATTCGAAACGATTCGAAATTTTTAATCAATACAAAAGTTCGAATCGATCCAAAATGAAACTAAACAAAATATGAAACAAAATTAGTTATGACATTCCAAAGACGAAATTATTTAAAAACAAAATGAAATTAACCGAAACAAATTTTTCAGTCATGCACATCCCTAGCTCTGATTCAGCGCTCTGCGTAGGCGCTGCGGAACTTGCATACGTTAACTGCGCGCATCTGTAGCGGTGTACAATTTGTCGTTCCTATGCTGCGCAAGTTGTACAGGAGCATAGAAAATGCTTCAGGGACTTCGAGTTTCGGCAGTCCCTGAGCTGAAGAGGAGGAGCAGTAAGGGACAAAAGGTAAAGTAAGTAAAATCAGCCAAAAAGTAGAAAAAACAATAAAAATGAAAAAAAATAGAGCTGTCAGCAGTATCTGCTCAATTACTTAAGAGCAAAAAACCAAAAACTCTATTTTTCAATACCGTGTCGTGTTCCTTTAAATTGGTAACAGGATCATTTAGTCGAATTTTCCTATATTATTCATGTTATCAAACAACGTTTCACTTTTATCCATGAAGCTTCTTCTATTTTATTTTATTATTTTTTTGTTTTTTTAGCATTAAAAAAATTCAATAAAAACACGTTGAATGATAAAAAAAAAGGTACGGCCTCTTCCACAGGGCAGAGCGCAAAATACATTAAAAAATATATTTTTCTTTTATAAATTTTAAATATATAAACTTACTAATCTCAAAATCAGATTTTGTATAAGAAATAGTTAAATAAAATAAGATAATATACTCTCTGGCTTTTCAATGTCTGAACAAATAAACCCCTTGGTGTCTATGGTCAAGTACCAGGGAGGTTTTTTTTTTTTAATAATAATAACTAGCAGAAGCTCTCATAGCGAGACTAAACTCGAATGTTCCCATATGGTAAAGTGTTTGCAATAATAAGCCCGTAATTATTTTTACATCCTGCTCAATGGATCTCGGTAGGGAGGCCCTTAAAGGCTTTCAGATCTATCCTGCTAATCAAAAAGAATTGTTTAGCCTATAGGGCATGCAATACACAATCAATGCGTCTCGGAAGAAAATGAATGAAAGCAAGACTTGCTGATACTCATGAATGATAAGAACGCTGAGCCTTCAGGCTCGCCAATAAGTCAGAAACGCGTCCTTTTCTTCCTGCGCTTTCTTTCCGTCGTATCCAGCCCTCCAGATCCTTTACATCGAGAGCAAAGAATCTCCAAGCTGAGCTCGCACCCTCCACTTTCTGTTCCAAGTGATTATAACATTGTTGCACCAGAATATTTTTATATAACAGATAGAAACGTAATTGCTGTTTCAAGAGACTTTCGTCATTGTATCCATGTCCACTAAATGTATCACCTTTTAAGGTCATTTAAAGGGACAGTACCAACTACATAAGCTGTAACTAGAATACTTGTGCATTACAAACAAAACCACCTTATAAAACGCTACATAAAACACTTTATAAAACACATTCTAAAACACTTTAAAAGCACTTTATAAAACACATTATAAAACTCATAATAAAGCATATTAGAAAACACTTTATAAAACACATTCTAAAGTACTTTATAAAAAACATTATAAAACTGATAATAAAGCATATTAGAAAGTACATTATAAAACACTTTATAAAACACATTATAAAACTGATAATAAAGCATATTAGAAAGTACATTATAAAACACTTTATAAAACACATTCTAAACTACTTTATAAAGCACTTTATAAAACACATTATAAAACTCATACTAAATCATATTATAAAGCACATTGTAAAACACTTTATAAAACACATAAAACACTTTATAAAACACATTCTAAAGCACTTTATAAAGCACATTATAAAGCATATTATAAAGACTTTATAAAACACATTATAAAACGCATTATAATGCATATTATAAAGCACTGCTGCTGTTTTTTTCTTTGTTTCAAGTAATTGCATGTAAAAAGGAAAAATAAAGCTAGGTTTTTATCTCTTGTTTCCATCTTGTGGGTTGTTTTCCATGATGCAAAATTTACCAAAATCCTATGGCAAGTTTCACTTTACAGCTGTGGTATAGGATAAAACAGTAGTGAAGAGGCAATGGGGTGGAGGAGGGAATTATTATACAAGCCTGCAAGGGATCTATAGTGTTGTCTAGACTACCAGAAATAAGACATGGCAGTTGAATGAGATCTGATAGTGGGCTAAAAACACGTTAATCTACCCCCTGGTGATATCCTTTGCATACATCACACACAATACAATCTTTAGGAGATGGATTTTTGGAGACTTGACCCTTTCACTCCATTCTGTGGCCAAAGCCACACAGTGAGGAGCAAGTGATGGAAAGATAATGGGGGGGGGGCAGTTTAAAACACAAAATATCACACAATGGATGCGTCCAGTGACACATATAGAGGAGAATATCACACAATGAATGCACCCAGTGACACATATAGAGGAAAATATCACACAATGTATGTACCCAGTGACACATATAGAGGAAAATATCACACAATGGATGCACCTAGTGACACATATAGAGGAAAATATCACACAATGTATGTACCCAGTGACACATATAGAGGAAAATATCACACAATGGATGCACCCAGTGACACATATAGAAGAAAATATCACACAATGGATGCACCCAGTGACACATATAGAGGAAAATATCACACAATGGATGCACCCAGTGACACATATAGAGGAAAATATCACACAATGGATGCACACAGTGACACATATAGAGGAAAATATCACACAATGGATGCACCCAGTGACGCGTATAGAGGAAAATATTTTCTTAACTAAACATACAAGAGAAAAACAAACACATGTAAGATATCAGCAACATCAAATAAACACAATTAAGGACGTTTCATGTTTTGATGTTAGTGGCCCTTTAAACTTGTAGAAAAACATCTTTTTATAGAGTACTGAGATATTGAGCATTTCTGCAGTGATTATTTCAGCCTGCACTTTTGATTTTGTTTAACATTCTTACTTTAGTATATAATATTTGTGTAACTTAATTGATCCATAACAAAAATTGAGCTCAATATCATTGCATCAATATACAGGTGCAGCACCCCTTTTTAGAGATGTGCATCGCTAATAATTTAGTTTCATTTTTTTTTCCAGGTGTATTTTTCGTTTCGGGTCGTTTCGGACCGTTTTCTTTTCGAGTCGGTGATTTGATTTGGTGATTCGATATCGAGTCGAAATTCCGGGTCAAATTTTGAATTGATATAAAAAAAAAATCGATTTTTTTTTTTTAATATTTATTTTTTTATTTTTCAAATGCTCAAAATATCCTAAAAAAATCTAAAAATAAAGAGATTCTTTACTGCAGAATATTATAAGCAACGGTTAATTAGATATTGAATTCAAACGGAAATATTCGGATCAAGGTGTGGGAAATGTTTGACCAACAAGGTGTGGGAAATGTTGTATCCCATAGGCTTCAATGTTAAAAATATTCCCGTTTTAATGCAATATCTAATAAACTGTTGCTTATAATATTTTGCAGTAAAGAGTCTCTTTATTTTTAGATTTTTTTAAGGCTCTTTTAAGCATTTAAAAAATAAATCTAATTTTTTGTATATCAATTCGAAATTTGATATCAAATTCGATAATTCATATCAATTCGAATTATGGATCACTAAATAAAACCCCAATTAATGAAATTTTGCTGTTAAAAGACAATCATGGATTAACCCTTTCGCTGCTGAGGCTTTTCACACCTCTGTGCTGAGGTCATTTTTACCGCTTTCGCTCATCATGTTTAAACGCGTTTTGTAGCCATATTTTGATATATGACCCAGACATATTATATATCGTTCTTTCCGGCAGACTTGGCAGATTCATAATATGTTATTATTATACGTATACGTTATGTCATGTCTGTATATTATAACAAAAAATGCAATAAAATTTGAATTTTCAATAATTTATTATGTGTAAAGTGTTTTTTTTCCACATTTTAACTTTTGATCGTTTGCGGTTATATTTTGTATGGGGTGCGCTTGTTAAAAAAATTAGAAATGGGGTCTCGTCACATTTTTTTTGGGGAAAATGTTGCTATTTTTAACAAACGCACCGCATACAAAAATCGTTAGTGCAGCATTATTGTTCACATTATAATTGAAATGGGAACAATATTGCTGCATTAACTAAACAAAAAAAAAAACTTGTTTATTTATTTTTTAGAATTTTTTTTAAATATTTTTTTATTTTGATTTTTAATTTTAATTTTTTTAAAAAAACTTTTTTCATGGTCATTGTTGATATTGTTGGAAAGGCCATGCTTTGGCCAATCCAACAATATCAAACATTAACCCCTAGCTGCCACGGATCGGGAGATAGGGGGTTCATTAGAACCCCCTATCTCTATCATTGGTGGCAGCTAGGGGTAAACTCCAGGACTGGCGTCATCGTGCTATGCACGATGACGCCAGTCCTCAGGGGGAGTTCCTGGAGGCTTGGCCGACATCCAAGATGTCGGCCAGCTCCGGGAGAGGATCACGATCCGTGATCCGGCTCCCCAGGGGTTAATGACAACCACCGTTTGGAAGGGCAGGCTGTGCCCTTCCAAACGGTGCCTGGATTAACCCTCTGCACCCCGGCGATCGGGAGGGAGAGAGGTTCAAAGGACCTCCCCCCCTCCCTTTCAGGCGCCTGAATTAGATGTCATCGCACCACCGCGATGACATCTAATTGCTCTGCTGCGGTCCCGAGTGCTGGGCTGACATCCAAGATGTCAGCCCACACCGGGGGGGGGGGGCGCAGCAATCCGCCAGAATCCGGTGGATTGCTGCCTCCTGTGCATGGACGCACTCAGTGCATCCATAGCACAGGAGAACCACTTGGCTGGACGCGCTCAGCGCGTCCATAGCAGTCTAGTGGATAAATATTAAACTGTGTCACAGGTTTTGTACTTGAGTCAAATTAAACAGTGAAATTAAATTAATTTGTTTCATAAAGTCCTTTGCTGTCTATTACTTGTACTGTAAATTAACCCCTTAAGGGCCACTGACGTACCCTGTACGTCCTGTCCACAGGTCTCCCTTAGACACGCGGACGTACAGGGTACGTCAGCAGCGCCTAATCCCCCTCCCGCCTGATACTCACCTCCCTCGCTGGATCCCACGGCGATCTGGCAGGGAGGAAGCCTGCCCATGTGATTTACATGGGCAGGTGAGGCTGATGACGTTGCCACGCTGCGTGGTGACGTCATCAGCAGGCGCACCCATGCAAAGCAATGGAGGGGAGGGGGGGCTTTGGAGCCCTCTATCTCCCCAACCATTGCAGCTAGGGAGATGCTTTTTACACCATTGGAAAGGGGAGAGTTTCGCCGCCGGATCACGTTTCGGTGCCGATTGGCGCCAAAACGGGATTCGAACCTGGAGGGGGGCTGACATCTTGGATGTAAGCCAAGCCTCCAGGTCCCCCCCCACCCACTGACAACCTCACCATATGTGTGAGGATGTCAGTGGGCCAGTTAACCATCTAGCTGCCATGTAGAGATAAGGAGTTCCTAAGGATCCCTTTATCTCCCGATCCATGGCAGCTAGATAGTCATATTTGCCATCATTTGAAAGGCCTGATTATGGCCTTTCAAATGATACCAAACATGACCGGGTTTGGTTTAAAAAAAAAAAAATTAAATTAAATAAAAAAAAGTTTTTTTTTAAAAGTTTTTTTGTCTAGGGGGGTTTAATTAAATAGGACCTTGGCTGTCATCTAAAAATAATTAGCACAAAATGGTCAGAATGAGCGCAGCGCACATAGGTGAACTGTCTCAGCAGTGAAGGGGTTAAAAAGCAAACGCATGTAAAAATTGGGTATTTCTAGTCTCGGGACAAAAATTTGAACCTATTTAGCCGGGGTCTTTTTGGGTGGTTGTAGATTTTAGGGATTAAATTACGAAAAAGTGTGTTTTTACCATTTTTTCCTCATATTTCATATTTTTTTATAGTAAATTATTCGATATGATGGAAATAATGGTATTTCTAGAAAGTCCATTTAATGGCGGGAAAAAGGGTGTATAATATGTGTGGGTTGAATAAACGAGTAAGAGGAAAATTTGACCTAAACACTAACAGCGCAGAAACGTAAAAACAGCAGCGGTCACTAAAAGACGGATTTGTGTAAAACCGCCCGGTCACTAAGGGGTTAAGATCAATTTGATAGTTGATTTCAATTCGAAATTTGATTTCAAATTCGATAGTTGATATCAAATTCGATAGTGTGGGAAATGTTTTATCCCATAGGCTTCAATGTTAAAAATAATCCCGTTTTAATTCAATAACTAATAAACCGTTGCCTATAATATTCTGCAGTAAAGAGTCTCTTTATTTTAGATTTTTTAGGATCTTTTGAGCATTTTTTTATAAAAAAAATCAAAATTTATATCAATTCGAAATTTGACCCGAAATATCGAATCGACCCGAAACTTCGAATCAATCTGAAATTTCAAATCGATCCAAAATTTTCAAATGGATCCGAAATTTTGAATTGAAATTTCAAATCGATCTGAAAATTTCATGTGGTCGACATTTCGGATTCGGGAAGCACTCGGAAACACGAAAATGGTAAATTTCGTAGGAAAAACGAATCTGTACGAAACGAATTGCACATCCCTACCCCTTATCTGGAGTGTCCCCCCTTATCTGGGGTGTTCCCCCTTATCTGGAGTGTTCCCCCAAGCATTCCAGCTTTCAGGTTCTTCCTGATTTCAGAATCTAAGAGAATCAGATGTTTCAGAGGAAGGCGATCGTGGCAGGAGAGTCAGTGCGACTCTGAGTTGCATGTGACATGTGTCACACATTGGGGCTGCCCAGAGGCTCCCAGCGCCTGCCACGGTCTGCTGCAGCACTTGGAGGCTGGGTTTCTGGCCAGCAGAAGCCGTTCCATACATCCTTAATCCAGAAATACTATAATCCAGAATACTGGTTTTCAGAGTCTTCTGGATTCTACAATTCCGGATAAGGGATGCTCAACCTATAAATGGTTAAAGAGTTGTTCAAAGAGCGCCAAACTTGCCACCGAAGGGGACCGAACAGTGAATTTCCCCGTATGGTGCAATTTTATGACAGTTTGTCTATTCAGAAAGCTGGCGATTCACCAAATACTGGCGAATTGATGGCAAAATTCAGGGCAGTTCGCTGCTATTTGGCGATCTTCGGGCAGCAGTGCATTGCTCTGATTTTTGATGGTTCAGTTCGATGGGCTTTAAAGAGTAAATGTAAATAAAATTATCATTCATAATAATTTTTTATTCAGTCGTTTATTTAACATTTAAATACATTTTTATGTTCAGCAAACTGTCTTTTTGTTTATTTTGGTGGGGGATTTTTTTTTTTGGGGAAATTTTTGATTCCCATTTTTTTTATGGAGTTTTTTTAATTATGTAAAAGTCCTTTTTATTTCTTATAGGACCTTTTTTTTATTATTTCCACACATTTTCATGCATTTTTATTGTTTTAAACACCTTTTGAAGAAAAGCAGAGTACCGTTTTTATTTTTTTCTGCAGATCGGTGGTCTAACTGGCGGCAGTCTTCGGCAGGCTCCACGATCAGTGCACTTTGGGGACCCTGCAGTGAGGCTGCAGGGTCGGTGAACTGGAATCGCTGACGCGCACCTAAGTGCATTGAACGAATTTCAGTGCTTTCTAAATAACCCTTTTAGACTCCGCCACGAATCCCACAACCCTGTATTTCTTACTGCAGAGGAGTAGATTCGCCTATTCACCAAAGATTTTCCATAATACCACTTCAAAGAACCAGTATTTTTTAAAGAATTTTTCGGTAATTCTATAATATAAAACTATTGAAAATACTAACAATGTATTCTTTACTAGGGATGAGCGTTCGCATCTGTTTGGAGTTGGAATCGAACATCGACTGTTCGACAGTTCGCAAACTTCAAACTTTTTTGGGATGTTTGCCAAAAGTTCGAAGAATTTTTTTTTTTGAAAAAAGTATAATAAATACTAAAATATCTAGAAATAAAGAGAATATTTACTGCAGAATATTATAAGCAACGGTTTATTAGATATTGAATTGAAACGGGAATATTTTTAACATTGAAGCCTATGGGATAAAACATTCTTGTTACTAAAACATCAGGCAGACACGGCCCTCTAATCAGGCACTGTAGAGGGCAGCCTGCCGGGGCCTCCCAAGGATCCCCATGATGAGCATGCGGCTGCCGGATGACAGAGCTGCGACTGTGCAGGCTAGCCACTCGGGTGCATGTGGCAGAGACAGGCAGCGCAGGGAGGGAGCCACTGCACCTGTGGCCACGGCAGACCCCCCCACAACCAGGATCCAGGGAGCCCCCACTGACCACCAGGCTAAGGTAAGGCGACACATTTCTAAAAAAAAAAAATCCGAGGACATTTTTAAATGTCCCCAGGAACATAAAATAAAACTTTTTTTTTCCTTTCTCTACCTTGCTGGATGTACTTAATTATATGTATTAGATACATTCAGCCAGGTAGAGCGGGGTGGCATGTGGGCTGCATGGGGTCTCAGGCAGTGGTTTGTTTTTTTGTGTGTATATTTTTAACAAATTTATAGGGGAAGGTAAGGGCAGGTATGATATATATATATATATATATAGATAAGATATATATCTATATTCTTATAAATATATATATCCAGAAGACTTGTATTACACACACATTTTGGCAACTAATTGCCCCCCCCCCCCATTTGGCTGATCCCTCCAGAAGAAATGTTGAACCCGATTGAGCAGAGAATAATATATATATTCTCTGCTCTGTCGGGTTCAACATTTCTTCTGGAGGGATCAGCCAAATGGGGGGGCACGTTTAGTTGAGATTGTCCACATGCCACCCCCCATGTGCATATGTGTATATATGGTCTGAGGTCTGTGGGTGAGTGTATATATATATATATATATCTGCATGTTGATATATACGTATATATAGGTCTGCGTGTTGATATATACGTATATGTCTGTGTGTGGTATCAATGCATCCCTACTCTATACACAGAGCTTGGTGTCCCTATAATATATTTGATATGGGGTTACCTTTTTTATATTTTAATACTATTCCTATTAAATTAACAGTAATTTTTGATGTATTTTATTCAGTAGAAACTTTTTTTCCTATATAACATGTGCTTTGTGAAAATAAAACAGTTTTGTGTGTACATTTTAATTTAGTTAGTGGATTCCTGTCCAGTGCGGTGAGAAGCAAACATAATGCAGTGCAGACACGTTGTGAGGCGGAGCGGAGTGAAGTCAAGCCTGCAAAATGTTTGCTTCACTTTGCTACGCTGTGCATAGCTACACGCTCAGTGTGCCTCAGGCTTTATTCCCGCATCGCTAGCTTACCGAATCAGTTTGTATACTTGTTACTGACCCTGCTTGTTCTGAGGACCCGATCTGTTGCCGACTTTGCCTGCCATTTGACTATTCTCTCTGTGTATTCCCTGCCTGTTCTGTTTGCTTCCTGTTGCTACTGGTGTGTGCCGATTCTCACCATATACAGTAGCGCAGTACAAGTGCCTAAACTTTGCTGACCCGGTTTTGTTATAGCTGCTGATGTAACTGAATAGATCGGGGATCTCTTCTGCATTACCAAAACCTCCACCACTGCACTCTTCCACAATACCTCAGAGGGGTTAGGGTGTGAAGGCACTTGCTGCCACCAAAGGCAAAATATTTGGGTGCACTGACGCCTGTACCAGATTCATATCATTTTAATGTTTGACCGCAGGGTCCAACCCTGCACTCTTCCACAATACCACAGAGGGGTTACTTACGGTGTGAAGGCACTTGCTGCCACCAAAGGCACAATATTTGGGTGCACTGCCACTGACGCCTATACCAGATTCATATCATTTTAATATTTGACCGCAGGGTCCAACCCTGCACTCTTCCACAATACCACAGAGGGGTTACGGTGTGACGGCACTGTTGCCGACACTAAAGGCCCAATTATAAAGCACCTATTGTTACTTTCATTCAAAGCCTGCATAAGTTTCACTATAATTTAGCCCAAAAAAATTACCAACCTTGTTCTGCGTGTCCTAAAAGTCTCCTCTTTTCATACAGGCTGCCGCCCCAAGCAGTTGTTTATGATTAGATTAAAGGAAAACCGTTTACCGTCATTTGAAATGTCATTCTTTTGTTTTTAAATGTTTCTATACATCCTACAAATCCGTCACTTCACGGGCAGGTTATGGGGACCTCCTAGGCACGATATTTGAAGGAATTTTTCGTTTTTATTCTTAACCTTTATTTCATGGAAAACTTACTGTTCCTTTAAAAAGTTTTTTTTAAAAACTTTTTGTCCTTGTTTCCTGTCCCCCAGGGCACTACCCGGACCCCCATACACCGTTTATGGCAAATATCTAGCATATATGCCCTCTTGGAGGGCACTCTAAAACGGGGGCGTTCGGCTCATCCCTATTCTTTACTGTAATAGCCCTATTTGACAGGCAGATAGATACTGGCCATAAAGCGACACTGCAGCTGGGGCTCCACGCTGGACTGACTGGTGATCAGGGTTTTAGACAGAGTGGGCTGTATTGCATAGTGAACACCAATGGTACCTTTTTATTATTCAGACACCTTTTAATGTATTTTTAATTGGTTTAAACACCTATTAGGAGAATAGGAGAGTTCTGTTTTTTTCCTGCAGTTCTGTGGAATTCGGCAATGCCAATTTGGCGTTTACAGGTGCAATTCGACAGTTTTTGCCGACGTCTGATAACTGCTTCGACAAATATGGTGACTGTTCACTAAACAGTGAATTCACTATCAGGGTTATTCAAAGAGAGGTGAAAAGCAAGAGAATGGCTGGAGAATGGAAAATATTAGGTCAAAATAGCCGATTTGGAAAACGAGATGAATGGGAGAATTTTTCTGGTTGGATATTTTGACCTAGAATCTTCCATTCTCCAGCTTTTCACCTCGTTCTGAATAACCCTGTGTATGTATGGCAAAATCTAGCCGCCGAAGTACAGCAATTTTTGTGCTTCGTGAATGGATCCTTAGCAGGCGAGTTGTGACACACCGAGGTGAAGGTAAATAATGGGGTGCATGGGGGCTGTGTGGGAGACCGATCAGGAAAGGTACAATGTGAAGGGTTATGGGGACAATACATGAATACCAAGTACCCATTAATTGTGGCCACAGAAAGTGTGAGAAATGTTCGGGGTAATCTGTTTAACCCCTTCACTCCTGAGGTCGAGATAACTCGGGTTCTTCAAAGGTACCATCAGGTGTACTTCGAATATCAGGTTACCTCGATCTGCAATTAAGCAGGACAAAAACAAACAAAGTTAGGCTGTTGCAATAGAAATTCATTTGCATTTGGGTTCCAGATCATGTCCCTGACTTTTTGTCAGCGTGGGCATGATGTCCAAGGTGGTAAGATTTTTTAAAACCAGCTGGGAATGTGTCTGAGTGACATCTCCCCAGCTGATCCTGCACGAAGACCTGAACTGCAGTAACTCCTTTTGGCCAGCACATCTCCTGTCAAATTGGGAATATTCCAAATATTTCTTTACAGTGTAATTAATTGAAAATGATTTTCCAAAACACTGCTTCCTCGCAGTGGTTTTTTTTGAAAATTACTTGGCAGTGAAGGGGTTAAAGGCTATTAACCACTTCGCTGTGGTGGACACGCTCAGCGCGTCCACCTGCAGGTAGCGTTCCTTGCGGTGGATGCGCTGAGCGTGTCCTCCCTTTGGGGTCAGCGATCGACCGGGTTCCGGCCGATCGCTGTGCCCCCCGGGGCGGGCTGACATCCTCGATGTCAGCCCAGCACCCGGAACCGCCACCGGCCTAATTAGATGTCATCGCGGCAGCGCGATGACACCTATTTCAGGCGCCCCCCCCGCATGTGCAGAGGAGGCGCCTGAAAGGGAGGGGGAGGTCCTTTGGACCTCTCTCCCTCCTGATCGCCGGGGTGCAGGGAGTTAATCCAGGCACCGTTTGGAAGGGCACAGCCTGCCCTTCCTAACGGTACCCAGAATTAACCCCATGGGGGCCGGATCACGAATCGGCGCTGAAAAGCGCCGGTTCGTGATCCTTTCCCGGAGCTGGCCAACATCTTGGATGTCGGCCAAGCTTCTGGGAATGCTCCCTGAGGACTGGCGTCATTGTGCATAGCACGATGACGCCAGTCCTGGAGTTAACCCCTAACTGCCACCAATGGTGGAGATAGGGGGTTCCAATGAACCCCCTATCTCCCGATCCGTGGCAGTTAGGGGTTAATGTTTGATATTGTTGGACCGGCCAGAGCATGGCCGTTCCAACAATACCAAACATGACTATGAAAAAAGTTTTTTTAAAAAAGTAAAAAATAAAAATAAAAAAATATTTAAAATAAAAATTATAAAAAAAAATAAACAAGTTTTTTTTTCTTTTTTTTGATTTGTTAATGCAGCAATATTGTTCCCATTTCAATTATAATGTGAACAATGATGCTGCACTAACGATTTTTGTATGAAGTGCGTTTGTTAAAAATTGCGTAATTTTCCCCAAAAAAAAAATGTAACGAGACCCCATCTCTAATTTTTTTAACAAGCGCACCCCATACAAAATATAACCGCAATTGCTCGCATGTTAAAATGTGAATAAAAAACACTTTACACGTTGTAAATTATTGAAAATTCATATTTTATTGCATTTTTTGTTATAATATACAGACAGGTCATGACGTATACATATAATATTGACATATTATGAATCTGCCGAGTCTGACGGAAAGAACGATATATAATATGTCTGGGTCATATACTAAAATAAGCCTTCAAAACGTGTTTAAACATGATGAGCAAAACCGGTAAAAATGAGCTCAGCACAGAGGCGGGAAAAGCCTCAGCAGCGAAAGGGTTAAAATCATAAATACAAGGTCTAGTGTTTTTTTTTTTTAATCACAAAACTACACAATAAAATAAGTGTGATTTTAGGAGACGTATACAACATTTGTGCTAAATGGGTTATTACATTTAGAGGGGAATTGACTTTTATTTCTGTCCTTATAAGACGTACAGAATGATCTAGTAGAGAGAAACATCATCTGTAATTGACAAACACAGAGCTGGGAGATCCAGAAGCTGTCTTCAAATAATGAGCGATGACTGGATATAAACTCATTAAGCAATGCATGGGAGACAATCACTGGCAGAAAGTATAAGTGTTGCCAACCCATCCATCAAAATTACAAAGGTCATTCTTCACATCGCAACTTGAAGGGTATGTTACAAGAACTAAAGAGAACTTAACCCAGAATCCTCATCCTATGGATAATCCTTTTATATAAAAATAATCATAATCATGATCTGAATCATAAAACACATAGCAAAGGAAGTGGAATGGGGCGAAAAGCAAAGTTATTTATTATATTCAGGGTGTGCGGGTGTCTTTTTAGGGGTTCCTCCATATACTCAGGGTGTGTGGGTGTCTTTTTAGGGGCTCCTCCATATATTCAGGGTGTGTGGGTGTCTTTTTAGGGGCTCCTCCATATATTCAGGGTGTGTGGGTGTCTTTTTAGGGGCTCCTCCATATATTCAGGGTGTGCGGGTGTCTTTTTAGGGGCTCCTCCATATATTCAGGTGTGCGGGTGTCTTTTTAGGGGCTCCTCCATATATTCAGGGTGTGTGGGTGTCTTTTTAGGGGCTCCTCCATATATTCAGGGTGTGTGGGTGTCTTTTTAGGGGCTCCTCCATATATTCAGGGTGTGTGGGTGTCTTTTTAGGGGTTCCTCCATATACTCAGGGTGTGTGGGTGTCTTTTTAGGGGCTCCTCCATATCAGGGTGTGTGGGTGTCTTTTTAGGGGCTCCTCCATATATTCAGGGTGTGTGGGTGTCTTTTTAGGGTTCCTCCATATACTCAGGGTGTGTGGGTGTTTTTAGGGGCTCCTCCATATATTCAGGTTGTGTGGGTGTCTTTTTAGGGGCTCCTCCATATATTCAGGGTGTGCGGGTATCTTTTTAGGGGCTCCTCCATAGGTGTGTGGGTGTCTTTTTAGGGGCTCCTCCGTATATTCAGGGTGTGCAGGTGTCTGTTTAGGGGCTCCTCCATATATTCAGGGTGTGGGGGTGTCTTTTCAGGGGCTCCTCCATATATTCAGGGTGTGCGGGTGTCTTTTTAGGGGTTCCTCCATATATTCAGGGTGTGTGGGTGTGTTTTTAGGGGCTCCTCCATATATTCAGGGTGTTTTTAGGGGCTCCTCCATATATTCAGGGTGTGCAGGTGTCTTTTTAGGGGCTCCTCCATATATTCAGGGTGTGCGGGTTTCTTTTTAGAGGCTCCTCCATATATTCAGGGTGTGTGGGTGTCTTTTTAGGGGCTCCTCCATATATTCAGGGTGTGCGGGTGTCTTTTTAGGGGTTCCTCCATAAATTCAGGGTGTGTGGGTGTCTTTTTAGGGGCTCCTCCATATATTCAGGGTGTGAGGGTGTCTTTTTAGGGGCTCCTCCATATATTCAGGGTGTGCGGGTGTCTTTTTAGGGGCTCCTCCATATATTCAGGGTGTGCAGGTGTCTTTTTAGGGGCTCCTCCATATATTCAGGGTTGCGGGGTTCTTTTTAGAGGCTCCTCCATATATTCAGGGTGTGTGGGTGTCTTTTTAGGGGCTCCTCCATTATTCAGGGTGTGTGGTGTCTTTTTAGGGGCTCCTCCATATATTCAGGGTGTGTGGGTGTCTTTTTAGGGGCTCCTCCATATATTCAGGGTGTGCAGGTTTCTTTTTAGGGGTTCCTCCATATATTCAGGGTGTGCGGGTGTCTTTTTAGGGGTTTCCATATATTCAGGGTGTGCAGGTGTCTTTTTAGGGGCTCCTCCATATATTCAGGGTGTGCGGGTGTCTTTTTAGGGGTTCCTCCATATATTCAGGGTGTGTGGGTGTGTTTTTAGGGGCTCCTCCATATATTCAGGGTGTGCGGGTATCTTTTTTGGGGTTCCTCCATATACTCAGGGTGTGTGGGTGTCTTTTTAGGGGCTCCTCCATATATTCAGGGTGTGTGGGTGTCTTTTTAGGGGCTCCTCCATATATTCAGGTGTGTGGGTGTCTTTTTAGGGGCTCCTCCATATATTCAGGGTGTGTGGTGTCTTTTTAGGTTCCTCCATATACTCAGGGTGTGTGGGTGTCTTTTTAGGGGCTCCTCCATATATTCAGGGTGTGCGGGTGTCTTTTTAGGGGCTCCTCCATATATTCAGGGTGTGCGGGTGTCTTTTTAGGGGCTCCTCCATATATTCAGGGTGTGTGGGTGTCTTTTTAGGGGCTCCTCCATATATTCAGGGTGTGTGGTGTCTTTTTAGGGGCTCCTCCATATATTCAGGGTGTGTGGGTGTCTTTTTAGGGGTTCCTCCATATACTCAGGGTGTGTGGGTGTCTTTTTAGGGGCTCCTCCATATATTCAGGTTGTGTGGGTGTCTTTTTAGGGCTCCTCCATATATTCAGGGTGTGCGGTATCTTTTTTAGGCTCCTCCATAGGTGTGTGGGTGTCTTTTTAGGGGCTCCTCCGTATATTCAGGGTGTGCAGGTGTCTGTTTAGGGGCTCCTCCATATATTCAGGGTGGGGGTGTCTTTTCAGGGGCTCCTCCATATATTCAGGGTGTGCGGGTGTCTTCTTTAGGGGTTCCTCCATATATTCAGGGTGTGTGGGTGTGTTTTTAGGGGCTCCTCCATATATTCAGGGTGTTTTTAGGGGCTTCCATATATTCAGGGTGTGCAGGTGTCTTTTTAGGGGCTCCTCCATATATTCAGGTGTGCGGTGTTTCTTTTTAGAGGCTCCTCCATATATTCAGGGTGTGTGGGTGTCTTTTTAGGGGCTCTCATATATTCAGGGTGTGCGGTGTCTTTTTAGGGGTTCCTCCATAAATTCAGGGTGTGTGGGTGTCTTTTTAGGGGCTCCTCCATATATTCAGGGTGTGAGGGTGTCTTTTTAGGGGCTCCTCCATATATTCAGGGTGTGCGGGTGTCTTTTTAGGGGCTCCTCCATATATTCAGGGTGTGCAGGTGTCTTTTTAGGGGCTCCTCCATATATTCAGGGTGTGCGGGTTTCTTTTTAGAGGCTCCTCCATATATTCAGGGTGTGTGGGTGTCTTTTTAGGGGCTCCTCCATATATTCAGGGTGTGTGGGTGTCTTTTTAGGGGCTCCTCCATATATTCAGGGTGTGTGGGTGTCTTTTTAGGGGCTCCTCCATATATTCAGGGTGTGCAGGTTTCTTTTTAGGGGTTCCTCCATATATTCAGGGTGTGCGGGTGTCTTTTTAGGGGTTCCTCCATATATTCAGGGTGTGTGGGTGTCTTTTTAGGGGCTCCTCCATATATTCAGGGTGTGCGGGTGTCTTTTTAGGGGTTCCTCCATATATTCAGGGTGTGCAGGTGTCTTTTTAGGGGCTCCTCCATATATTCAGGGTGTGCGGGTGTCTTTTTAGGGGTTCCTCCATATATTCAGGGTGTGCGGGTGTGTTTTTAGGGGCTCCTCCATATATTCAGGGTGTGCGGGTATCTTTTTAGGGGTTCCTCCATATATTCAGGGTGTGTGGGTGTCTTTTTAGGGGCTCCTCCATATATTCAGGGTGTGCGGGTGTCTTTTTAGGGGTTCCTCCATATATTCAGGGTGTGTGGGTGTCCTTTTAGGGGCTCCTCCATATATTCAGGGTGTGCGGGTGTCTTTTTAGGGGTTCCTCCATATATTCAGGGTGTGTGGGTGTCTTTTTAGGGGCTCCTCCATATATTCAGGGTGTGTGGGTGTCTTTTTAGGGGCTCCTCCATATATTCAGGGCGTACGGGTGTCCTTTTAGGGGCTCCTCCATATATTCAGGTGTGTGGGTGTCTTTTTAGGGGTTCCTCCATATATTCAGGGTGTGCAGGTGTCCTTTTCGGGGCTCCTCCATATATTCAGGGTGTGCGGGTGTCTTTTAGGGGCTCCTCCATTTATTCAGGGTGTGTGGTGTCTTTTTAGGGGCTCCTCCATATATTCAGGGTGTGCGGGTGTCTTTTAGGGGCTCCTCCATTTATTCAGGGTGTGTGGGTGTCTTTTTAGGGGCTCCTCCATATATTCAGGGTGTGCGGGTGTCTTTTAGGGGCTCCTCCATTTATTCAGGGTGTGTGGGTGTCTTTTTAGGGGCTCCTCCATATATTCAGGGTGTGCGGGTGTCTTTTTAGGGGTTCCTTCATATATTCAGGGTGTGTGGGTGTCTTTTTAGGGGTTCTTCCATATATTCAGGGTGTGTGGGTGTCTTTTTAGGGGCTCCTCCATATATTCAGGGTGTGTGGGTGTCTTTTTAGGGGTTCCTCCATATATTCAGGGTGTGTGGGTGTCTTTTTAGGTGCTCGTCCATATATTCAGGGTGTGCGGGTGTCTTTTTAGGGGTTCCTCCATATATTCAGGGTGTGGGTGTCTTTTTAGGGGTTCCTCCATATATTCAGGGTGTGCGGGTGTCTTTTTAGGGGTTCCTCCATATATTCAGGGTGTGGGTGTCTTTTTAGGGGTTCCTCCATATATTCAGGGTGTGTGGGTGTCTTTTTAGGGGCTTCTCCATATATTCAGGGTGTGTGGGTGTGTTTTTAGGGGCTCCTCCATATATTCAGGGTGTGCGGGTGTCTTTTTAGGCTAGGGTCAAACGAACGCATTATTCGCAGCGACCGTCAAAAAGTGCGTCCGAACGCATTGACGTATTTTTTCACGGAAAAACGAAAAAGACGATGAGCATTTTCGTGCGTGATTTTTTACGGATCGTCAATAAAACACTTTTGCGTCTGGACGTTATGTTGGCCGGACATTAGTAGCGTTTGACGTCTCCCAATCACGCACACACGCCGCTAGCGGACGCAGCGCACTCTGCACGTCAGTACTAGCGGTTCTGCGTTCCCGAAAAAATTTATTCATTTTCCACTTGCGTTGCGCGGCCAGACTTTTGTGCGGCCGTACTTCGTATATTGGCCGTCATTTGCTGCTACCGCAGCCGTGATCAAGTGCACCTATACACACGTTAAAAATGCGTTAGTCTGACCTCAGCCTTAAGAGCTTCGCCATATATTGAAAGTGGACGCCCTGTAACAAGTCAAGGCGGCGGCTTCTATGACGAAAAACAAGCAAATATCATTTGTAAAGAAAGAAACACAAAATACTCCATTTGCAGTTAAAACATCAGATTATTGTACAGATTAAACTATTGGCAACAATATATTGAAAAGTCATAATGCACGCAGCAGGTTCACTTTAATAATGCTCATTGAATAAATTCAGCTACATAATATATACATGTATAATAGGGAAATATATCGGCATATTACTCCTATCTCCTATAATCAGCTTTGTGTTTTCCTTCCTCAGCCCCTTAGATGCTTCTGAACTAGAACTCCCATGATCCACTGGCCTTCTGTTGCATTTAAAGAATTCTGGGTATTGTAGGCATCAAGAACGGGGAGTGCTGGAGTTTGACAGCCCTGGTGTAACCTCAATGGACTCGCAATAGACATGTTTATGTCATTATGCTCTTTGCATTAGCTAATCGCAAACTGTGAGCAAACGCCATGAAATGTTTCTTCTCGCACATTGCGGAGTATAATCATTTGAATACGATTCGCAGACACAATCGCTGCTTTGTTGTCAGATGCTCCTTGTCATTAATGCCAACTGTTCTTTTCTCCTGATGATAGACGCTCGTTTTGTGACTGCAGCATATTGATTAAACAGTTGCGCTGTATCAAAACAAAGAAGATAAAATGATCAACATGGCATCATCAGCGAACAAGCCTGCAGACACCAAGAAAAAAGCTCAGAATACAAAGTATCCGAACTATACAAATACTGAATATCATAACAAGGAGAAGCTCCAGAGGGAGAAGTTATTTAAGGAAAAAGAAGAAACACATTTATATGCAGGTATCTTGATATCATTTAGAACAGTGGTTCCAACCCTGGTACTCGGGACGCACTTACAGGCCAGGTTTGTAGGGTAACTGAAGCGCAGCACAGGTGATATGATTTGCTGGTCAGTGATTGCAGGATTCAGTCTGCATTTCCCCAAGGTGATCTTTAAAACCTGTCACCAGATCCTCCTAACAGGCCAGGTTTGCAGGATTCAGTCTGCATATCCCCAAGGGAATCCTTAAAAAATGTTCTTAGGTCCCCTTTACAGGCCAGGTTTGCAGGATATGTGAAGCACAGCACAGGTGATATGATTTGCTGGTCAGTGATAGCAGGATTCAGTCTGCATTTCCCCAAGGGAATCTTCAAAACCTGTCCAGTTGTGGAGTCCCTGTGGACCAGCTATGGGAACCACTGATGTAGAGTAAAAAGCCAAGAGAGAAATGAAGAAGTTGAGGGTAAAAATGAAAGTTATTGCACTCAAACTATAGTATGTCACTAATAAAGGCTTAAAGAGTTAGGAGTATTTATTTATAAACGCTGCATTTATTAGTGAACTGCATTCTCTAGGAATGCGCGTTTCGGGTTTCAGAATTTCAGAATTTTCACGAAATTTCCCAATTCGGACGATTTTCCGAAAAATTTTAGATCTGAAAACGGCAGATCCGAACAAATTTCCGAGCCAAAACGAAAATTTTCGAATGGACTAGAAATGTGTAAAATCAAAATTCATTTTTGTTCCATTCGTGATTTCGGTTCCATTTTAGTAATTTCGGACATTGTATTTTTCGTTTATATCGCTGATTCTGTAATTTTGTATCATTCCCATCTCGATGTTTCCTTCCTGGAAAATCTGAGAAATCTCAATGTATCCCTCCCGGGAAACCAGAGAAATCTCAATGTATCCTTCTTGTAAAACCAGAGAAATCTCAATGTATCCTTCTTGTAAAACCAGAGAAATTTCAATGTATCCTTCTTGTAAAACCAGAGAAATCTCAATGTATCCTTTTTGTAAAACCAGAGAAATCTCAATGTATCCTTTTTGTAAAACATGAGAAATCTCAATGTATCCTTTTTGTAAAACATGAGAAATCTCAATGTATCCTCCCTGGAAATCCAGTGAAATCTCAATGTATCCTTCTTGTAAAACCAGAGAAATCTCAATGTATCCTTCTTGTAAAACCAGAGAAATCTCAATGTATCCTTCTTGTAAAACCAGAGAAATCTCAATGTATCCTTCCTGGAAAACCAGAGAAATCTCAATGTATCCTTCTTGTAAAATATGAGAAATCTCAATGTATCCTTCTTGTAAAACATGAGAAATCTCAATGTATCCTTCTTGTAAAACCAGCGAAATCTCAATGTATCCTTCTTGTAAAACCAGCGAAATCTCAATGTATCCTTCCCGGGAAACCAGAGAAATCTCAATGTATCCTTCCCGGGAAACCAGAGAAATCTCAATGTATCCTTCGTGTAAAACATGAGAAATCTCAATGTATCCTTCTATTAAAACATGAGAAATCTCAATGTATCCTTTTTGTAACACATGAGAAATCTCAATGTATCCTTTTTGTAAAACCAGAGAAATCTCAATGTATCCTTCTTGTAAAACATGCAAAATCTCAGTGGCAGAATTATCGTATCGACAGAATTATCGTATCGACAGAATTATCGTATCGACAGAAATATCGGATCTGAAAAAACTTTAGCTTACGTCAAAACGAATAGACACTTTGAAACGAGGAGAACAGACGTTCCGAAAAACACGAAAATTTCCGAAATCACGAAAAAAAAGTCGAAACGAACCGAAACGGAAATCGTCTGAAACGAGCCAAAATGAAAATTTACAAAATCCGAATGAACCGAACCGAATCGAACCGAAAAAAAAAATCGGTGCACAAGTCTAGCATCTCCAAAAGCAATTCCACTGCTGGACAGAGCGTCTGTGGACTCGTTCGATTTCCATTTTTGATTTTTCAATGTAGGACAGCTCCTTAATTGGCAGTTTCGGTGTTTGTTGGTACGTATACAGTTCCAAAAGGGAAAGGCTGTGGCGTTGGCGGTGCAATATCATTAATCTTATAACGAGCATAATCGTTGATCAAAACAGCTCCAGTCCTTTTCCAGGTAATATGCCCCTTGCAGCTCGGCTGTTTTTGCATTTGCAATCTTGCCATTTTAAAGGAACAGTACAATTTACATAAACTGTAGCTAGATTACATGTGCAGAACAAATAAAACCACTTTATAAAACACTTTATAAAACACTTTATAAAACATCTTATAAAAGACAGACTGCTGTTTATTTTTCTTTCTTTGAAGTATATGCATGTAAGAAGGAAAAATAAAGTTAGGTTTTTATCTCCTGTTTCAGTTTTGTGGACTTTTCCCATGATGCAGCATTTATCACAATCTGTGCAAAAGTTTTACTTTACTGTTGCGGTTTATCTTCTAAAGTATTTAACAGTTAATGAGATGGAGGACAGAATGTTTAGATAAGGCAGCATGGGGTCTATTGTTCTCCAGGCTACCTGAGATATGAACTGGCAGTTGGGTGACATAAAACAGGGAGCTTAAAAGACTTCTAATCTACCCACTGGTGATGTCCTTTGAATACATCCCACACAATACAATGATGTGAGTCGGTGACTGACCCATTCACTCCATTCTATGGTCAAAGCCACACAGTGAGGAGCAAGTGATCGAAAGATTTGGGGGGGGCAGGTTACAACACAAAATATCACACAATGGATGCAACCAGTGACACATATATGAAAGACATTATGAAAAACATTATAAACACCATATGAAACACATTATGAAACACCATCTAAAACACATTATGAAACAGCGTATGAAACACATTATAAAGCACCCTGTAAAACACATTATGAAACAGCGTATGAAACACATTATAAAGCACCCTATAAAACACATTATGAAACAGCGTATGAAACACATTATGAAACATCTTATAAAACACACTATGAACACATGCTGCTGTTTATTTTTCTTTGTTTGAAGTAATTGAATGTAAAAAGGAAAAAATAAAATTTGTTTTTTTTTATCTCCTGTTTCCATTTTGTAAACCATTTTCCTGCTTAAGTAATTAAAAATGATTTTACAAACAAAGCACTGGTTTCTGACAATGGATTTTTGGACAATCACTTGGCAGTGAAGGGGTTAATCTAGGGATGTGTAACATGCCTGTCTTCTACTTCTTTTTTGTTTCTTTCCCTCCCCTACTCCCACACCACCTTTCTCTAGAAATGTTTTTCCCTCTCTTCCCCCTCTTGCTGCTTCTTTCTTCCATCTCCCTTCTCTCTAAATCTACCCTCCCTCCCTATACACCCTACAAATTACAGCAAGCAGGAAAAGAAACCCAAATACACCATAGCTTGCTCAGCTCCTTTAATTTATCAGCTGAGAGCTGGTGGAGAGTGTTAAAATCCAGCCCTCCCACCCCCACACACCAGAGCTTTAAAACTCTCCAATCACTATTATCCAAAAGAAAAATATGTCCAAATTCCTTTTTATTCTGCTGCTTGCACTTGCAAATGATGTTGAATCCAACCCTGGTCCAATAGCTGACACCATATTTAATCTCCCCACTAAAAAAGGCCTCTCCTTTGTGCATTGCAACATTCGCAGTTTACTCTCTAAACTGGAAGAGCTTAAAGCTTGGTGCTTCTATTACAAACCTAAAGTCATTGTGCTGACAGATTCATGGTTAACCCCTAAAGTTCCAGACTCTGCCACAGCAATACAAGGATATTCATGCTCTAGAAAGGACAGAGCTAAGAGAGGAGGGGGAATTGTTATCTTTTTTGACAACTCCATAAATTTCACCCCTATGCAGAATCCTAGCTCCCCGGTCACATTTGATTTCCTTTCTGGTACTATTGAGATCCCATTCAGTAAAACAATTATTGTTGCTGGATTCTACCGCCCACCGAGTTCCTCAGTGCACTCCCTTTCTGACATAACCCAAATCCTTAGTAAATTAGTAGCTTAAAACAAAAAAAGTGAACTGCTGGTCCTCGGCGACTTTAATGTTGATTGGCTGAATCCTAAAAACAATAAACACTGCTCACTGTTTAAGGCTTTGCAGCTAACACAATTAATCTCCTCCCCCACTTGCATTAATATAAAAAGCCCTAACCTCACCTTGCTGGACTGGATTCTCTCCTCATGTCCTGATCGAATACAGGAGGCAGGCGTTCTCGCTAACAGTTTCAGTGATCACTGCCTAGTGTACTGTGTGCGCAAAATGAGGGCCACAAAATGTCCACCAAAGGTAATAATCACCAGGTCTTTCAAGAAATGTAATCTTGAATCATTCCTAAATGATCTCAAACAGCTCCCATGGTACAGACTAAACCTAATCCCAGACTTGGACTGTGCAATTGAATACTTTCAATCCGAGCTCCTGAAAGTCTGGAATACCCATACCCCGCTGCGTAAAGTGCGAGTAAAAGGGGCCCATCTCCCCTAGGTTACAGCTGACCTCACGCAAATGTACCAGTTTAGAAACTCCCTGTGGTCAAATTTCAAGAGTACTGGTTCCATGAACGATCACTGTGAATACCAAAAATGCCGGAATGCATGCACAAAACAGACAAAAATGACTAAAGCCCAATACTTCAATGAAAATTGAAACAATAACATATCAAACTCTAGAAATTTTTGGAAAATCATAAGTAACATACAAGCACCCCCTGTCCACTCCAAACAAGCTGCTGTCAAAGTAAACAACCAAACTGTACAACACCCCCAAGGTGTAGCAAATGCCTTTAATAATTATTTTGTTGGATGCACCACCACCCTGATTGCTAAGCTAGGTAATGACACGCAATCAGAAAGGCCGCACTCAAGTCAGGCCCCACCAACTGTGCAAAGACCCTGTAACACAAAGAAATTCAGTTTTAGACCAATGCCTGTCAGTGTCATCACTAAACTTCTCCGTAACCAAAAAATGAAATACCAGTCTGGACCTGATCAAATCCCAGCAATGCTGCTGAAAATCAGTGCGCCAGCAATTGCAAAACCTGTCACAACCCTAATCAATGAATCACTGGCGATTGGATACATACTCAAACTCTGGAACTCTCAAACTCTGAAGACTGCAAGGGTGGTACCTATCCATAAAAGTGGAGGCAATACTTTGGTATCCAACTACCGCTCAATATCACTGCTCCCTGTGATGTCAAAAATTCTGGAAAAATTGTGTCTACACTCAATTACATGAATATTATCAATATTAGAACTATTTAACCCCAGATCAATCAGGCTTTCATCCAAATCATTCAACTACAACTGCCCTTTTAAAAGTTTGTAATGATTTCCAAGCTGCATGGAACAAGGAAATCTAACTGGAGCATCTTCCTTGATTTTGCCAAGGCATTTGACACAGTAGACCATGGCATCCTATTGCAAAAACTTAAAACCTCCAGTATTGGTGATAGCAGGCTAACCTGGTTTCAATCATATGTATCTGATCGGTCACAATATGTGTCCATTTCTGGCAGCTCCTCCCTCCCCCTCACAGTCACATGCGGTGTACCCCAAGGCTCAATACTCGGCCCCCTGCTATTTACAATATTCATAAATGATCTGCCTAATGTCTGCAAAGCCTCGACTGTACACATGTACGCAGACAACACCGTAATCTATACCAGCAAACCAGATCTCCCGCAGCTTGAGGCCGTGCTGCAAGACCAATTCACAGAGGTAGAAAAGTGGATCAAAGATAACAAACCTTTTCTAAATACTGACAAAACTGTAACGATGCTCTTTGGGACAGCATCTAAACTACATAAACTGCAAACACCCCATCTACAGTTGTGTTCAAAATTATTCAACCCCCAATGCTGTAAAGGGTTTTAGGGAATTTAGTGTACATTTGTAATTGTATTCAGAATGAAATCCTACAAGGACTTTTTAAAGAACCATATGCAACTAAAATGACATCAATTGGTTTTGTAATACAGTAGTAAATGTTTCTTTTGTGAATTCTTCATTGACACAATTATTCAACCCCTTAAAGACTACCACTCTGAAGAACAGAGGTTCATTCAAGTGTTTTCAATCAGGTATTGAAAACACCTGTGGATGTCACGGAGCAGCAATAAAGCATAATAAGCACCAATAAGGCAGCTTTAACCACTTCAATGCGGAGGACGCGCTCAGCGCGTCCTCCGCATTACCGCTGGTATGCGGATCACGCGCTGAGCGCGTCCTCCCATTGGGGTCAGCGTTCGGCCGGGTTCCGGCCGATCGCTGGCCCCTCCGGTGCGGGCTGCAGGGCCGGCGCTAGTGTAAGGCAGCACAGGCGGCTGCCTTACTATTCTGGCTTTCTGCCAGTTGAGGGGCAGAAAAATCTGGACCACCCAGCGAGCGGAGGCCTTGCAAGGATCGGGCACAAGGTTTCCCATTTACTCGGCAGCGTGTGGGATCCCACTCCCACACGCTGCACCGGAAGTAAAGGCCCTGCGAGGGGGGGGGTTGCAGAGGAGGAGGAAGACGAGGCTGCCAGACCACAGCTTACATGGGAACATGCTGGCCCCGCCCATCCACCCCCTTCCTCCTCACAGCAGCTAGCAGAGCCTCCCTCCCCTGCTCCTGTGCGGGAAGTGTCCAGCACGTGCAGGGTGGGGGGGAGTGGAGAGAGACCAGCTGAGCTGTAACCACGGAGGCAGCCAGGGATTTGAATCCTAGGGTAAGTAGCAAGCAGGGGGTGTGAGTATGGGGGTGAGCATGGGGGAGGTGGGTGTGTAAGCATGGAGTGTGTGTCTGTGTGTGTGAGCATGGGTGAATGAGAGCATTGGGTGTGTGTGAGCATGGGGAGGTGGGTGTGAGCATGGGGAGGTGTGTGTGTGCAGGGGTGATGTATGTGTGTGTGAGCAGGGGTGATGTATGTGTGTGTGAGCAGGGGTGATGTGTGTGTGTGAGCAGGGGTGATGTGTGAGCAGGGGTGATGTTTGTTTGTGTGAGCAGGGGTGATGTGTGTTTGTGCGAGCAGGGGTGATGTGTGTGTGTGAGCAGGGGTGATGTGTGAGCAGGGGTGATGTGTGCGTGTGAGCAGGGGTGATGTGTGTGTGTGAGCAGGTGTGATGTGTGAGCAGGGGTGATGTGTGCGTGTGAGCAGGGGGGGCAAATATACCCATGTGTGAGCTGTGGTAAATATACCCATATGTGAGATGGGGGCAAATATATCCATGTGAGCTGGGGGCGATATATATATATATCTGGACATGTTCTGGTCTGAGGTCTCTGTGTGTATATATATATTTATCTGGACATGTTCTGGTCTGTATATATGTATCTGAGTTTGCATGATATCTGTGAATACCTGAAAAAAAGTATTGGTACTTGTACTCGGTCTTAAAGTGGTATCGGTGCGACGCTAGAGTGTGTATATATGTATGTGTGCATATATAGAGATTATTATGGCACCTCTATCCTGATTGGCTTGACATGAACCGGATGGGGGGGCACCAAAACGCACCTTCGCCTGACTAGACAAAAATGCTTGCACCGGCCCTGGCGGGCTGACATCCTCGATGTCAGCCGCGCATCCGGAACCGCAGCCGCTGGTATTAGGTGTCATCGCGGCAGCGCGATGACACCTAATTCAGGCGCCCCCCCCCCGCATGTGCGGAGGAGGCGCCTGAAAGGGAGGGGGGAGGTCCTTCAGACCATTACACTGCGTAATGAAGGCCTCCATGCCAGAACTCCCAGGCGCACCCCCTTGCTGTCTCCAAAGAATAAGAAGAGTCGACTGCAGTATGCCAAAGTCATGTGGACAAACCACAGAAGTTTTGGGATAGTGTTCTGTGGACTGATGAAACAAAATTAGAACTGTTTGGGTCCATGGATCAACGCTATGTTTGGAGGAGGAAGAACAAGGCCTATGAAGAAAAGAACACCTTGCCTACTGTGAAGCATGGCGGGAGGTCAATCATGCTTTGGGGCTGTTTTGCTTCTGCAGGTACAGGGAAGCTTCGGCGTGTGCAAGGTACCATGAATTCTCTTCAGTACCAGGAGATATTGGATGACAATGTGATGCAGTTCGTCACAAACCTGAGGCTTGGGATACGTTGGACCTTTCAACAGGACAATGATCCCAAGCATACCTCCAAGTCCATTAGAGCATGGTTGCAGATTAAAGGCTGGAACATTTTGGAGTGGCCATCGCAGTCACCTGACTTAAATCCCATTGAGAACCTCTGGTGGGACTTAAAGAAAGCAGTTGCAGTGCGCAAGCCTAAGAATGTGACTGAACTGGAGGCTTTTGCCCATGACGAATGGGCGAAGATACCCGTAGATCGCTGCAAGACACTTGTGTCAAGCTATGCTTCACGTTTAAAAGCTGTTATAACTGTAAAAGGATGTTGTACTAAGTACTAAGATTGAATGTCACTTGGGGGTTGAATAAAACTGATAATGATGTGAGCACAGAAAAGACATTTGTGGTTATTTCATTATAAATGTTATGTTATATTTGTCTGACCTACACGTGCCTCTTTGATTTAATTGTAAGCAAGATGACTGAATGATCAAAATCAATGTCAAACTGGCCAAAACACTCAATTTCAGTGGGGGTTGAATAATTTTGAACACAACTGTATGTGTCAGGACAAGATCAAATGACACGCTGACTACAGTCACTTCAAGTCTCTCAAATATCTAGGTATGATCCAAATCTATCCTTTGGCCCCCACATCGAAAAACTCTCATCTAAAATTTACCCCAAACTAGGTGCCCTGTACAGAAACAAATCCTGCCTGAGCCCCGCAGTAAGAAAGTAGATTGTACAACAAATGCTTATGCCAGCCATTGAATACAGAGATGTAGTGTATGCAGCCGCCCCTCAAACACACCTCCAGAAACTTACTACATTGTATAACTCATTCTGCCACTTTGTGCTACAATGTAACTACATGACCCACCATTGTGACATGTTGAAAGAGCTAAACTGGCCATCACTGGACTCTAGACGCACCCTTCATCAGTTTCCAACCTGGTGTTTAAGAGCTTTTCTGGGAAGATACCACCCTACCTGAATAGACTGCTTCCCCCAGCAGCTCCCTCATCCTATAACCTCCGATCCAGGACCAGCACCTTACTTACAATACCACAATACAAAAAGAAAGTGGCTCGATCCTCATTTTCCTACAGAGCACCACAAATATGGAATATCCTCCCAGAGGGCATCAAATCTTCCCCCAGTCTAAAGACCCTTAAGAATTCCCTATTAACATACCTCAATACGGAATGCACCTGTAAACATGTGACATAATGACTTTATTTCCTACATATTTATTTTTTCTGTTAATCTGTATATTTGATTTTGTGTTAATATCTTGCATTTTACTATTTTGTATTTCTGCAACCAATCAGTGTTCTTGAACCCAGGACATACTTGAAAACGAGAGAAATCTCAATGTATCCTTCCTGGTAAAATCCTTTATAAATAAATAAATAAACAGCAGTACTCTCGTGGCTCATGGACAGTAAATGGTGGGCTGATCTTTGCGTTGCGTGTTGTGTGTTGTGTGTTTTCAGTCTGAGCCACGCGACTGCTTCAGCTCTTATCCGATTTATTTATCGCCGGCTTGCACAATGAATATGTCACTGTTTATTGTTTGCGGACATTTAATTAGCCATTAAGCAGCCATTCGCTGTTGTTTTACTACTGTCACAGTAACTGGGCTCTATTGATTTGCTGTGATCAGATTTTATGCCATCACTTCGTGCTTGACCTCGCTTTGAGTAATTGTCCTCTGTGATGTCACTCTTACCAGGCTTAGTAATGGCGTTTTATTTTTCCTGTTGATTAACCGTTTTTGTATTTTTTTAGGTGATGCTTTCACGCATCACGTAATTGTTTAATCATATTGATACAATATCTACGTACAAACGTTGGTGCGATGCTACCATGTTCCACCTGTAAACACATCACATCGGCACAATGTAGAGCAAAATCATGGTTTTATATACAATATTAGGGTTTAATGGACACTTTAGGCCAAACTCTGTCCCCCCCAAATGTTTGTGAACCACAACTCCCATGATTCTCTGGATATCTATAACATTCAAAGAGTTCTGGGAGTTGTAGAAAACAACATCTTAGGGTTATTCATAAAGTACCGAAATTTCAGGAAAATTTTCGGTGCTTTCTCATTTGGCACACTTTGGCAGCCGAAGACCACCGAACGCCGCCGATCAGCCCATTGCACGCCACCGAACAGAACGCCAGATGCCACCGAACAGTGCTGAACTGATGGCAGAACGCCGTCGAACAGCCCATCGCTCGCCACCGAACAAAACGCCAGATGCCACAGAACAGTGCCGAGCTGACCGCAGAACGCAGTCGATCAGCCCATCGCACGCCTCCGCACGCCACTGAACAGACAGCCGGATGCCACCAAAGAGCGCCGAACTGACAGCCGAATGCTGCCAAACTTCAGAAAAAAAAACAAGACCCTGCTATTTTTTAAAAAGGCGTATGAAATAATAAAAATGCATGGAAATAATAAAAAATGTCCTATAAAAAAATAATAAAATGGTTTGTTATAGAATAAAAAAAAGCCGTTAAAAAAATTGGGAATCAAATATTTTACCAAAAAAATACCTAAAAAAATTCCAAAAATTAAGTAGATAAAAAGTCATTTTGCGGAAAATGAAAATAATAAACGGTTGAATATTATTATTATTATTTTTTTTTTAAATGGGAATATTTTAATGCATTGAATCCTATGGGTTTCATCTGTTTAAACCTGTCGAACCGAAGCACCAAAAATCAGGGCATTTCACTGTCACTTCGGTGCAATTCGGCGTTCTCTGAATAGATTAACCATTACCTCTCTATGGGATGATTTCACTGCTGCCGAAGGTCGCCAAATTGTGGTAATCTGTGGCGAAACGTTCCGTATTTCGCTTTCTGAATAAATGAAGTGTATGAAATTGCACCGTACGGGAAATTCACAGTTCGGAGCAGTTCAGTGGCAAGTCCGTCGCTTATTGAATGGCCCTTGTTTCTTCCTGTGACAGTTGTCAGATATTGTCTTATCTCAAAGTTTTGTAACACTTTCTATATTGTACCTCTAACAGATCTCATTACCCAGACAGGTTCACATCTGCCAATGCTGCTTCCTTGCAGGCCCATCATGTTCTACCCAGCCAGACTCCCGTGCCTTCCTGCAGTCCTCAGACGAAGCTAAAGGACAGGGACACATACAGGGTAATTCAAAGAGAATCGAAAAGTCATTGCATGTTCGGTGACTTTTCATTCTCTTCAATTCGGTTCGTTTTGTCGATCCCATTTCGGCGACCCTGCGGTGTATTCAGCAAGCACCACAGGGTCCCCAAATTGCAGGGAAAGGCTGCCGCAAGCCCGACGAAAACTAACCGCAAAACCCGGCGAATGCACGCCGAAAACCTGCAAAAACACCTGGATTAACCCACCGAAAACCACGGTAAAACCCGAGCAGGAGCCGATCACAGGCAGCGCAGCCTCCGGAAAAAGCCAACACAGCAGACGAGTGAAGTGAATAAATTAGCAAAACAGTTTGCTTGAATGTTTGAAAATTGAAACGCTGTTTGCAAAGAAACTACTGAGCGAAAATGTCTGAAATTTGCATATGATCCAATGAATGATAATAAAAAGGGCTGTTACAGAAAAAGTAAGTAAACTTAAAAAAAATCTGACTTTTTTTAAAAAAAAAAATCCAGAATAATGCTTAAAATATCTTTAAAAAATCTATAAATAAAGAGACTCTTTACTGCAGAATTTTATATTGAATGGTTTATTAGATATTTAATTAAAACCGGAATATTTTTAACATTGAAGCCTATGGGATTCGCCTGAATAAATCTGCCGCATGAAACCAACGAATAGCAGGGCAATTCGGAAAACCTTTCACTGCTGGTTTGTTCTTTTTCATGGGGATTTCACTGCCCTCGAACAGGCACCGTATGTGCAGGCAATTCGCCAGGATTTGGCGAATTGCCTGCTCTCTGGATAGTCGAATGGCCAAGAAAGGTAACCGAACGCTGATTTTCAGAGTTCGGTTACCTTTCTCAAGCAATTCGGATTTCTTTGAATTACCCTGATTGAGAGCCCCCTAGCATCCCCCAGAAATAAGACGAGGCTATAGATCTGAGGTCTTTCAGGGTTAGAATGGAATTGGTTTAATCATGGACACACACACATACATTTACACGGTCACACATGGGTCATTTACATACACAAAGCCCCCCTAGAAACTGCTGGGGACCCAACCATACCGAAACAGATAATTGGACAACCATTTACTTCTTGGAATGTGAAACATAATTAGATTAGGGACAGTTAAAATTAAACATTACTTAACTTTTCTAATGAGGCAGGACAATGGGAATCGGGATAACAGATCACAGTCAGCAGATTTACAACCTATTCAAAAAGAAGCAGATAAGCACATTCTTGAGACGGGGAAACTGGGATTTTAATCCATTCAACAGATAACAGACACACAAGGATGAGACAATAGACAACAGCATTCTTGCCTAATCAAAGATTATACCAACATTCTGCACACAAGAGGGAAATGGGCTAATATTGATTATGAGTCCTGCACCCTACAACAATACCTCCATGCCTATGCACCAAAGAGATTTACGTCACATTACCCATTGTTCAGCGCTGCTGTTGGCGCTATATAAATAAAATAATAATGTAATTAGTCATGTTCACATCCTACACAGTGAGGAACAAGTGATTGAAAGATACTGTAGGGGGGCAGTTTACAACACAAAATATCACACAACGGATGCACCCAGTGACACATATAGAGGAAAATATCACACATTGGATGCGCCCAGTGACACATAGAGGAAAATAGCACACAATGGATGCACCCAGTGACACATATAGAGGAAAATATCACACAATGGATGCACCCAGTGACACATATAGAGGGAAATATCACACAATGGATGGACCCAGTGACACATATAGAGGAAATTATCACACAATGGATGCACCCAGTGACACATATAGAGGAAAATATCACACAATGGATGCACCCAGTGACACATATAGAGGAAAATATCACACTATGGATGCACCCAGTGACACATAGAGGAAAATATCACACTATGGATGCACCCAGTGACACATATAGAGGAAAATATCACACAATGGATGCACCCAGTGACACATATAGAGGAAAATATCACACAATGGATGCACCCAGTGACATATATAGAGGAAAATATTTTCTAAACTAAACATACAAGAGAAAAACAAAACACATGTAAGATATCAGCAACATCAAACAAACACAATAAGGACATTTTATTTTTAGGTGGTACTGGCCCTTTAAAATATATATATCTATCTATATATATAAACGCGAAAGTCCTGACTGACTGACTGACTCATCAACGCCCAGCTGAAACCGTTTAACCTAGGAACGTGAAATTTTGAAGGTGCACTGTTTTTATGATGTAGGCACCCACTAAGGAAGGATTTTTGGAAACTCCGCCCCTAAGGGGGTAAAAAAGGGGTTGAATATTTTAAACAGGATACCTATAGCTCAAAAACAGAAGATGCTACAGATGTGAAAATCGGTATTTAGATTCGTCTTGAAAAATAAAAAAACACATAATTTACCGTTTTTCAAAAATTCAACTGGGGGCGAAAAAAGGGGTTGAATATTTTAAATATTTTAAACAGGATACCTATATCTTAAAAACAGAAGATGGTACAGACGTGAAAATCGGTATTTAGATTCATCTTGACAAATAAAAAAACCACGTATTTTACCATTTTCTGAAAATTCCTTTGGGGGGCAAAAAGGGGGGTTGAATACTTTTATCATAAACGCGAAAGTCCTGACTGCTTGACTCATCAACACCCAGCTGAAACCATGTAATCTAGGAATGCGAAATTTTGAAGGTGCACTGTTTTAAGATGTGGGCACCCACTAAGGAAGGATTTTTGGAAACTCCGCCCCTATGGGGGTGAAAAAGGGGGTTGAATATTTTAAAACACGATACCTATAGCTCAAAAACAGAAGATGTTACAGATGTGAAAATCGGTATTTAGATTCTTCTTGAAAAATAAAAAAACACATAATTTACCATTTTTCAAAAATTCAACTGGGGCGAAAAAAGGGGGTTGAATATTTTAAATATTTTAAACACGATACCTATATCTTAAAAACAGAAGATGGTACAGACGTGAAAATCGGTATTTAGATTCATCTTGACAAATAAAAAAACACGTATTTTACCATTTTCTGAAAATTCCTTGGGGGACAAAAATGAGGGTTGAATACTTTTATCATAAACGCGAAAGTCCTGACTGACTGACTGACTCATCAAAGTCCAGCTGAAACCGTTTAACCTGGGAATGTGAAATTTTGAAGGTGCACTGTTTTTATGATTTAGGCACCCACTAAGGAAGGATTTTTGGAAAATCCACCCATAAGGGGGTGGAAAAGGGGGTTGAATATTTTAAATAGGATACCTATAGCTCAAAAACAGAAGATGCTAGACGTGAAAATTGGTATTTAGATTCGTCTTGAAAAATAAAAAAAACATGTATTTTACCGTTTTTTCAAAAATCGAAGTGGGGGCGAAAAAAGGGGGTTGAATATTTTAAAACACGATACCTATAGCTCAAAAACAGAAGATGTTACAGATGTGAAAATCGGTATTTAGATTCTTCTTGAAAAATAAAAAAACACATAATTTACCATTTTTCAAAAATTCAACTGGGGCGAAAAAAGGGGGTTGAATATTTTAAATATTTTAAAACACGATACCTATATCTTAAAAACAGAAGATGGTACAGACGTGAAAATCGGTATTTAGATTCATCTTGACAAATAAAAAAACACGTATTTTACCATTTTCTGAAAATTCCTTGGGGGACAAAAATGAGGGTTGAATACTTTTATCATAAACGCGAAAGTCCTGACTGACTGACTGACTCATCAAAGCCCAGCTGAAACCGTTTAACCTGGGAATGTGAAATTTTGAAGGTGCACTGTTTTTATGATTTAGGCACCCACTAAGGAAGGATTTTTGGAAAATCCACCCATAAGGGGGTGGAAAAGGGGGTTGAATATTTTAAATAGGATACCTATAGCTCAAAAACAGAAGATGCTAGACGTGAAAATTGGTATTTAGATTCGTCTTGAAAAATAAAAAAAACATGTATTTTACCGTTTTTTCAAAAATCGAAGTGGGGGCGAAAAAAGGGGGTTGAATATTTTAAATATTTTAAACAGGATACCTGTATCTCCAAAACAGACGATGTTACAGTCCTGAAAATTGGTATTTAGATTCGTCTTGAAAAATAAAACAACACGTATTTTACCATGTTCTGAAAATTCCTTGGGGGGCAAAAATGAGGGTTGAATACCTTTATCAGTATACCTATATTTCAAAAATGAAGATGTTATGGGTGTGAAATTTGGTATTTACAATCTTCGTGAAAAAAACCAAACATGTTTTTTGCCATTTTCCATAAATCCATTTGGGGGGGGTCGGGGGAAAGGGGTCTGAATATTTTTATCATTATACCTATATTTCAAAAACCAAAGATGTCAGTGGGAGGGGGGCAAAAAGGGGGTTGAATACTTTTATCATAAACGCGAAAGTCCTGACTGCTTGACTCATCAACACCCAGCTGAAACCATGTAATCTAGGAATGCGAAATTTTGAAGGTGCACTGTTTTAAGATGTGGGCACCCACTAAGGAAGGATTTTTGGAAACTCCGCCCCTATGGGGGTGAAAAAAGGGGGTTGAATATTTTAAAACACGATACCTATAGCTCAAAAACAGAAGATGTTACAGATGTGAAAATCGGTATTTAGATTCTTCTTGAAAAATAAAAAAACACATAATTTACCATTTTTCAAAAATTCAACTGGGGCGAAAAAAGGGGGTTGAATATTTTAAATATTTTAAAACACGATACCTATATCTTAAAAACAGAAGATGGTA